>CM076571.1:55453447-55771235 GCA_034641835.2 Pinus albicaulis
ACGCTGAAGCCTTAAGCTCATTGAAGGTTGTCACAGCTTGCTGCCACCCCTGTAACAATGTATCTGTTTCTGCGGTGATCTTGGTGACAGCTGCCTCCCCGACGGGTGCTGGTATAGTTTCGAATACTATGCTGATTTAGGTTTTGGCTTCGGTGGCTAGCCACTGCATTGTCGGGGCGCTGAGTTGGAGGGGATAGCGAAGCTCTCGAATTTCTTGTTTTGCCATTACTGAGCTGGCCTATGTCTGCTGGATCTGGACCTCAAGAGCATCTGCCTGGGCGTATAGCTGGTCCAACTGTGAGGGGTCTGTGGCATCCTGAATCTCTTTCGAAAGTTGTTGCAGCTGCGCTGAAATGGGCTGAGTCTTTACCGTAAGGGTCGTCGAGAATTCTTGGAGACCTTTCAGGAGGTCATAAGCATCGCGTGCTGCAGAAGTGAGAGCTTCCTGCATCTGGGTGACCTGGCCTTGTTTCTCTGTAATTTGTGCTGTGTAGACTGCCTCTGGATCAGGCAGCGTTGGCCGTGCTGCTAACGCTGCTTGGAGCTCTGCATTTTCCTTTTGGAGGTCAGTGAACGCTACTCTGAGGTGGATGGCCCGTTGTAATATGTCTATTTCTGGCACATCTTCAGGCATCCAAGTGTAGTGAGCATTGACGGCCAGTCATAGCCCCGTAAACATCCTGGCCACTTCATTCATCTGGCCCTCGAGCTGCCCGTGTGCTGCTGTGAGCTGCTCACGCTGTTCAGTAAGCGTGGTGATCTACTACTGTTGCTGTTCACACCTCTGTTGCAGTTCAGAGTGAAGCCTTTCCTTCTACTGGGCTGCCCTCTAAATAAAGTGGTACAATTGAGCCGTACCCCATGTCTCTAAGTTATCGGCCCCCGAAGTACTCTGATCCGGCCGCTGTTCCTGCAGTGGTTGCCCACTGGCAACTGATCTGGTAGAGTGTTCTTGAGGGGATGGCGGCGGAGTCGGATGGGGGGCAGAGTCTGCAATATTCAGGTCTGGACGTTCCTGCTGATCGGTGTGAATGGCCTGTGGAAATAGAGTAGGCTCAGGCTGTGCCCCAGCCATGTCTGCAACGATCTGCGCCATCTATGTAATTATATCAGAAAAAGTGACCTGGGGGTCCCCCGCGAGGTTGAACGGTGGCACCATTGCTGTACTTGAGTCAACCTCGGCCCCGTGGTCCCCATCGATTAGATCTTGGATTACTGGGTCTAACACAGTGGCGGATGAGTTGGATGGTGCGGATGAAGTGGTAGGTGGAGGTGGAGCGGTACGTGGTGATGAAAGCTGAATGTTGATGAAGTCAGAGGGGTCAATGGGAGGTGGAGGTGGAATCCCTCCTATTGCCCCTGTGTCGAATGGTTCTTCCTGTATAGGCACCCCTGGACTCGGTGGCCGGAGTGGATCCTCTTCAGTGAGATCCACCACCGGACTCGACTCTATGGTTCGGGCCCTCTTGGCCTGAAGAGCTTCTAAGGGGTTTGTGGGCTTGCTCTTTTCCCCCATCGGGGTAGTCATCAGACTCGGTGAAGTAAATAAAACATTAGGGATGGGGGAAGTGATGGAAGTCATGTGGAGAAGCGGGTTGGGCTGAGAAAGATGAAACTTAGAAAAAATAGGGAAAGGAATGGCACCGCTTGAGACAACCCAGGCCACTTCGTTGAGGCTGCGTACCTTAATGTTTAGTTGGTGAATGAGCGGAGTGATCTGCATGTTGGAGACTCGTTGTGCCACCTTTGCTTCCGATTCACCAGGCAGTTGCTGCGGTAACATCTTATCAAAATTGTATGTGGGTACCCCTCTTTGGACTTCCATCGAGACCCCCGGCCATGAACAAACTTCATTGTGGAAGTCTGTGTCGTCGAGCTGGAATTTTAGTGGCCACATGTGAAATGTCTCTTCTAGCACGCAAGTAGGTCGAAGGAAGGTGTGCCTGTGGCTGACCCCGAACCATACCTGCTCGCTGTATTCGTCCAGGAGATTTCTGGGCACGCTCTGCTGGCCTACTACCACATCTGTCATTAAGCCATACCAACTTCAGAATGCCTCTGCATTGAACTCTTTGGTGCTGGGATCACCCGACACCTTCCACGGGACGAACTTCATTTCTAGAGGCTTATGTTGAGCCTCAAAATTGTGCTTTCTTTCACCTCATTTTACCTCATTTTCCCTTGTCCATTGCTATCCTAGACCCAATTGATCATTGAATATAGTTAAAATTACTTCTAGAATGATTTACATGACTGACTTGCTAAGTTTTGTGATTTTTGCCATTATAAAGCATTTTGACCGGAACTAGCTGCAGAATGCAGACATTCCGTAGCTAACCGGCGATTCTGCAGCTGCCTTCACGTTTGAGTATGTTCCAGGTGGCCTCTCAAGAAAAACCACATATGGGCATAATCCACGTCATGTCTACATGGTTCGTTGCTCATCATGGAGGAAGAAACGAATTCTGGGTACGGTTTTGGAACGTGGGAACACATTTAGGAAAGCAGACTTCTATTAGGATTGTCTCAGTCCAGATGTCTTTTTCCTCTTCACGCAGCCATTTCAAGAGTCCTAACGTGATTCCAATAAGGAAAGACAGTGTTCCTGAATTGTTGCAAGTTTTTTTATGTGCATTTTCTTTATAAACACTTGGGAAACCGAGAGCTATGTTAGATTTGATGTTAGATTTTATGCTAGATTCTGTTTAGACTCTGTGCTACATTTCTAAAGACGCAGAGTGTTATGTTCAAACTATTTCATCTTTAATGGAGCAGACCGTGTTGTTTTGAAGCGTGATTTAATTTGGAGTTGAATTCCGTCAGGTGGTAGAGGGCCCCTGCCTCTTGCACGGATTTATTTTGCGTAAATTAGATAAGTCTTCTAGCTGCCTTTACGTTTTGAATTTGAATTAATAGTTGTTTTAATTAGCTACCGTAGTTGTACTCATTCTAACTCTTCCACAAAAAGAAGCTCTTCCAAAAGACTATAATGATGAATGGGAAATGACTATAGTATTGTAGGATTAGGAGTTGAATTCATAGTTGTTTTTAATTAGCTACTGTAGTTATATTCATTCTAACTCTTCCACAAGAAGAAATTCTTCCAAAAGATTATAATGATGAATGGAAAATGGCTATAGTATTGTAGGATTTAGTTGTAGTTTTTGTTGTTCATTATCACAGTTACACTTGTTCTAATCACTCTTCCACAAGAAGAAACTCTCCCAAGAAATTCTTAAGAAGTTCAAGACATGACCATGATAATGAATGATTTAGTTGTGTGTTTGCACTAAGTATCATCTCTGTTCTTGCTCTTAAACGCTTGCCCAAAACATCATAATGACGAGTAGGATATGGATATGATATCTTAGTTTTTCATTGCTTTCAGTCCTTTTTGCTTGCATTTGCATTCAATTACACAGTCAAAATTGTTCTAATACCTCTTCCAAAAGAAGGAACTCTTCCAAAATATCACTAATGATGGACAAACAGATTGTGTAACTTCATAGAATAATGCATAATAGTATAGTTAGGATGCTCCGGAGTTTAATTGCACTTAAATCATGTTCAGTTACTTTGTTTTGAGTTTGATGATGACTTGTAGTTCAGCATTGTTCTAGGTTAGTGGCATCTCATAATCAGATTGTCATCCACTGCACAATAGATTACTTCAATCGTTAAGATTAACAAAATAGCCTTCATTATTCACAAACATCTTCTTGTTCTAAAATCTACAATTGATCTATAACCATATGAACAGAAGACAACATCATTTTAAGGCCTGAAGTATCTCTGCAATTTCCTTACCATTTCATAAACAGAGTCTTCCCTCAAAAGACTACTTTGAAAATAAATCAATAACTCTTGAGTAAAGGTTTTGTGACATTCAATTAAATTGCAGAATAGAGATAGGAATTAGTTTTAGAATAGAAGGTCTTATGATGATATCAATGTTTCTCCTCCAAATCTGTTTCAAATCTCTAATTAAGGACAAAATGTTGCATCATTGTAAGATTAGTTGTTTAATTGTTTAGTTAGAGGATTTGCATACTTAGTGATCATTTCTCAAGTTTAGTTTGTGTTTTGAATCATTTGCTTAAAAGTCATTATCAAGCTTTGCTTTTACTTTGTCATAGTTTAGATTTGATTCTGCTTCAGTGTTTCCAATTGCATTTGTCAGTTGTTATCCATCAATTAGGTTTAACTCTGTTTTTAAGCACCAACTCCTTTCCATTAGCTTTCTAAGCATTTCCCCTTGTAAACATAAAACCACCAAAAGACCAAAAACATCATAAATCATCACAAAAGACCAAAAAAAACATCACAAAACACTACACACAACGCATTAGGAAACAAACACCTAGGTACATACAGTACACTTCACTTCAGCAGTTTACAAATCCTGGTTGACAATTAAATGAGCTCAGTTTAGGAGACTAGATTGAGACCAAACATTTTGGCGCCGTTGCTGGGGAAGTGAAAACTAGGTAACCTTTGTTTCTTAACATCCAAAAACAATTTTATGCGTAGGGAGAGAGATTCAAGGGGAAGATTTATAAGCAGCAGAGGCAGAAGTTTGATTTCTAGAACACCACTTGTTTCATCTAGATCCAGAGCTAGTACACCTTCAACTCAAACCCATCTTCCATCCTCTCTTGATCCTGGACTTCTAGAAGATCTAAGGTCAACTATTCCATTAGAGAAACCTTCCACTTCATCCACTAAACCTGCCACAGAAGAAGATCTAAAGACTCCTAGTAGGGATACAAATCTTTCCACTTCCACAGGAGAGTCAACTATGGCAGAAGAAGGAGGAGGAGTTTTTAATGGAGAAAACACACTATTTGGAGGAAGAGGTAGAGGTAGAGGAGAAGGAGGTAGAGGTGCAAATGGAGGAAGAGGTAGAAGAGGAAGCTCTTTTGGGTTCCCTATACTTGATGAAGAAACCAATACAACCATGAAAAACATTTCACCCTCTGTCCTTCCAAACTTCTATGGACTTAAAACTGAAGATCCTGAAACTTTCTTATTCGAATTTGAAGTGCTATGTAGGACTTATGACTACCTACAAGATGCTCAAAAACTGAAATTATTTCCTTCAACTTTGAAGGGAGCAACATTGAAGTGGTTTATGAGTCTAATCAGTAGTTCTATTAGAACATGGGAAGACATGAAACAAGCATTTCTAGAGAGATACTTGGATTATTGTATGCCGGTTAATCATAAGGAAGAAGTGTTCAAGATGTTACAAAAAGAAGATGAAAACTTAGACGATTTGTTGGAAAGATTTAAATACAACATAAAAAGGGCACAAATGGAAAACCTAGATCAAGACACTTTAAAAGCTCTTTTGTTGAAAACAATTAGGGATGAATGGTTGGATATCCTTAACATGATGTGAAAAGGGGATATATCACAACTCACATTACCTGAAATATCTGAGTTATGTATCAACCTTTCCAGAGGGAAATCCAAAACTGTCAAAGGTCCAAGAGATCCTGCTCTTGCAAGAGCAAGTAAATCTGCTTCTGGGACAGTAAGTAGATCAGAAACAGGACACATGCTTGATGATTTTAAATCTGACATCTTAGGGAGTCTTAGTGAACAAATAGACACCCTCAAGATACAAAACAAGCAAAAGGCTGAATCTGATGCCTTGGAAATCTTTTGTCCCAAATGTAGAAAGAAACATGCCTTGAGAGAGTGTCCTTTAGATGTAAAAGTTGTAGAAACCTGTGTCATTTGTTCTGAGAAACATGAGACTAAGAATTGTCCTTCTCTTCCTGGTCTCAAAGCTGTCTTTCAGGAGGAAAATCCTACAGATTCCACAGAGTCTCTTAACTTTATATCTAGAAGACATTGGCAGGGACCTCAGACACAAGGATTCCATGATCAAATGTATAATCAACCTCCACCTTGGAATTCTTGGCAGCAACCTTGGCCCCAATTTCAAAATCAATCTCAATCTTGGGCACAAGGATCACAAAGTCCCTATGGAAGATACTCTCCATATTATCAGTATCCACCATCCTATCCACCATATCCACATTTTTATCCTCAAAATCCTCAACAAAATTTCCCTCAAAATCTTCAACAAAATTTTCAACAAAATCCTCAACAACATCATCAGAACCAACCACATCAAAATCAACCACTTCCATTACCATTCCATCAAAAATCCAATCAATTGCCAGCTCAACCCATACCAAATCCCAATAATAAGAACCCTCAGAATACATACATGATAGAAGGCCAACAGTTTCCAACTTATTTAATCACTCCTCTAGACCTTAGTGATGTTCAACTTAGGTCTGGCAGGATACTTGAAAAGAGGAAACCTTCTGTGATAATACAAGAACAAGATAATTCTGAGGAAGACTCCCTACGGGTGAATAAAATTCTTGAGGAAGACACATCCTTTCAAGACCCACACATTGAAAAACTAAAACAAAAAGATCCAATAAATCCAACTCCTGTATTAGAGCAACCATCCACATCTACTTCTATACCTCCTTTTCTGGAAAGATTACAAATTGATAGAGGTGTAGAAAAACAGATCATGGTGCCTAATTATGATTTCTTAGATGAATTGAGAAATGTTTGCATTAAAATTCCATTATTGCAAGCCATCAAGGAAATCCCAATTTTAGCCAAAACAATAAAGGAGTTGAGTATGAAGACAAAAAGAAAAAGAATAAGAGAAACCAAGAAAATTCAACTGGTAGGACAAATAGCAGACATTATGATGGGAAAGATTGCTATTCCAAAGTATCTTGACCCAGGAAATCCAGTTGTCAAAATTCACATCAATGGAATTGAAATTCAAAACACACTCATTGACTTAGGAGCAGCAATAAATATCATGAGTAGACAAATCATGGACAAACCGAAACTTCCTAATCTTCTCTTTACACCCACACTATTACAATTAGCAGATAGATCTGTGATCAAACCAGATGGGGTAATAGAAGACATTCCAGTGTCCCTAGATTCTTGGGAGTACCCTGTGGATTTCATGATCCTAAATCCTAAGAATAATCTAGGAGGACATCCTGTTATATTAGGAAGACCTTGGTTGGCTACAGCTGATGCTTTTATTAGTTGTAGATCCGGTGATATGTACATCTCTGATGGTAGTTCAACTAAGAAATTCACTTTATATCCTCCACCTAGGACAATTACAGATCTAGATGACACTCAATGGATAGAGGATGAAGAAGATTTACAACCTCTCTTCACAATTTCAGAAATTAGTGAAGATAATCAAATTCTGAATACTCTAGAAAATTTTGAATCCTCTCCAGAACACAAACATGAATCATTTCAGGAGGGATCCAATATTGAATTTTTGTCATCTAGGCAGATGTCTCTTCATTCTATGGACAAATTTGGCAACTCTACAAGTGAAATTTTTCCAGGCAAAACTTTGAATATAAACAAGAACCTAGAAAAATCTCAACAAGAAGAGTTAATCAAAGTATTACAGAGACATTCTTCTGCATATGCATGGGAATACACTGACATGAAAGGGATAAGTCCCAAGACTTGTACTCATCATATCTATATAGAGGAAAATTGCAAACCAATCAGACAGCCTCAAAGACGGATGAATCCAAATCTTAGGGAAATTGTCAAGGAAGAATTGCAAAAATTGTTAAATGTTAATTTCATCTATCCTATTTCAGATAGTCAGTGGGTTTCTCCTTTGGTAATTGTGCCAAAGAAAATGGAAAATGGAGGGTGTGTGTTGACTACCGAGAACTGAATAAAGCTACTCTTAAAGACCATTTTCCCTTACCTTTCATAGATCAAGTATTAGATACATTAGCAGGTAAAAAGTACTTTTCATTCCTAGATGGGTTTAGTGGTTACAATAAAATCCAAGTAGCACTTGAAGAACAAGATAAAACCACATTTACTTGTCCTTGGGGTACCTATGCCTACCGAGTATTACCATTTGGATTATGCAATGCACCCGCAACATTCCAAAGGGCAGTATTAGGAATTTTTTCTGATCTAATACATGACTGTGTAGAGGTGTACATGGATGATTTCACAGTTTATGGGGACACATTTGAAGAGGCTTTGGAAAACTTGGAAAAAGTATTAAAAAGATGTCAAGAAGCAAACCTTTCACTTAGTCATGAAAAATGTTTTATGATGTTCACTGAAGGTACTGTTTTAGGGCACCACATTTCAGGGGATGGGATTAGAGTTGATGAGGCAAAAGTTGAAGTCATTTCTAACCTATCCATTCCAAGTTGTCAAAGAGATGTTAGAAGTTTTCTAGAATTTACAGGGTATTATCGGAGATTTATAGAAAACTTCACCAAAATAGCATCTCCTCTCTTCAAATTACTCACCAAAGATTGTGAATTTAAGTGGACTTCTGATTGCCAGTTAGCTTTTGAAACCCCGAAAACCAAAATTTCTGAAGCACCTATATTAAGGGGACCTAACTGGAAGTTACCTTTTCATATCTCGACAGATGCTTCCGATACAGCTCTAGGAGCAGTATTGGGACAAAAAGATTTAATTCCCTATGCCATCTATTATATCAGTAAAAATTTGACTCCTGCAGAGTTAAACTATACTGTAACTGAAAAAGAGTTTTTAGTCGTTGTTCATGCCATAAACAAATTTAGACACTATATAACAGGCTATGAAACTTTTATTCACACTGATCATTCTGCAATTAGATATTTAATGAACAAATCAATCACTAATGGCAGAGTTATAAGATGGTTGTTACTATTGCAAGAATTCAACATTACTATTCTAGATAGGCCTGGAAAACAAAACACAGTGGCTGATTTCCTATCTAGAATCCAAAATATCAAAGATGACACTCCGGTTGAAGATTAATTTCCTGATGAATATCTTTTTGCAATCTCTACTCAAACTCCATGGTTTGCTAATATTGCTAATTATTTAGTTTCAGGAAAATTTCCTTCAATTATGAATGCAAGGGATAAAATAAAAATCATTAATGATAGTGCAAATTATTCATGGGTCACTAATGAGTTGTACAAGACAGGTCCAGATTTGATCATTCGAAGGTGTGTTCGTGAAGATGAAATGCCTGAAATTCTCAAGGCATGTCATGATGAGCCTTGTGGCGGACACTTTGCAGATAAGAGGACAGCCTATAAGATCCTTAATTTAGGATATTATTGGCCATCCTTGTTTAAAGATGCTAAGGAGTATGTCAAAAGGTGTGACAGTTGCCAAAGGGTAGGGAAACCTTCTCCTTCAGGTGAGATGCCATTACAACCTCAGGTACACATTGAACCTTTTGAAAAATGGGCTTTGGATTTTGTAGGACCTATTAGTCCCCCATCAAGACAAAAGAAATACATATTAGTTTGCACTGATTATGTTACTAAGTGGGTAGAAGCTAAACCATTACTTGTTGCTAATGAATCATCTGTAGTTACTTTTCTTTTTGAGGATATTTTTACTAGTTTTGGTGTCCCAAGGGAAATTGTTACAGATCAAGGAGCTCAATTTACATCAAGGCTAGTGGAGCAAATGATGGAGAAGTACAAAATCAGACATAGAAAAACAACTCCTTATCATCCACAAGCAAATGGTCAAGTGGAATCTACCAATAAAGTCATTGAAGGAATCCTAACAAAGACTGTTCATTTACATAGAAGAGATTGGGTAGATAGGCTTCCTGAAGCCTTGTGGGCCTATAAAACTACATGGAGAAACACAACAGGCCATACTCCTTATGAGCTTGTTTATGGAAAGCAAGTTTTGTTTCCCATAGAGTTCCAAATTCAAACCTTCAAGATGGCAGTTCAGCTAGGACTTGATTTAACGGAGGCACAAAAGCATAGACTAGAGCAAATTAATGAATTGGATGAGATCAGACAAGATGCAGTTCAGAAAACAAGTCTAGTCCAACAGCAAAGGGCTAGATGGCATGACAAGTACATCAAGGAGAAGAAATTCAAAGAGGGTGACTGGGCTCTCTTGTTTGATTCAAATTCAAGGATTTTCAAGGGAAATTTCAGACACATTGGCTTGGGCCATATGAAATTGTTCGAATTTTTGATAATGGGGCAGTAAAAATCAGAACTATAGATGAAGAAGAAGTCACTTTTCTTGTGAATGGTCATAGACTGAAGCTATACCACAAGCCACTCTCAAGAGAAGAGTTTGTCAAGAAGTTCCAAGAAAGCAATGATGTGAAGTTAATGAAGAAGAGTCTCTCTTTTTCATCAACTTGATTAAATTTTCTGAAGCATTTCTTTTTGAAAAAAAAATAAAATAAAAATAAAAAAAATAAAAGTATAAACATGAAAACCAATCACTGATTGGCATGTTTATACAGAAAAGATAGGGTGAAAATCAGAGTCTCTCTGACACTCTAACTTTTCCCATTTATGTTTTTATAAGCAGCTGTTACAAAAATCATAAGTTCAGTTCCATAGTGCTTATGATTCATTTCATTTCATTTCACTCCATCCACTTATTCATCCATACTCCATCTCATCCATCATTCATATTTCACTCCATTCCACATTTCATTCATCTCATTCCATCTTCCATCCATCTCATTTTCATGTCAAAATACAAAATTTGATGTCTTGTTGTAAGTGAATAAAACATGTCATGAATTGCAGTACAGTTCTTATGTTCTTTCACTCCATTTCATAAACTTAATCCATTCCATTCCATCATCCACTTCATACATATCATAATCCATCATCCATCTTCATTCATATCATATAACATTTCACCCATATTCCAAAAACACTCCATTTTCATGATTAAAATGCTCTACAGGAACATTCTGTAGCTCAGTAGACATTCTGCAGCTGATCAGCCTTTCTGCAGCCAGACAGTCTTTCCGCAACTACAAACCCTGAAGGCATCAATCAGCAGACATTAGAATTGCAACAAAATGACCCAGTGTATCCATGAATCAAAAGCATCAAGAAAATTATGAAGACTCTTCCAAAGGTGAACAAGAAGACAAAGGCTACAAAAATCAAATGAAAGGCAGAGGTAACAAGTTTAAATTATAATGGCATTTCATAAAAGTTTAGCATAGTTTTAGTTATGGATTGTTCGAAAAGGTTGTTTTAATTATTTTTATTGATCAAAACCAATAAACCCTCCACAGACTTTGGATTTAAATATTCCATTTCAAATTTCATATCCGATATCATTTAAGCAGTTAAAATGGTCGAGGTATTTGAATTCTTCACGTCTCTTAACCAAATCATTCAATGATGATTCCCTCTGTCGTCGTAAAAATCTCCGCCGTCTCTTCAATCATTAATTCATTCCCTCCACCTCACTCCACTACTTCATTCCGTGACCACTGCCATCACTCCATTCTGTAGCCGGCATTTCATTCCGTAGACAGAGATATTCTTATCACTGAGAGCAGAGCCAAAGGATATCAGTTTGAATAGCATTGAGCATTGTAAACGCAGAGCAGAGAAAAAGGGTAAATTCAGAGGTATAGCAGCGTGAGAATTTGAAGCCATTTGATTCCGTGGGTAGACAAAGTATCACTGTGGGCAGAGATTGAGCATTTTCACTATAAACACAGAAGTGTAGCAGTGTGGAGTTTGAAGTCTTTTGTCACTAGGAGACAGAGATGTTGCAGTGTTGAATTCGAAACCATTTGCTACCAAGAGCCAGAGGTATTGCAGTGAAGAAGTTGAAGCCAGTTGTCACTGTCAAACAGAGACATATCAGTCCAAAGTTCAATTGTCAACAGAGGCATATCAGCCCGAAGTTTTGAAGTTGTTGCCACTATCAATCAGAGGTATGTCATTCCAAAGTTTGAAGCCATTTTCATTCAGAACTTGAAGTCATTTCAATTCGAAGGTGAAAGTCATTGTTTTTGTGGGTAGAAGAGTGTTAATTTGAACATTGAAGAAGCAATCATGGGTTTCATTGTAAGGACTAAACCAGTGGGTTCAAAATATTTAGAAGGCTACCCTCAATGCAAAGAAATGTTACAACAAATAGGATGGCTTCAATTTTTGGAGAAATTTAATGGCTTCCCCAAGGAAGTCACTAAAAAATTTGCAATATCATTTCAAGGAACTGAAGTTGAAGTGGGAGATGTCAAATTTACTGTCACTGAAGTTTTCATTGCAGAGGCTACAGGGTTGCTCAGAACTGGAGAGAGATGGTTCAAAAATAGATAATTCCACAATGACTCCTGGAAACAAATTTTAAAATCACCAGGTATGGATGTTACTGTATTTAAGAAAGGAATTCCCAGTTCTGCATTGAAAAACAAATGGAGAAACATACTACTTCTTCTGCAAAAATTTATTACATGTGAGGGTAGATATGGGACATTTTATGTCTACCACATTAGATTGATAATGCATTTTCTGGGGGAAGACTTAAACCTACCATATTTCTTGCTTCAAAGTCTGAAGAAGATGGCTTCCTGTGTTCAAAGAAGGGTTCAATTTTTAGAGACAACCCTATATCATCATGGTTTGGTCAAAATTTTGATTGAACATCATCTAGCTAAAACAAATGATACATGGGACGATTTCTTGATAAGAAATCGTTTTGAAGAGCCAAAAGAACCCTCACCAGAACCACAGCCTACAAGG
Organism: Pinus albicaulis; assembly: GCA_034641835.2. Classification (NCBI taxonomy): domain Eukaryota; kingdom Viridiplantae; phylum Streptophyta; class Pinopsida; order Pinales; family Pinaceae; genus Pinus; species Pinus albicaulis. The sequence goes on from CM076571.1 coordinate 55,466,050, forward strand.
AGAAGTAGGAAATGGAGGGCCTCAAAAGTTGAAATTGACAAAATAGTCCAAGAAAGCAGTGAGGAAATCATTTTAGAAAATTTGACTCAAATCAAGAGACAGCTTAAGGAAGAAAAGGTAATCAGGAAATCTGCCATGGAGAAAGGAGAGGGATCTTCTCAGCCTAGAAGAAGCCACAGACTAAAGGGGAAACTGAAGAAAACACTAATCAAACAAACATGGGTAATCAATATAGAAGATGAAGAAACATCCATTGAAGAGGATGTTGAAGAGGATTTTTATGAGGGAACCCCTGAAGTTGACCCTGCTCAACAGGAAATTTATGACTATGTGGAAACTTTGGAGAGAAGAGCTTCAGAAAGCAGAGAGAGAACCCCCAGTCCTCCACTGTCTGAAATAGATATATTAAGAAGGGATAGGTATGAGTTGGAATTACTGAATAGACATATCAAAAATGAGAATGAAATTCTCAAGGATCAAGTCAAGCTCAAAACTGATATGAACTCAACCTTATCCCTGCATATAGACAAAGTGGAGAAGACCAATGAGAAGTTGAAGACAAGGAACAAAAAGTTAATCAGGGCACTCACCAACCTAAGGTTCAAACTTGTTATCAGAAAACCTAGAAGATCTCTAGCTTCCAGAAAAAGGAGAAGGAGAGGATTAGATGTCCTTGCAGAAGCCTCTGAGTTCATAGGATAATTTGCATGAGGACATGCAAAGAGACAGCAGTGGGGGTATGTTGAGCCTCAAAATTGTGCTTTCTTTCACCTCATTTTACCTCCTTTTCCTTTGTCCATTGCCATCCTAGACCCAATTGATCAATGAATATAGTTAAAATTACTTCTAGAATGATTTACATGACTGACTTGCTAAGTTTTGTGATTTTTGCTATTGTAAAGCATTTTGACCGGAACTAGCTGCAGAATGCAGACATTCCGTAGCTAACCGGCGATTCTGCAGTTGTCTTCACGTTTGGGTATGTTCCAGGTGGCCTCAGAAACATATGGGCATAATCATCATGTCTCTGGTTCGTTGCTCATCATGGAGGAAAGCAGTGCAGGTCATGATTTGATAGTGAGCAGCCAAGAAGCAGAGAGTTCTGGGGTGTCTCGGAATCAGATGTCTTTCCTCTTCAGAAGCTATTTCAAGAGTCTAGTGATTAGATAGGAAAGACAGTGTTCCTGAATTGTTGCAAGTCTTGTTATGAGCATTTTCTTTATAAACACTTGGGAAACCGAGAGCTATGTTAGATTTTATGTTAGATTTGATGCTAGATTTTGTTTAGACTCTGTGCTACATTTCTGAAGACGCAGAGTGTTATGTTCAAGTTCTTTCATCTTTAATGAAGCAGACAGTGTTATTGTGAAGCGTTGATTTAATTTGGAGTTGAATTCCGTCAGGTGGTAGAGGGCCCCTGCCTCTTGCACGGATTTATTTTGCGTAAATTAGATAAGTCTTCTAGCTGCCTTTACGTTTTGAATTTGAATTAATAGTTTTTTTAATTAGCTACCGTAGTTGTACTCATTCTAACTCTTCCACAAGAAGAAGCTCTTCCAAAAGACTATAATGATGAATGGGAAATGACTATAATATTGTAGGATTAGGAGTTGAATTCATAGTTGTTTTTAATTAGCTACTGTAGTTATATTCATTCTAACTCTTCCACAAGAAGAAATTCTTCCAAAAGATTATAATGATGAATGGAAAATGGCTATAGTACTGTAGGATTTAGTTGTAATTTTTGTTGTTCACTATCACAGTTACACTTGTTCTAATCACTCTTCCACAAGAAGAAACTCTTCCAAGAAATTCTTAAGAAGTTCAAGACATGACCGTGATAATGAATGACTTAGTTGTGTGTTTGTACTAAGTATCATCTCTGTTCTTGCTCTTAAACGCTTTCCCAAGACATCATAATGACGAGTAGGATATGGATATGATATCTTAGTTTTTCATTGCTTTCAGTCCTTTTTGCTTGCATTTGCATTCAATTACACAGTCAGAATTGTTCTAATACCTCTTCCAAAAGAAGGAACTCTTCCAAAATATCACTAATGATGGACAAACAGATTGTGTAACTTCATAGAATAAGGCATGATAACATAGTTAGGATACTCCGGAGTTTAATTGCACTTAACTCATGTTCAGTTACTTTGTTTTGAGTTTGATGATGACTTGTAGTTCAGCATTGTTCTAGATTAGTGGCATCTTAAGTTCATTCTTAGATTAACTCATTGCACTTGCACTTCACATTCAGATTGTCATCCATTACACATTAGATTACTTCAGTTGTTAGGATTAACAAAACAGCCTTCATTATTCACAAACATCTTCTTGTTCTAAAATCTACAATTGATCCATAACCACATGAACAGAAGACAACATCACTATAAGGCCTGAAGTATCTCTGCAATTTCCTTATCATTTCATAAACAGAGTCCTCCCTCAAAAGCCTACTTTGAAAAGAAATCAATAACTTTTGAGTAAAGGTTTTGTGACATTCAATTGAATTGCAGAATAAAGATAGGAACTAGTTCTTGAATAAAAGATCTTAGGATGGTATCAATGTTTTTCCTCCAAATCTGTTTCAAATCTCTAAATAAGGACAAAATGTTGCATCATTGTAAGATTAGTTGTTTAACTGTTTAGTTAGAGGATTTGCATACTTAGTGATCATTTCTCAAGTTTAGTTTGTGTTTTGAATCATTTGCTTAAAAGTCATTATCAAGCTTTGCTTTTACTTTGTCATAGTTTAGATTTGATTCTGCTTCAGTGTTTCCAATTGCATTTGTCAGTTGTTATCCATCAATTAGGTTTAACTCTGTTTTTAAGCACCAACTCCTTTCCATTAGCTTTCTAAGCATTTCCCCTTGTAAACATAAAACCACCAAAAGACCAAAAACATCATAAATCATCACAAAAGACCAAAAAAAACATCACAAAACACTACACACAACGCATTAGGAAACAAACACCTAGGTACATACAGTACACTTCACTTCAGCAGTTTACAAATCCTGGTTGACAATTAAATGAGCTCAGTTTAGGAGACTAGATTGAGACCAAACAGTTAGATTTTCCACTATCAAAGATATATTCCAATTCATAGGACACACCCTAGAGGGCCATGTGTCGAACACAAATATGCTAGGATGTTATCTCACCACCTTCACAAAGGTGTATTTCCTAAATTCCTGAATTTTCTGAACTACAGAGTCTAGAATTCCCAACTTACGAATTTTTTGAATTCCTGGGTTTTCGAATTCCACGACTTTTTGAACTCCAAAACTATTGAAATTCCCAAATTTCCAAAATACTTGGAAAACAATCCATATCGAGTTAAAACTTATTTGATTCAGTCAATCTTAAAGATTCAACCACTAAAAACAAGTAATCCTTTTATGTTCCTTGTCACACTTCTCAACCTCAAAAAGAGTCTCAAATGATTCTTCCATGGTTAGATTTTCTTCCATTGTTAGAATTTCCACTATCAGAGCTATATTCTAAGCCATAGGACACACCCTAGAGGGCCATGTGCCGAACACAGATATGCTAGGATACAAGCCCCTCTCAAAAAGTGACCCGCAAGCCTTTTGAAAAGCGATGTTCATCATTTCTTCTGCAAGTTGGATCTCTAAGGTGTTTTGGTGTGTAGTTGAGGATTCAATTGCAACTTTGAAGGGATTCGAAGTGTTAGGAAAGTGGATTTGTAACCATAATTCAAGTCTTTTCCTACAACAATATGTTTTTTTCTTCATTTCATAAAAATCATGTCTCAATCAGCAAAAGCAATTGGAAAAATTCAAAGGAAAAGAAGGAATACCCCTATTGATGTTGCACCCCCTCATTCAATTTTATCAACCTCGGCTACTGTTCCATATATTCTGACTCAATTGAATATAGAGAAGAAGAAGGGGGAGGTTGGAGAAGAGAGTAGTGGGATTGGTGTTGATTTTGGTGATTCTGACATGGAGGGGGGCTACTAACACTCATGAGCTACGATATTTTTCCATATAAGGTTACAGTATCTACCCTATTTTTTATTTGTGTTGTCTAACTTTTCTACGTTTTGGATTTTTTTGCCGAAATCTAGTAAAACAATTTTTGGTCATATCATGATTTTTTGTTGTTTGAAATGTGTTTTGAATGCATGAATGGAATCAACACTCTGAAAAACCCCTCGAGCACTCCAATCGTACAAAGTTCACAACTCAAACTTGTGATTCCAACAAATCCATGCCAGATTTCAAGTAAATTTGATTGGCAAATATGCCCAAAAAAGTTTCAATACATAGAACAATTAGACTATGGCTTTTGTATTTGCTATTGAGATTCCCACCTATAGTAGCAGTAACTTAGTATCTATGTAATACATTTTGATTGTATGATAATGAGAAAACTACAGTTTATGTTTCTAATTTCTTGTGTATTTGTCATTTGGTCATCATTAATGTAAGTAGTAATTAGTTATATAATTAAACTTGTACATTTAAATATTCTTGTTTCTAAATTCTAACAATATTTAAATCTTTATATTTATATATTTTTTAATATATGTAAGTACTCATTTGTTATGTTTCTAAATTCTAATGACTAATGTCCTTTATCTATAGCCATTCCCCTTAGAAGATCACAGACTCAAACTTTACACTTCCATCTTAGGTGAATTGTTTTTCGGAAATAACTCCAAATTTTTTAAATGAAAACACTTCCCAATCTCCTCCATTCATCCTGATATCATATCTTTATGAAGACATCTGACTAGCCATTCCCCTTAGAAGATCATAGGCTCAAACTTTACACTTCCATCTTAGGTGAATTGTTTTTGGGGCGATAAGCCATGATCTTTTTAACTATTTGTCATCTTATTTTTGTTGAGAATTTGGTAGGGCATGGTTTAATTCAATTCTCTTACTTGATAATTGCTTATGTTATACTTATTATGCTTATATTACTTAGATCTTGTCTTTATTAGCTTATTATGTCTTTCATCATGTCAATTATCAAAACACAAGAGACATAGAATTTTGGCTCTTCAAGCTAGGGCCAAAATATCTCCCTCTTGGAGAGGAAAACCCGAAAGTAAATCTTCTTTTAGATATTTAATTAACAAGTACCTTGACGATGACATAGACCCTTGACAATAGCATGCCTCCAAGACCTTGTCACTGCTCTTTCTTGGTTCCTTATGCTATCTCCCTTTCTGCACCATTCTGCACCAACATTAGGAAAGCTCGGTTCCTAGCCTTAAACTGAAATCTTCTTTCCTTGATTTGACCTCGGCCTCTTGCTGTGATATTCTTGATAGGCTTTGTCCTCCATGAATGGATCTCCTTTTATGATGATTGTCTTACTTGCTGCCTCCTTTATGCTATAAATATATTAATGATCTTAGGCAAGGGTATGAGATAAATGACAGAGGCTAGCATTTCCTCTCCTCCATACTGATCTCAGTCACCTCTTATTCACAGCCTTTTGCATATCCTCTTACACAATGTACTTTTCAGATTACTGTGATAGACTTTATCCAGAAGCTTGCTCTCCAAAAAAAAGGTCTGAGAGGACCTTTCTTCCTTCATTGAGCTGACCCTTGACCTCGTCGTACTATCCACCCTTTCTCGCACTGCAATACAAACCTTGATCTCGCACTTCATTTCAGAAAACATCTGAATTGTTCTACCTATGTTTGGTGTGAAGTCCACATGGGTATATATAGTGGTTTGCTACTTGTTAATTAGCCGACCTGTGCCAGTGAACTGTTGTGTCATATTTCAGTGAGTCAACATGATATAGGCTGACTTCTACAAGGAGTATATACATCATACTTTGAGCTCACTTGGTGGAGCGTTTAGACAAGGTCTTGGAGCATGCAACAATTTGTCCCTTTGTAAGTGTAACATCACTTCATATACATGACTCTTAAATTATATTTATGACAAGATGACAAACTCCTAATGACATCAAGAAGAAGTCTTTGACCTATAATAAAAACTTCCTTGCTCAGGAAACCCATGAGGCAAGCATTACAAAATACATTTTACTATCTTTGTCTTCTTCATTACATAAATTCATAATTACTAGTCATTACGAAGACCGAACCTAGTTGCACTTTCCAACACTCCCTCTTAACTAGGGAGGTATTCATAATGGTACATGGTCAATAAGAAGAATTTTGATTGGTAATCCATCTGTTATAGTATCATATTATCCAACATTGCTACAGTGCAAGGCCTTGACTAACAACTCCATATCTCAAGAGCTACAATGTTGGTGAGACCAATGATTATAGACACCTTCGTCATTGTCTCCAAGGTACATACTCCACCTAGGTGTTCACTCAGTATGACCTTAAAGGAATATTCTTATTGGAATAGCTAATCCTCAAAGAATATCCATCCTTTCACGACTACTATTATCGGAACGTCTTATCACATTCTCAAAGAGTATTGGATGCCTGATGATTACCCAATCATCCATTGCGTCTTCCTAGGTGAAGACTAGAATGACATGTCTATCTCTCCCTCTCAACTAGGGAGGACATATTCCACAAAGGAATATACTTAGAAAGAATGTACCTAAGCTTTCCTTTTGGCTTTGAAATTACAGAGTTTCTTTTAAGTAAGAAACTTATAACTAGGCTCCCTCTTAATCACGGACTTGCAGTAGAAATAATGAAAACACTTAGTTGCTTCATGAAGAACTCCTTTCATTGATGTCATGAATTGAGGAGCCTTGAACTTTAGGATCTCTTCATTAGGGCACAAATCATCCATCAATTTCATCCACGAGTCATGCCTACTATTAGAAAGTGATGCATCAGTCTTCTCGTCTGATCTAACTTCATGTTATGCTGCTTTCTTTCGAACCATATATCTTCCAAGGATCTTTCATCCTGCCATATGGTTATCAACCTATGGAAGACATCTACTTCCATTTGGCAACCCTGCATAAGCTCATCAGATGTTATTCAATTATAAATATGAATACGTAAACCAGAAGTTACCTCAGTGATGATCTTTCACCATGACATCCTTCTTGTAGGCATCGACATCCTTCGTATATGTTGACATATCTCCAAAAGATATGTATAGACAAGGGTATTCATCTTTTCCGTACTTTTATTAGTCTGCATATCTTCCCAGGAGATTTTCTAGTCAAGTCTTCTTCCTTGGATGTTGACTGCCTTTTATCATAGTTGCACTTCTCACGGTCTCTTCCTTCCACACAATTTTATTCCCAAGAGCTTTCAATCAGAGTTCCTTAATAGTTGCCAATCATCTCATATTCATATGAGAATATATTATGTTGATTTCATCTAGTGTGAACCATGCCTTTCGACATCTTTTAGAGAAAGATATTCCTTTCCTTTGATCATGCTCCTCAGGATAGGAGTAGTGATCCAAGTTACCTGCAACCATACGACATGACATTATAATATTAAATACAAGCATACATACCTCATTTACCTTCAGGTCATCTAGTATTCTTTCAACAGCTTCCTTGATCGAAGTGTCTTAAATCCCTTGATCTGCTTCATTTATTATGTTATCATACCATCATTCCATGAATTCCACAAGTAAGAGTTTCCGATGAAACACTTGCTTCCTCTCTAGATTGGTGAATCCTTCGATGAGGATTCCATCAGAGAATCTTGAGGATCCTAAATATCCTTATCTTGGAAAAAGTTTCCTTTCGATGTATGATGAGCCTCGTCCTGGATGACTTCTTCAATGAGGTTCCCAAGAGCTATATCCTTCATATTTTATTGCCATGAGATTTGTGCTTCTTGTGCTCCATGATTCCCTATGGTGATGTCACAAGCTCTTGCTTCTTAATGCTTTCATGATGTCACACTGCATCTATTTATTGTAGTTATATCCTATATAGGATTTAGGAGCCATTAAAAGACCTTTTGTGAGGGAGACTATCTTAACCATAGTAAAGATATTTTACTCCCTCTTACCTTGAGCTTCCTTTCTTTAGCTTCCTCCATCCTTTTCGATGATATGAGCTTTCTTCCTGTAATATTTGAGTTCTTTAATTTTCAACATTCTTACCCTCAACTTGTCTTCTATCTCGCATAGAAGTCAGAAGTTGTTTAGATAAGGTAACTTTCTAGACCCATGGTCATTTGTTACCTTTCCCATCAGAATAATGATGATTATTCTTTTATCATTTCTTTCAGATCTCATTAATGAGATTCTATGAAGATATCCCTTCAATTTTCTGTAGGTCATGTCTAAGTGGTATGACCTTCTTTTACTTCATTTTCAAAGAATAGTTTATTATATATCTCTTTAATATCTTCAATCCTTTGAGTCCTTTGATCCCTTTCCATGTATTCAATCAATACTTAACCTTCGGAGATTTTTCCATAGATATCAATGACTTCTCTTTCGAGGACTATTTCTATCCTCCTTTATCATGTAAGGAACTTCGATGAACTAAACAAACTTCACATCTCCTTTCAAACATGAAGTCATTTTAACAATTTTTATTATAGAATAATAGACACTTACTTGATATGTGAAGATAGAAACTTCACCTTTGTCACTTTGATGGAGGATGAAGAAGATGTGTTGATGTTCCTTTTTCGAATGAGGAATCCTTCTTCGACAGAGGAGTGATAATATCAACGATTTTTGTTGATGGTGAATAATGCTTCTTTGGATGATTAATGATAGGTAACTTGCCTTGAAGTTTTGATGGCAATATCTTGAGATGGAAATGAACTGATGATGCAGTTGAGATGGTGCTATAATACTGTCTTAACACCAAGTTGTCTTATTTGCAAGATGTTGTGATACATCATTTTTCACTATAATAATCAGTATTTCTTTCACTGTGGAGGACTGAACTTTCTTCTAAACAAATCCTTGCTTTGTATACTGTGATCCAATGTTGATAATCAATACAAAGATCCGAATTGTTGTGTGACTAGGGGTATGAATCCATTACTGCCTTCTATGACAACCTGATCCTTGAGTGCCTCTATGCCCTTTCTAGCACCTTAGCTATGAAACCATGTTGAGAATTTGGTAGGGCATAGTTTAATTCAATTATTACTTAAAAATTTCTTGTGTTATACTTATTATGCATCTATTACTTAGATATTGTCTTCATTAGCTTATTGTGTCTTTCATCAAGTCAATTATAAAAACACAAGAGACACAGGCCAAAAACCCTCCCTCTTGGAGAGGAAAAACCGAAAGTAATTCTTCTTCTAGATATTTAATTGACAAGTACCTTGAACATGACATAAAACCTTGACAATAGTATGCCTCCAAGACCTTGTCACTGCTCTTTCTTGGCTCCTTATGCTAATCTCCCTTTCTACACCATGCTGCACCAACACTAGGGAAGCTTGGTTCCTAGCCTTAAACTGAAATCTTATTTCCTTGTTTTGACCTCGGCCTCTTGCTGTGATATTCTTGATAGGTTTTGTTCTCCATGAATGGATCTCCTTTTATGATGATTGTCTTACTTGCTACCTCCTTTATGCTATAAGTATATTAATGATCTTAGGCAAGGGTATGAGATCAATGACAAAGGCTAGCACTGCCTCTCCTTCGTATTGATCTTAGTCACCTCTTATTCACATCCTTTTGTATATCCTCTTACGCACTGCACTTTTCGGATTATTGTGATAGACTTTATACAAAAGCTTGCTCTCCAAAAAAGAGGTCCGAGAGGACCTTTCTTCCTTCGTTGAGCTGACCCTTGACCTCGTTGTATTATCTACCCTTTCTCGCACTGCAATACAAACCTTGATCTCGCACTTCATTTTATAACACATCTGAACTTTTCTACCTATGTTTGGTGTGAAGTCCACATGGGTATATATAATGGTTTGCCACTTGTTAATTAGCCGACCTGCGCCAGTGAACCATTGTGTCATATTTCAGTGAGCCGACATGATATAGGCTGACTTCTACAAGGAGCATATACATCATACTTTGAGCTGACTTGGTGGAGCATTTAGAAATTTAGACAAGGTCTTGGAGCATGCAACAATTTTTCCCTTTGTAAGTGTAACATCACTTCATATACATGACTCTTAAATTATATTTATGACAAGATGAAAAACTCCTAAAGACATCAAGAAGAAGTCTTTGACCTATAGAAAAACTTCCTTGCTCATGAAACACATGAAGCAAGCATTACAAAATACATTGTATTATCTATGTCTCCTTCATTACATAAATTCATAATTACTAGTCATTATGAAAACCAAACCTAATAACACTTTCCAACAACTTTTTCGCTCATTATATTTACAATAAATAAAACATTTTTTAAATAAAAACACTTTCCAATCTCCTTCATTCATCATTCATCATATCTTTATGAAGACATTTGACTTAACCTAAAATAGCATTGCTGTAAACAAAAGGCAAACTGTTCAACAACAAAGCCTGTACATCCTCTTCTTCTACTTTTGCACCAACTATCTCATATCCAAATTCAAATCATTTATAAGACTAGACATAGCAGTTTGAGTTACCATTTTAAATCTAAAGTTTAATTTATTATAATTATAATTCATTCACCATTATTGCACCAAATAAAAAATTATATTCATGGAATTTTTCTTAAGGGATTTCCATTTTCAGAGAATAAAATGAGAAATATTTAAACTGAATTTTTTTGTGTTCTGTAAATGAAACTTATTTTTCTAAAAGGGATTTCCATTTTCAAAGAATTAGATGAGTAATATTTAAACTCATTTTTTTTGCGTTCTGGAAATGAAACTCTCGTTATGTTGCTTATGTCTGTCTATAGGAAAATCAAACAAAATTCAAGACCAAAGAGTACCTACGTGAGAGGTGGATTCTGGGTGTCTCTGTTTAGAGAAAGCGATCAATGCTGAAAACAGGATGCTGCTTATCTTCGTCGGGAGCAACTGATCTTTGTTTCTAACTCTGCTCTCGGGGAAACATATCGCTTTCTGCTTCTCTTCTTTGCATCTTTTTTCTTTGCTGGTACGGGTTATTATAGAAAGGACGAGCTAGGGTAGAGAGTTAATATGACGAATTTCTTTACTCTAGCAGCTGCAAATGATATGGTAAGTAAAAGTAGAAGGTGTGGGGCAGTAATAAAGAAAAGAAAGGTAGGTCTCCGCTGTTAATTCAAAAAATTATATTGGTACATCTATTTTAAATTATTGTTAGGGTTATGATTAAGAATAGTATTAAAAAATAAGTTAAATATTTTTTTTTATAAGCTTAGGTGGTTCCTCCTATTTTCTATTAATAAAGTTGGGAAAAAGATACAAAACTAGACCTCAACCTGCCCACAGGAAACCAGGTATTTCAGCCATCGAAGTTCAAAGTATGTCAACCAAAACATAAAAATTCTTAACAGTCTATACCGTATATGTCGATACTGAATATCTAAGTCTAGAGACAACATCATATACAAAAAGGACTAACCATTTAAAAGAAAGGAAAACATTAGATCAAGAAAGCTTTAATCTTTCTCAAATTCGACAGGCGCTGGATCTTTGGATGTAACCCCTGGTAATTCCACTGTAACCTGTTGCATAGCCTTAATTTCCTTCTCCAACCTTCCAAGCCTCGCGTATTGATGCAATGGACACAAATTGATTTCCTGAATGTTCCTATTAATATCTGCCAAGATTGATTCCAGCTTTGTCTCAGCTATGGACATAACTGCCTTGGCTAACAAACATTTGATTAACCAATAAGTTCGAACAAATTGATGAAATAGAGAGGTTCGACCCCGAGTGTGCCTAGGGTCAGTAATGACAGTCTGCATATCCTCCAGAGCCATATCATCTTCCATATCTATGTTATTAAGAACCTCAATTTCCTACCCATAAATACGAGAACGAACTGAATTTGGAATATCTGCCATAAAAGTTTGAACCAGTGGTTCGAGATGTTGCTGAGCAGACTTCCTTCCTCTTTTCTAGTGTGTTTCAGAAGAAGGCTGCTTACCTTTTCCCCCAGCAGTCTTCCTTCCTCTTTAAACCATTTTAAAGAGACCTAACAAATCTGTTAAAACTACCATCTAAACGGTCTTTTGTAGATCAATGTTAAATCATGGTTTTCTTAAAAAACCTCTTAGACTGATTTTTATAAAGTTGTTGTATGAAAGAATTGGAAAAAACGATGGCTTTGATGCCTCGGGTTTCTGCCGCTCCTGCGCAAACTCTGAAGCTCTAATCCCCTGTTCTCTCCGTTACGAAGCTCGGCGCCCCCCTGGCTTCTCTGTTGATTCATCTTCCATGAATCTGCCCTCTGGAGGGGAGGGCACGGCCCCCCCTCCACTCAACGGTCCCTCTTCTGACAACTTTGCAGGCACAGACAAAAGTGCCAGACCTGGCTCAACCCCCCTGGCCGCCTCTGTTATTGATTCCGCTACAGAAAATGCAGGTAACACCGCCTCAGGCTCTGCGGTTGCTAAAGACAAGGGAATAGAGCAGAATGCCTCGTCGTCTCAGCCAAAGGCGTCCTCTGCTACCTGCATCCCAAAGACATCAGAAAGAACATAAATAGATCTCCCCAGTCATCGCATCAACGGTCAAATCCAATATATGAGGGATTATGCCCTCATAGGCAAGTTCTTAGGTCTATGGCCAACAAAAAAGGCCTTGCAAGGTTGGATAGTTTCCAAATGGAAGCCTAAAGGACAAGTCACCCTGCAGCTTGGCCCCAAAGGTTTCTTCACAGCTATCTTCAACTGTCTGGAGGATAGAAATCATATCTTTGAGGGAGGCTCGTACTTCTTCAACTCTGCAGGCCTGTACCTTCGTGATTGGATAGAGAGATTCAATCCAAACAAAGAATATTTCAACTCGGCTCTAGTATGGATTCGTATGTTTTCACTTCCCCTGGAATACTGGGACGAGGAGACCTTAAAGGACATAGGCAATGGCATGGGAGTTTTTATCAAAGTTGTCGAGGAAACTAAACTCCAAAGATACACCTCCTATGCCAGGATCTGTGTTCACATGCACCTTGCCAAAGCACTCACAGACTCGGTAAGTCTATTTCATGACGATTTTGAATGGGTTCAAACAATAGACTATGAGCATGTTCCCTTTCGTTGCAGGAAATGCCATGAACATGGCCACATTTTTCGGGATTGTCCTATGAATCAACAGCCTAAAACCCCTGTCTCTAAGATTAGCAAAGATTCTGAGGGATTTACAAAAGTTACTAGTCGAAGGAAGCACGCCAAGAAAACTCCTGTCTCCCCAGACAATCTCAAGAAACCTGAAATTCGAAACAACTTCGAAATACTGACCTCTCAAAATAACTTGGAGGACCATCAATCTACCCCATCTTCATCAGATCCACCTCCTAAATCTTCCATCCCTCTTCCTAAATCCTCAGATCCGCCCATTGCCTCTGTCATTACCATCTCCCCCGCCTCTACCTCCTCAGATAATATCGATCAAGCTCAGGTCCTCAAAGATTCCAGCATGGAGATAGATGCATCTCTAGCTCTCAGCACCCATCAAAAGCTAAACAATGAAGAACAAAACATGCCGATACACATGGATGAGGAACCAAAGAGTATGGATCTGGGAGATCTGGACATACTCAGCCTGGAAACAGCGTGTCAACAGAAAGAATTAAGTGCTATACCTCCCCGACAAATAAAAAGCCTTGAGGTGGTTTTAGCCAGAGCACAGCAAAAAAAATTTCTTGGTATTCATGCAGGCAGTCCTTGGGATGGGAAAAAAATACTGAAAGAATCAAAGAAATGTGGGCACAAAACGGATCTGCAGAGGACCATTATTATTGGAAAAATGCTAGTGGAATCTGGAAGATTCCCCAAGCTGACCAAGTTCTTCAAGACCCTCCCCCATTGTTCCTCATGAAGCTCATCTCATGGAACGTGAGAGGGCTCAACAGCCCAGCTAAACACAGAATGTTAAAAAACATGATTCAGTAAGATAAGCCATAAATAGTCTATCTACAAGAAACAAAATGCAACAACACTGCTCTGGAAAAGATCCTAAATAAATCCTAGTCTGGATGTCGTTCAGTTTCAGTGGATGCCTCAGGAGCGTCAGGAGGGCTAGCAATCATTTGGAACCCCCAGGTTCTCTCTCTCTATGATTGTCATGCCTCACACTATTTCATTCAAACAACTTTCCACCTAATAGGGACCAACATCCATGGTCACCTCTCTAATGTGTATTTCCCACAAGATCTACAAAAAAAGTTGGATCTGCTGGATACTCCTACAGCTCTCAACTCTGCTAGGAGCTTTCCCCTATGGATTTGTGGAGGTGACTTTAACATAATCACAGCTCTGGAGGAAAAATCGGGAGGAAGAACGAGGTTGGAAGGGGACAACACCAACTTCAAAGACTTCATCCACAACAATCAGTTAATGGACCTTCCGACTTCAAATGGCATGTATACATGGACAAATAAAAGAAGGGGCCCACAGCATATAGCCTCTAGGCTGGATCGATTCCTTATGTCGGACAACGCAATTCACCTTGGTGGGGACTTTCATGCCTCTATCATGCCTCAAGTGGGCTTTGATCACTAGCCCATAATGTTGCAGTGGTCGCGTCCTGGCTCTAGGTGTAATAGACCTTTCCGCTTCGAATCATTTTGGTTTTCACATCCAAACTTCAAAGAAGTAGTTATCGATGCCTGGAACTCCTTCACTCCCCCAGCTGGAGCCAAGATGTTTCAGTTTCAACAAAAGCTAAAACACCTCAAATACGCTCTCAAATCTTGGAATCGCACACAGTTCGGTAACATTTTCGTTCATCAGAAAGAGCTAGAGCAGCAAATGAATACATTGCAACAGTGTATTATCTTTGAGGGGAGAACGGAAGACTATGAACAACAGGAGCAGGCCCACTTGTCCAAAATTGAAGCACGGAGGCAACAAGAAGAGACCCTGTGGCGTCAAAAATCCAGGGTCAGATGGCTCAAAGATGGGGAGAAAAACACCAAATTTTTCCACAGGTCTACTATTCAAAGAAGAATGTACAATAACATCGCCTTCATTAATAATCGGCAAGGGGATCGACTGGAGACACATGAAGAAGTGGAACATGAATTCAAAGAGTACTTTCAGGACATTCTTTGGGAGCCTCCAGGCTGCAGAAGTCAAGCCATTCGATCAATCACGCATCACATTCCAAAAATCATCACAACGGACCACAACAACATGCTTCTCCTGCCTGTCTCTTTGCAGGAGGTGGAGGATGCTATGGCTCAACTTAAGGATGGAAAAGCACCAAGCCCCGATGGCTTCATAGCCAATTTCTTTCATTCTTTCTGGGAGCATATCAAAACAGAGGTCTGGGAGCTCGTGGAAGAGTCGAGATCATTGCATTGGATCCTACCTTCCCTGAATACGACCTTCATAGCGCTCGTTCCTAAAGAGGAAGAATCCAGCACTCCAGACAAATATAGGCCCATCGCACTATGCAATGTAATCTACAAACTCATCTCCAAAGTCCTGGCGAATAGGCTTAAACCTCTTCTCCCTCTCCTTATCTCGCCGAAGTAGACAGGCTATGTAGAAGGGTGCCAGATTCTGGACGGTATCATCCTCTCGCATGAAGTGATCCACTCTCTTAAGATTCTAAAAAAACCAAGTATGATCCTCAAGTTAGATCTTTCTAAAGCTTTCGATAAACTTAGTTGGACCTATATCAATCAAATGCTTTTAGCATTTGGTTTCTGTGCTACTTGGACTCGATGGCTTATGAACCTTATCTCCTCCCCCTGTTTCTCCATCCTCCTTAATGGTTCTCCTTCCTCGCCCTTTCGTCCCTCCCGGGGAATACGTCAAGGTGACCCTCTATCCCCGTTCCTTTTTGTTCTCATGGCCAAAGGCCTTAATCGCCTCCTTCATCATGTTGTCTCTTCAAACTCCTTAAAATGAATTTCACTCCATGACAGACCCCCCATCTCTCACCAACAGTTTGTAGATGATAATATGCTTTTCGGTCATCCGTCAGTTCAAGAGGCCTCTTCCTTCAAGTCCCTGCTTGATATCTTTTCAGAAGCCTCTGGCACCACCATCAATGCCTCCAAATCCCAACTTTTCTTCTTTCACACTCCCATCCTCACCCAGCGTAATATCACCAAGATTCTGGGCTTTCCTATAGTAGTGATTCCTTCAAAATATCTTGGAGCTCCCCTCTTTGACTCCGCCATCAAACATTCTTCCTGGAGAACTCTCCTTGACAAATTAGAAGCTAGGCTCTCTTCTTGGACCTACTGCTCGCTCAACATTGCCAGCAGGCTCATCCAAGCCATGCCTTTGTACCTATTCTCTATATTGGTAGCCCCTAAATGGGTCTTAAAAAAAATTCGCAATCTTCAAAGAAACTTTCTTTGGGGCTCCTCAGGCCTCAACAGAAAATGGGCTCTTGTCAAATGGACTGAAGTCTGCCTTCTGAAATCGGTTGGTGGGCTTGGTCTAAGGAATCCCCTCCACAACAACAACACCATGGGTTCCAGCATCTGGTGGCATTGGATCTCCAAACCGCATACTCCTTGGGCACGTATTTGGCATGCCAAATATGCTCTAGGCAGACCGCAAGAGGATCTCATCCGCATCAGCACGACCACCCCTGGCTCATTGATTTGGAATGTTGCTAAGCAACATAGTGCCTTTATCCAAGCGCACAGCTTCTGGGAAATCACTCGGGTACTATGACCAAATTTTGGGAGGACTCTTGGCAGCAACTCCCCAAACTCGCCACTCTCTTCCACAAACCAAAGTGGCAAGCCACTCTGCAGCAAAATGATCAAATCCACGTCCATCAGTTTTGGCAACGACATCCTTCTCAAGGTTTTCAACTATGGAGATCACCTGGCACCTGGTAGGCCAACTGGTAGGAGGAAACTTTTAATGAGATTGATCAAGAGCTCCAACTCAGAAGAATTAAAATCTCTGATCAAAAGGACAAAGTGCGATGGGGATACACACCCAAAGGCATGTTCACTACCAAAGAAGCATACCAACTTCTCTATCAACCCACGCAGATTATAAAGGATCATCTGTGGGATCAGGTCTGGCAACCAAGCATCTGGCCTAAGGTCTCCACATTCCTTTGGCTTTTAAGCAAACAACGGATCCTCACTTGGGACAACTTACAAAAACGTGGATTCACTGGGCTTCCAGATGTCCTGACTGCAATATTCACACAGAAACCACTTCGCATCTCTTGGACACTTGCCCATTAGCCGCTCAACTCTGGGAGAGGACTGCTCAGTGAAACAGAAGAACTGGTAGATGCGTGGGAGACATTTTAAATACCATCAGGAACTGTCCTCGACAACCTTTCCAAAGACTCTTACTCAATTCTCTCTGGAAACTTATACCGGGCTTTGTCTATTGGATCATATGGAAGGAGAGAAATAAAAGGATCTTCAAAAATCAAAGTACACCCCTTGACATCCTGTGGCTGAATCTCATACAAAATCTTCAAGAAACTCTTGCTCTAAGGCACTGACAAGACTCGGATTTGCCCGCATCCCCCCAGGAACGCCTCATTCTGAAGAACTGGAATCTCAACCTCACGCTTTCAGCTTAAGTCAAGTCCAGCTCCTCCATCCATCCTATTTCTCCCCACTCTTGGTCTCCTCCTGTGACTAACTCTTACAAACTGAATTTCGACGGAGCTGCTAAGGGAAACCCTGGGTTGGCTGGTTTTGGTGGTATCTTCAGAGATGCTGTAGGCTCAACTCTGCACATATATCATGGTTCGCTTGGCAGAGACTCCAACATTGCTGCTGAGCTTGAAGGTTTATGGAAGGGCATTTGTATAGCAGAAATATAAAACTTTTTCCCTCTAGAGGTTGAAGGGGATTCTCAAATTCTAATAGAGGCAGCTATTCGGATTCACTCAAGTACTTCAGCAACAAAGATTGCTTCGAGTTGGCAGCTTCTCAGCAGATTGGAGAAAATTGAAGATTGGCTTAGGGCTCCCCGCAGCATCACCTTCAAGCACATCCGGCGTACAGCTAACAAGGTTGCATACCGTCTAGAAAATCAAGGCGTCGATCAGCAACTCCCCTTCTTCTCTGGTCCTCTGAACAGTTCTAATGATGCACAACTCAAACAAGACTGCACTCTTCTGGTGCAACAAGATCAATCTCTCCCAGATGCGGGTGTTTAGGTTGGCGATCAATACGTGGGCGGTGTGGTGGGTTGGCGCGTGGCTTCTTACCACCACCATCCGGCCTTGCACGATGTTTTTCATTAATCACTCTACCTCCACCTTCAATGTTGCATTAATGCAGCTCGTCCCTCCACACCAGCTCACAAGTTCTTCAGTAATGGCGCCTCCCCATAGTCTCATTCACGCTCCTCCCCTGCACTCGAGTTGCTCCTTTGCTACCGCAGAGCCTCGCTCTCGGACCAGCACTGGGAAGCGTTGCACTCTGGAGTGCTGCATCGATTTGATGCCGAGTATTCATGTTTCACAGAGTCCTTTCTGCAAGCTCAGTCG
Source organism: Pinus albicaulis (assembly GCA_034641835.2). Taxonomy (NCBI): domain Eukaryota; kingdom Viridiplantae; phylum Streptophyta; class Pinopsida; order Pinales; family Pinaceae; genus Pinus; species Pinus albicaulis. The sequence continues at coordinate 55,484,522 of CM076571.1, forward strand.
CCTTTCGACCTCTGTCATCTCTGGAGCTCCTTTGCTGGCTGAAGCTCGGCCCCCTTCTGCCCTCCCTTGCCTTCACAGTATTGTTGACTGCTCTATGCTGCCTGTTCTTCTCATCATGCCCAGATTACGCCAGAGAATGCGTTGCAGGCGGGGAAGTTCTCGTGGGCGTGTGGTCCGCCAACCCTCCTCCTCAACCTCTGACTCCTCGTCCTACTCGGATTTCTGCACTGATCGTTATCCCGACACCAGGAGTGGTCATGGATGGGGTCGTGGGCAACATAATTCAGAGGCGCGCTCTCACCATTCCACCCCTGTGCAGTCTCATACAACTCAATTTCGATTCCCATATACCTTCAATCATTCCTCTTTCATGGCGACTGTTACCATTTTGCTTCAAGAGGAATCTTCGGGTATGGTTGCCGCGACTCCGGGGGTGACTCTAGAGAAGAAGGCGGAAGATAGGCAGGGTACTCCTCCAACAGACAGCAAGCAGAGCAAGGATCCTAGTGGCATTGCTCCCTAGGACATGAGCTTTCAGGCTGGTCCGAGCGTCCCCACTAGTGGTTGTTTCACAGGCAAGGAAGGCCATCCTGCTGAGGAAGAAGACCCCTACAAATATGCATGCCGCATCGTTGAAGAGTCGCCTCCCACTTCTCAAGAATCTTAATCAGGTCTAAGTTCAAAGGTTTTTGTTTCCCAGTTGCTTGAATGGGCTCAATTCCCTTTTGTCTTACAGTCGTCATATGCTCATCAGTTCTCATGCTCAGACTTTTACTCTAAGGTTCAATTGTCGGTTTCCCTTGCGAGGGTGGCACTTATCTGCTTGTTTGTTTGGGTTTCTGTTATGGTTTCTGAAGCTTATCTGGTCAGATTTTAGTTTTGTAATGGGCGGCACTTATCTGCTTATTTGTATGGGTCCAGTCATACTGTCATGGTCTTTGAAGTTCTTCTGGTTAGTTTTCAGTTTTGTAATGGGCGAATGCCGCATCTCTGGGCTAGACACTGTCATGGTCTTTGAAGTTCTTCTGGTCAGTTTTCAGTTTTCTAATGGGCGAATGCCGTATCTCTGGGCTAGACTTCTCGAGGCCACTGCCTCTCTGTAAAATTTTTGTATCAATAATAGGAGTAGACAAATTTAGGAAAAAAAAAAAAAAAAAAACTACCATCCAAACAACAGCACCAGTCAGCTTCATAGATAACATGTAAGGCAAAGCTCGAAGAATGACTCCATCTCCCAAGTTAGTCACCATGAGTAAGATAAGAGGTAAACAAATAGAGCGGACACTACAACATCTGAACGGGTCAAAAAGAGACTGAAGCGCAACCCACTGTCTAGAATCACTACCAAGAAATAAGTTAAATATATATACATTAAACAATAATAATAAAATTCTTAATTATGAAGATTTTTTTATTTTATTTAAAAAAAAAATTAGACTTTGTTACAATATCTTGGTTTATTAATATTATATATTTAACTAACTATAACTTATTTTATATTACATTTGTTTATATGATGTTTTTTAATTATAAGTTGTTTTCATAGGTGTAAAGATACATGGAAAGAATAGAAGATTCAGAAAGATATTTTTTGAAAAATAAATCCCTAAATATAAAAATTTTGAGAAAAAAATTATTTTATTTTTTATATTTATAAATATGTACTTTAATTATTTTAAGTTTTTGTTTTTATATTTTTTATTCTTAAAATTTTTTATTTTGAGTTTTTTGTTTTTTATTGATTAAATTTTTATTTTTTAATTTAAATTTTAAAAGCATAAATGTCAATTCCACATTGCAGAGAGACAATACACATTTCTCTAGTATTTGGCTCTAGATTGAAACAAATTTTACAATTTATATTTGGTTGTGGATTGAAACAAATTTTACAATTTAATTTAATTAATAATTTTATATAAGATTGAAAGTATGGTTACACCTGGAAAAATCATATTAAATAGTTTTGTGACTCATGCACACATGTGGATCAAAGTCCACCCCTATCCTCCTTATAAAAGTCAAAGGATCTTAGCTCGACGATCTTAGCTCTAGTAGTTTAGTGAACAATTCATTTCTCCGGAGATATATTGTAATTAACTGGTGTGTTTGTTCGTTTCTGGCTATTCTTTTTCATCTTTCCGAATTTTCATTTTTCAAAACCTTGTGTAGCTTATTGTCAATAATATTTTTTGCAACACATTTAATGGAATCTAATATCAACAAAGTTTTGATTTGCCTTGTAACTTAAGAAATGTTTAAAGCCTAGACAATTTTCTTAAAAAAACAATATGCACTATTAATTTGTTCATCCCCATTTCATTTGTAATGGATCCAATATCAACAAAGTTTTGATTTGCCTTGTAACTTTAAAAAAAATAAAAAAAATCCACTTTTAATTTGCTTTGGAGATGATGATGTTGAAGCATAATTCCATGTTTATTGATTATCCATCGTCTCAATGCAGATGTGGAGATCCACATTAAGTCATCACACTAAAATTTGAATGCTAGAATGCACAAGTCGCTGAAGTGATAAAGCTTTGAGACAAAGGAAGATTCCACAAAGAATACAACAACAAGTAGTATAAGTGATTAACCTTTGGGAGAAAGAGAGTTTACACAAATAACTCAAAGAGATATGACCATAAAACAAGTAATTACAATTAAAAGTATGACTGGGTGTGGCTTCTTGGTGAAGATGAGTGTCCCACGTTAATGAACAAAATTCAAGACCTGGCAGTCATATATCCCTAGAAATTAATTTGTTGGCATGTCCCACGTTAATGAACCAAATTCAAGATCTAGCAGACATAGAGCCTTAGTAATTAATTTGTTGGCACATCCCACATTAATGAACCAAATTCAAGACCTAGCAGGCATAGGGCCCTCGCAATTAATTTGTTGACAGTGTTTGAAAGCATTACATATGCATCATTCGTTAAAAAAAAATGAATAAAAGGATGAACAATAAGCATGCTTACCTGTGTGTGGTTGGCCAACAATGCTCCAAGTGCAGTATTGATATTGAGAATTCTGATGGTCTCAGCACACAATCCATAACAAATGTTGTTGGAAAGGCAGAGGAGTAGAGGCACAAAATAACACAAATAATTCACACACAATAACATGAGTTGCAGCTCTTCTATTAATCGCACAAACTTGATTAATTACAATGAACCCAGTGAAAGGTATTTACACATTTCCGACTAGCGACTCGCCTAATATAACTTGATATGAAACCACACACTAAATTCATCAATCACTTAACTCAACTTTACTCAATGCTCTGTTAACTGACTCTCTAAATATAGCAAACTCTTCATGCAGGAGTAATTAGCTTATTTTAACACCTCCCCTTAATTACGGCCACTAAACTAAGACATGACTCATGACAACTCAAACATGCATGTTTGTCTATGTCTCAGCTAGGCTTACAACAACCAAGTTTCTTTTGTGAAACTCAAACACATATTTTGCTAATGGCTTAGTAAATATATCAACCAATTGATCACTCAATTTACAAGGCTTCAAGTGAACTTCTCCATTGCTCAGAATCTCTCTAATAAAATGATATGTAGTATCGATATGCTTGCTCTTTTTATGAAACACATTATTCTTTTATAGTGCAATCGCTAAGGTGTTTTCACAATATATTGATGTTGATCCTTGTTGTTTCTACTTGAGTCCATCCAGTACTCTTCTTAGCCATGTTAGGGTCCTATAATAATAGGGTTCATAAATTTTGAATTGACTTTGATAGTTTTGTAAATATGTACATACCTTGTTTTATGCAAGTTGTTTTCCCATATTTTGAAAAAATGAAAAAATAATAAAAATCCAAAAAGAGGGTAAAAAGTCCAAAAAGAAAAATCAAAGGACATAGAAAAATATAGACCCCAAAAGAAAAAGAAATAAGACCTGAAAGCGAGTAAGTCCAAATGCCACTATTACTTTTACCGCAAAAATAATGATTATGTGCAGAGTGTCAATAAATGCCATAATCCATGATCAGTTAAACAGTTTAATCTTCACTTTTCATGTTTTCAATTTCATGTTTTAGATAGAGAAAAAATATTTGTCAAACAGTTTAAACTTGACAAATCAGTAGATAGGTAGAGAATAATGAGGAGCTCAACAGTTTAATCTGAGCCATCGGATGAAATAAGGTAGATTTAGATAGTTTTATGCTTTTAAATAAAAATGTTTTAAGGTTGCAAGCCTTAATGCACCTACAAAATGAAGAAAAAATGTTAGAAATAAAGTTGGGTAGGTAGAAAGCAGTTGAACAATCATGTAGTAAAGCATCATTGGGAAAAATTGCTAATTTCCCCTCCCCTACAAGTATTCATTGTTCTAAACTATCAGTCAAAAAGGCTCAGAGCATTTCTCTGACTTTTTTTGGGACCAGACCCAAGGCTCGATGACTGGTTAGTTGAAAATATTGAGTTCCTACCTTAAACCCACATTTATCAGTATTTACCCCTCATTCATATATCTTAAATCCCTTTTTTCCTAAGTAAAACACATTTTTTACTTAGTAAAAGTGTAAACCTAAAATAATTAACTTCATTCCCTTCAAAAACATTCATAAAACCCTCGAAATGCATTTATCCTAAGTATAAGTGAAATAATATTAAAAGATGAGCAATGCTTTATTTTTACACTTTACTTAGAGATTACTATGTATTTTATAACCATTACACTACCCTTTTTATATTAACACCTAACTTAGTGTATTAAAACCCTAACTACACCCTCCCGTAGTTATTAATTCCCTTATATTTAAAATAACCCCCCCAAAACCCATTATTTTAAGTTTAAGACCAATGTTAAATATCCCCATGTGCGCAAAATAAAACCCCTCCCTACAAACCCATTGGTCTAAACATATCGTTATTTAAATACCCCACCCCTATAGTTTGAAAACTATTCAAAGGTTGAAAACTATATAATATATACTATCGCGCCCGCATATAGAATTTGAAACATTTCACAAATGTTTTAAATACAAATATTAACCCCCGCCTATACCATGATCAACCCATTGTAAATGTTTTATTAAAGAACATTTAAATAAACCAAACCCCTCCGCTATTTTCATAAAGCCTAAAGGTTTAAACTTTATTAAAACACACTTTTATAAAGGTTAAGTCCTTTCCGCCGCATATAACTAAGCTGGTCCCACCTCCCATTCTAATGCAACTCCCAAATGAATTTGGACCCTTCACATTGATCCCCCAAATTCGACAGTTGACATCCAATATCGTGTAGAAAATATGCACGACCACTCGAGCTCCAAACCTGCGGGAAATAGATGGTTTCGCAGTTACCTCTCTCCTCCACGTGGCCTTTCCTTACTGGATCGCGTGGGTTAATCCCAATACTGCTTACCACCAAGAAAATGCGCGATAACCACTAGTTTTTAACCCGTTGAATCCCGAAACCACCCTCCCCGCCGATGCGAACCGCATTCAATAGAAAGGAATATAATCGAAATGCATATTAAACCTTGGAAATTGCATTCGTCCCTCTATCTTCTGCGCATTAATCTAAACATACTGCACTGCCTTCCCGACTGTAAAAAGCACCCTTTTAAAGCCTTTTTCCGCCATTTTCATGCCCGAAACCTGTAAAATTTACTCTGCAAACCATTGAAGACTTTCAAGGAAGCTATGCATTTCTCCAGACAAATCTACGGAAGCTGTGTTCCATTCAAAACCTCAGAAATTCTTCCAAAGCCAAATACCTACATATTACAGGTATTTTTCTAAAAAATTAACCTGCAATCAATTTAAAGACCTTTTAAGAACAAAAGCACACTAAGAGCTTTAGAAATCGATTGAAATAAACTGCCAAAAAGCCCCAAAAATAGGCCAGACCCTGTCAAAATTTTCCCAGAAACCCTGTTTTTACTGCTGCATGCTGTTTTGAAGAAATTTGTGAGTTTTCACAATTTAATGATCTACTTTCAAGCTCTGAAATAAGACAGAAAACCTCTGCAGGTACCCTAAGCCTCTGTGATCCTATTCAAAAGAGTTTTTCAGCCCTATTTTTGAGTCAGAGACTCAGGAAACCCTTGTGTTTCTATTTTAAACCAGTTCTAAAGCCTCGAGACCTTTTTGACATGCCTAATTGGAGAAAAAACCCAAAGAAGATACTATACTTTGCCTGTTTTTCCCATTAAGCCTCTGTTAAAAGTAAATTGCTTCTACAAACTGTCTAAACTTGCAGAAGTAGATAAAAATTCCTAAAAAACAGAGTGCAAGCAAGCCTGAAGCTTCTAAAGCACCTAAGCCTACCCCTGCCATGACCTTAAACACTGCTATTGTTGTCAATCCTTTGCAATCACCTGTTGTTGATATTGAACACATTCCACTAGTTGACACTGATTATAAAATAGTAGATCCCATTGTTGAATTTAACCTGCTAGATATCCATAACTGGTGTTATGAAAAGTCTTTAGATGATCAAGAAGAAGTCCATATTTGGGAATCCCATTTGCCCAAATATGTTGTCCCATTAACTCACCCATGTCAGGAGGTTATTAGATTGTGTCAACAGTACTATGTTCCAGAGCAAAGAGCCATTATAAGTGCCAATAAAGATGTGCTTTTTACCATCACTGCAGAATCATTTAACCAGATGTTGGAGCTTCAGCCTGAACCCCATGCAATCCCTTTGTCTATAGAGGCCCTCACCAAGTTATATATTGGCCTAGATTTTCCCAAAAGATTCATGATTTTTCAGACTTTTATGCCCTGCATGTAGAAATTTCTAAGTTAAATCCTCCATATTCTACTGCTAAATTCCCTGAAGGTTCAAGACATGTGATTTCCATGCTTTCCTTCATCCTCTGATATTTCACTGATGAAAACACAAATGAGTCCATCTTGGGATTCTTATCCACCTTTTCTCTAGGTCAACCACCCTCAATAATATTTTATTATTATGGTTTCATTGCTGATAGTATTCATTATCAATTGACCAATTTTCAAATAGAGGGAGTGTTCAGATATACCTCCTACCTTTTCCATATGTTTCTATACTTCCAACCAGATAATTTTCCAATTACTCTCCAAAAAATTGACATAGAGGGAAATCCTCTATCTGTCATTTTTTGGACATCCATGCTTAGGAAAGAATGTACAGATTTCAGTTATTCAGAGTTTTCAGAGTTATTTTTACATCCAGTGATCACAATGTTGACCAAAATAGAGCAACCTAGAATAAATGAAGAAATGAAAAAGATATTGTAGTTATCAGAGTAGAGTAAAGTTGGAGACTGGTATTTGTATGAGAAATATACTGAAATCAGAATCTTTGGGTCAAACTTGTTACCTTACAAGTTACCCAAACATTCTTCAATGAGGATCTTTTCCTTGGAGTATATCAGGCAGATCCTAAACTCTGATTCCATAAATTTCATGGCAGCTAAGAAGAAGACCCAATTCAAACTTAAGAATCAGATAGGGCCATTCATATGTAATCACATGGATGCATAAAAAGAGGCAACTAATCAGTTATTGGAATATAAATTTGAAGAGAGTTTCCCTTGGAACTATGATCCATAAGGGATCTTGAGCAAGCTAAGAGTTAAATGCAAGTTAACACCCTTTATTCATGAAGCTAAACCAGAAATAGAAAAGTTTACCAATCAGATTGAATGGATTGAAAACACTTTAATAGATGCAGTGAACAAAGGTAATACTAGTCATACCTTAGAGACTGCAAATCAACCAGAGAAGTCCATTAAAATAATAAGGGAATAAGGAGCCTGTGTGGCAGAAAATACAACTGAAACCAAGTTCAAGATCATATATAATAAAAGGCCCAAATTAGATTCAACAAGTAAAGGAAAATTGACAATAGATGTGGAAGAAACATTGCCTTTAAATACCAACACAGATTTGCCAGAGACAAATGTTGCTACGATGATTATCAATGAGCCAAATCAGAATGAACAAATCAATAATGAAGATACACAGTTAATGGAAAGACAACAAAGCATGGAAACCTCTTCCTCACAGGCAGCTGAGGAAAAGGATTTGGATATCAAAGACCAATATAGGCAGATTAAATTGAAGAATCAAGAGATAAAGAATAACATGTATTCTCAATATCTCAAACAGACTCCTAGTGTACAAAATAGGCTCCTTTCTGCATTTGATTATTCTAATAAAAAGCTAATCATGTAAGTGTTGCAGCCCACAGTCAAAACTCCTAAGACAGTGGCTAATTATAAAAAAGTTGATTTGGAGGTCCAGACAGATAAAATCCATGCTCGTGATCAAATTGAGTTCCAGAGGCAGACTTCAGAGATGCTTTATTCTATTGTCACAAATAAAGACATGAGTGCACATAAGCTACAAAACACCATCTCCAACATGCAAGATCAAATGAAGATAGATGAAGCCTCATTGTATGCCAAGGATCTAAGGATAAAAGCCTTATAAGAACTAGTTTTGCAGGTGGGATATGATCCTACTAATATCAAAGCAGCAAAATTATTGGTGAAGAAGAAAAATGAAGATATAGCAGCTTTGAGGAAACAGCTCAAACTTCCTCAAAGTGAGCATCCTCAAACAAAAGAAGTCATACAGGAACAGAGTGAAAAAGATGACATGATGAATTTAATTCTTCAGTTGACAGCCTAGGTTAAGGAGATGGAAATACATATGGACAAACTTTTCCAAGAAAAGGAAAAAGTGAAAGAACTAGTGATTCCTACAGTCATTCCAGTTATCACTACAATAGTGCCTTCAACTTTAGGTGAAAAGTTGGCCCCCAAAGAACCAATGGCTACTGCAGTGCCAATGACTTCTTCCACAACATCAGCCACTGAATCATCTACAATAGCAGTACAACCTACAGATGAGGCGAGCAAAATAGTCAAAGCAATGGAAAAAATGTCTTTAAAGACAAATGAGATTAACAGGTTGACAAAGATGGTAGAAAATCTTGAGAAGTCAAATAAATTAGCTCAGGTAAATGCAAAGACACATGAAAAAAATGCCAGCAGACTGAGTGAAGAGTTAAAGAAGTTGAAAAAGGAGTTAACCTTGAAGGAGCATATATCATACATCAAAAATTACATTTGGAATAATATCATTGAAGCCATCCATGATGTATGGCCTTCAATTTAGGTAATTGTTTAGCAAAGAGAGTTATTACTAGCAGCCCAAGCAGAAATTCAAAAGACTCAAACTGATTTGGCTGACAAACCAGAGCAAGCTGTAAGGCTAATCAATTTCCTTAACAACAAAAACAGACAGGAGCTGGAAGAACTCAAAATCACAGACAGAACCACAACTATCCTAAAAATTAGGAAAGTTACCACAAAGAAAAAATCTGATGAGACAATTGGAAGAAAAGTGTGAAGGTATGAATACTGCCATAACCAGGTTTATGGTTAAGTTCACAAGTTTGAGGAAAAAATGACTTGCTGATATCATGGTCATTGATGATAAATTGATGCCTCAAAATGACTATGATAAGAAGATTAGAGAGTTTGCAAAAGAACAGGTAAATAAAACAACATGTCAAAGCATCCCAACAGGAAAAGTGTTACTCAAGAATTTTGAAGACTTATTCTACTTGCAGAATGAGATCAAACACTTGTTTGTCATCAAGCCAACCTTTGCTAGATATACTGAAGCTCATGAGGACTTTAGGAAATTAAAGAATATACAAATTCCTAAAAATGAGGATTGGAAAGCACTCAGATTTATTATGAAGGATAAAAACAAGATGATGAAAGGAAGACAAAAAATGTTTTCTAATTTAACAGTCAAAGCAGATTTTCTTTACAGCAATAAACAACTTTTAATGAGGGTTAAAGAGTATCAGTGAATAAAGCGTATCTGAGAAAGAGTATCATACAAGGCAGATCAAATTCAAAAAAAATATCTAAGAGCTAGCAAGGAGGACACCAAGTCAAGCAGCTGCATGCTATCCTCAAAACTGTTTCTATTTCTTTTGGATAAAATAGGACAACTTGGTGATTTGTTAAGCGACTGTCTCTATTATTATTGTAAAGATATTTTATTTTCCTAAGATAATTCCTAGAAGTTTTCTTGGATATTTTGTAAAACATTATGTATAAATAATTCATCTTTAGAAGTATTTTGTGTGGAATAAAATTGTTGGGATTGTTATAGTCATTTCTTCTTGGACTTCAAAGCTTTTGTGTGTCAAAATTCGAGTAGCAAGGTTGGATCAAAACAAATTGGCATTATACTTTAGGATTCCTGTGATGAGCTATTTGGAGTGAATTATTTACTCACTTGTCATTGTTTTCTTTAATTGTTACATGCATATATCTATGTTTATGCTAAATCTGAATGTATAACTAGGAGTATTACTACATGATTTGTTAAAATCACCATGTTTTTAACTAGTTATCATTTATATGTTTTCCTCTGATTTCCAGTGTAAGGAACCCTTAATTGCTTCCTCTCTCATTTGACTTCTTCCTACTACTTCCTTTTCTGGATTTAAGCATTCTTAAGTGCCCTTTATCCCGATCATACCACCTCATAAAAACAACTTTCCAAGATCTCCAAGGGTTATCTATCTTGCCTTGAAAACATTTGACCTTTTTTCTTATGATCCCAATCCTGTTTGCTTGATTTTGACCCCATAGCCCAATGTACAAATAAATAATCACTGGCTGGGGCTTGCCTGGCGAACTGGTGAGTGGCTTTATATCTTATCTGCTACCTTCTGTTGTTCGGAGCCACTTCCTATGACGTATTCTCTATTTGCTGAGGGGGGAAATCAAGGTCTACTCTCCTTGTTTCTTTTCTCTTTGCTTGCCATCAGAGTGAGATCCTGGGCGGACGTCGGCGATACAATGAAGCTCCCTTAACACTCAAGGCTGTGGAAATAATCTTGAATGGACCATTGATGGGTAGTATTCTATGTGGGATGAGTTTGACTCTGAGTTCTCATAGAGCTAGGCTCATTGACTAGTATATCAAGCTTAATCATAGCCCTTGTGTTATAAGGTCATGTTACTTGTGTTCATATTACAGCTTATATATTAGGGGAATACTGGTTATTACTTACGATTCAATGACATATTTCCCACTATCCATCCTTTCAAGTGATTTTTCCCACCAAATCTACCAAAACAAAACAAAGTGTCACTTTCATAACTAGTGTAATATTCATAAATTAAAACAAAGTTAAACTTTAAAGAGAGAGCCCTCTCTGAACCCTAGGAAGGCTAGATCCTAGAGTTTGAAGTTGGTTTGTGGTTACATCTAGAATTCTTTGACTAAAAACCAAAATCCCACAACTTGAGAATTACTAGAGTGATAACATTACTGGCGACTCGACTGGGGAACTAACCAATCCTTAGTCATAAAACTAGTCTTTAGGGAAATATTTTTATTCATCATTTTACTTTAAGATTGCTTTTATAAGTTGTGTGTATTGAAAACAATAATTTTGGCTTCTAGTGATCCAGGTGGATATTGGTGGCCACCCGCCTATTCCACTTGGGCTCCCACCATTGTCTCTTTTAGTTTTTCAGTTTCAGCATAACTTACTAGTTTTAGCAGTTTTTTGGGTCCTGAACTTCCGGAGCCGTTTTGAGGCCCTAAACGACGTTTTTTGGGCATCGCGCCTCCAGCAAATATCATGCGAATATCATTTCGTTCCAGAATGATATTTGTGGCGAAAGTTTTAGTCCTCGGATAGAGCTTTCTAATGATGTATCATGTGCGTCAAACAGAGATAGTATGCCAAAGTTACGTCCCTGGGAGGTTGAAACACCAATTTACCCAAACGGGGCCCATAGTTTTGGTGCTTCATCTCCTAGGGTTAAGTTTTTGGATGTTTAGGGTTCTCCATTGTTTCTAAATAATAAATAGGCCCTCGAGCCTCATTGTAACTCAGTTCAGAGGCCTGTAGCCGCCACATCTCTTCTCAGAGATAACTACCAGCGCCCTAGCTAGTTTTATTTCCATTCTGTCTGTAAGCAAATTTCAGTTCTTTGATATTAATGAAATGAAGTGTTATTTCCACTGCATCTCTGTATTTATGGTTATATGTTTATTCTGTTGCGTTCCTGCATAAATCCGGATCATTTAGGAAAGTTTATTATACCAGGTCTAACCCAGATCCTAAGCCTGCTGTTATAGTAAACAACCCAGACCGAATTGGTAAAAAGAAAAAATAGGTAGAAGATTTAGAAGCTGAAGTATCATTAAAAAGAGTCAATTCATTACCACAAGAGTTAGTAAGTCTACAAGATTTTGATCTGAATTTTGAGCATTCTTTATTTAGAAGTAAATTTGAAAGTGATATGAAATTTGTTGTTTTAGACCCTGTTTTTATTTCATTCTTGAAGACAAAAAAGAAAAGTATTAGAGTAGATTCTAAATCACAGAAAGTTCAAGATCAAACTAAAATTGAAGAACTTAATGTTAATATTTTCAAAGATATTGATGAAGCTATTGAATTAGCTAAATTTTTGACCTACGTAAACAAACCTCTAGTTTCTCAGTTACATACCAGAATAATACCAGCTAGAGATTCATCTCTGTATGTTGTTACATCATATATAAATTCCACTACCAACTCATCTATAGTTCCATTTATCCCTAGATTACCTTTACAACCTAGAGTACTACTTCCACCACTCACTTCATCCACTATATCCTTTAGCTCACCTTTTTATTTCCTAAACACATCATCCTCATTCCCTAGTAGTTCCATATACATTCCAGTTTCATTTCCCAGCACTTCAAATACAAATTTTAGTTCATCAGCTATCATTTCTAGCACAACTCCAAGCAGTTCTACTTTACCTCCTAGCCAAGCTAAGCTTCAAGCTATGGCTGCTAGATAGTCTCCCCTAGTCTTACCACAACAGCTTCATAACATGCCTCAAGACTATCAGAGTAAGATACCACAGTTTGATGCCACAACCCACTATACAACTTAGCAACATATAAATAAAATGAATGATTTCTTTGAACTTCATGAGATTGATGATTCTGATGTTCAAATGAGGTTATTTGCACAAACATTGACAGGAGAAGTTAAGAAGTGGTTTAGAGGTCTTGTTGTTGGTAGTGTAACTGATTTAGCTGTATTACATAGTTGTTTTTAAATAAATGGGAAAATAAAAAGAATCCACTCCAGATATTGTTTGAATTTGATGCCATGAGAAGAGCTCCAAATGAGTCAGTCCAGGATTACTGCACTAGGTATAACAGTGTTTACAATTCCATCCTTGCAAATATTAAACCCACTCCTGATAATGTCTTAATCAAATTCCCTTATGGATTTGACATGGACATGGCTTATCAATTGAAGGAAAGAAATGCAGAAACCTTAGAGAGAATGCAAACAGATGTTGTTAGCGTAGAAGTAAACATTTTATCCAGAAAAGCTAGACTAAGAAATGAGAGAAGAGTGACCATTAAAGAAGAAACTTCTAATTCAGACTTAAAAATATACATGTTAGCTAAAACTTTATACAGGATGATGGATATATTAGACAACATAGAGAGGAGACCTCAGTGGGATAATCAATAACAAATCAGAAATCCCAATTTTAGAAAAGACATAAATTCTGGAAAAGCAAAAGAAACAGTCCCAAACCAAACAATAAGGCCCCATTCCAAGAGAACTATGCTGAAAGTTCTCAGAATAATGATGATGATGAGGATGCAATAAATCTAATGGGAATAGATGATAATAATACTATCTTTCTCACCCAGGAAGATCAGGAATTATTTGAACTCCAACAACTCAAATTAGATTCAAGTGAATCCTTTGATTATAAACAAGGTTATGATTATGCTATAAATGAAATACATAGTCTATATAACCTTAGAAATAAGAAAAATAATGAGTATTCTACCAATAAAAATTCCCAAACTCAGAATAATAAAACAATAGAAGCTCCCAAAACAAAAGTTCTGCAAATTCTCCCAAGGGAAAATAAACAAAACTCTAGTTCTTCCAAAAACATTTCTAGTCCTAAAAATGCATCAAGCCCTAAAATTGTTGATATTAATGATGAATTTTCTCAAGCTGCAAAATATTCACAGAAATCTACTGTTGCAAAAGCCTCTAATTATGTTAAAACAACAAATTTAGATCCTAAAAAACCTTCTGCTGATCCTAAATCAGTAGATCCAAAATTTGGTACTTCAAAAACATCTGCTGATAATTCTAAGTCTGAAAGAACATCTACTGCTTCACAAAAAATCCCTGAAAAGAAAGTTAGGAGCAGTAAAACTCAAGAAACACAAACAGAGAATGCCAAACCACTTGAAAATGAAAAAATAACTGTAGAAAAACAAGACAAACCAACACAAACTACAGTTACCAAGGAAGAATTGATTCAAATCAGTAAATATCAACCTATATTCAACATACAATCTGAAATTGAAAAGCTAAAAATACCAATTCCTCTGACTAAATTGGTAAAACATGACTTGTATAAATCAACCATAACTGAAACATTAAACATGAATGATGGAGAAGATTCCATAAATCTAAATGATGATAAGCCAGAGTTGATTTTTGGCCCAGATGTGAATGGAAAACATGCAGATGGAGCAGTCCCTCCATTTTATATCAGTCTTACCATTCATGATCAAATTTTACATAATGCCATGCTAGATTCAGGAGCTTCCCATAATCTAATGCCTAAAGCCATAATGGAAACTCTCAATATAGAAATCACAAGGCCCTACAAAGATTTGTTCTCATTTGATTCAAGTAAAGTTAAATGCTTAGGTTTAATAAAAGATTTGTGTGTAACACTAGTTCAATATCCTAGAAAGAGTATATTAATGGACATTGTAGTAGCTGATATCCCACCTAAATATGGAATGTTACTTTCCTTCTCATGGGGAGCAAAGTTACAGGGATGTCTACAATTGGACATGTCTTATGCTACTATATCAGTTTTTTGGCCGGCCTAAAAAGTTATATAGGGAAACATTGATGAAGTACATGGTCAGTAGTGCAGAAATATCTATAAATTACCCAATTTACTGTACACCAACTGACCTTGATTCTTTTATCTTATGTAACTCTGAAACTAATGAAATCCAAACTGAACTAATAGAGAAAAAGAAAGCACCAAACAATGATAATATTTTTCATGAATCTCTATGGCATTTAGAATTTGATGGTTCAGTAAATAAGTTAGGAGCAGGAGCAGGAGTTTGGATAACCAACATGGAGACTAATCACTCAGAAGGCCAAGCTTTTAGACTCAATTTCAAATGTACCAATAATATGGCTGAGTATGAAGCCCTCATCCTAGGACTCCAAATCATTAAGAACTCAGGAGGAAAAATAATACTAATCATGGGAGATTCAGAGTTGATCATAAAAACAAGTAAATGGAGTTTATTCTGTTTACAATCCTAGACTAAGCAGATACAGAGACACTCTGATAGATTTAACTGATGATTTATTGGAATGTAAGTTTGATGCTATACCTAGAAAACAAAATATACAAGCTCATTGTCTAGCAACCTTTGCTAGTACATGCAATTTACCATTCCAACCTAATCACATATATACTGCTGAAGTCAAACATAGGCCAATAATTCCATACAACCTTAAGTATTGGAAAATTTTTTCTTAGGATGAACAGATTTACAAGTTTATGAACAATGAAGGTGAATTTTAGAACTGTAAGATAGACGCAGATTGTACTATAGATCAAGATTTAGATTGTGAGATAGATTTGAATAACTTAGATATAAATAGAATAAAGTTTGATAAACCAACTAGATTTAGTCAATCTGATATAGATAGTTAGAGAAAGTTGAGATTGAAGAAATTATTGATGATGAATCAGATATATTGAATCTTAAGGATAATTTCTTACCTAAAGATTTAACTCCCTTAGAAAATCTTTTTGACTCAAATGATGTACAAGAAAACCTAAATCGGAGCCAGTTAGACCTGATATAGAAGAATGCAATATTGGAACAGAGTTAAAACCCAAAATAATCAAACTTTCCAAAACATTACCTCAACAAGGAAAGGAAAAGTATATTACTCTTTTAAAGGAATATCAAGATGTTTTTTCTTGGAGTTATGAGGATCTCAAATCCTATGATACTAGCATAATCAAACATAAAATTCCAATAAAAGAAGACCAAAAGCCATTTAAACAAAATTTGAGAAGAATTAACCCTGTTTTATTACCTTAGATAGAAAAAGAAGTGAAAAGAATGTATGATGCACAGATAATTGCACCAATCAGATATTATGATTGGGTTTCCAATCTCGTTCCAACAAGAAAGAAAACAGGATAAATTAGATTATGTGTCGAATTTAGGAATCTAAACAAAGTGTCCTTGAAAGATAATTACCCTTTACCTAAAATGGATCATATATTACAAAGGGTAGTTGGCTCTTCTAGGATGTCACTTTTAGATGGTTTTTCAGCATACAACCAGATTTTAGTCCAAAAAGAAGATCAAGCCAAAACAACATTTACTACTCCTTGGGGCAGTTTTATGTATGTAAAAATGTCTTTTGGTATAATGAATGCAGGGGAAACCTTTCAAAGGGCTATGTACATAGCTTTTGCAAAGGAAATACATGATTTCTTAGTAATTTACTTAGATGACATTATTGTGTTTTCCAAAACTAATAATGAACACTTGGATCATCTGAGACAAGTTTTTATTAAATGCAGGAAATTTGGCATCTCTTTAAACCCTAAGAAAATTTTATTTGGATTAGAAGAAGGCAAGTTACTTGGACACATAATTTCTAAAGAAGGAATCAGAATAGATCTTGCTAGGATAGAAGCAATTCTTAACATCAGTCCACCAAGAAACAACAAAGAATTACAAGCCTTTCTAGGTAAGATTAATTTTTTAAGAAGATTCATATCTAATTTAGCTGAGATAATTAGAGAACTAAATAACATGCTTAAAAAATATTCGGTTATTAAATGGACTATTGAGGCCAAACAATCATTTGACTCCATCATACAAGCCTTAACCAAAACTCCAGTCCTAATAAGTCCTGAATTTAAGAAAGATTTCATATTTTTTTCATTTGCTTCAGAACACACCATTGCTGCATTTTTACTGCAGAAAAATGACCAAGGATTTGAACAACCCATAGATTTTTTTCAGTAAGACCCTTAGAGATGCCCCTTTGAAGTACAACATTATGGAGAAAAAATCCCTAGCTTTGGTCAAAGCCATTAAAGACTTCAGAGTTTATATTCTCTACTCTCATATCATTGCCTATGTCCCAAATTCTGTAGTAAAAGACATTCTTACTCGGGATGGTCCTGATGGAAGAAGAGGTAAGTGGATTGCCACTATCTTGGAATATGACCTTAGAGATAAAATCCACAAAACTCATCAAAGGTCAAGGATTAGCCAGACTTATGGCTAAATCTAACTGTAATGCCCTAGACATAAATTTTATTGCCCAAGTAGACGATTAGGAAGAGATGGCGACTCCAACGATCAGTGAAGCCTTCTCGGACACACCTTGGTATACAGATATCATATTTGTACTCCTAAACTCACAAGATCCTCCTAGATTATCAAGAACTAAAGCCAGATTCTTAAAACTAAAGGCAGTAAGATTTTGTATTTTAGACAATGTACTTTTTTGGAGAGAATATCATAGTGGGATTTTATTAATTTGTTTATTAAAGGAAGAAGCTGACAAAATACTTGAAGAATTTCATGCAGGTGACTGTGGAGGACATCTATATTGGAAAACTACTACATACAAAATCCTTAGAGCTGGTTTTTACTGGCCTACTTTGTTTGCTGATGTCAAAAAGTATGTAACTTCATGTGATAAGTGCCAAATTTTTGAGGGTATGAAGAAATTATTACCCCTTCCTTTAAAGCCTATTTCAACAATGAGGTTTAGACTTCATTGGTGAAATTCACCCTCCTTCTTCAGGCCAACATAAGTGGATTTTGACAGCCATTGATTATTTTACCAAGTGGATTGAAGCCATACCCTCCAGACAAGCCACAAATACTGTCATTATTTCCTTCCTAGGAAACAACATTCTTTCAAGATTTGGATGTCCCCAAAAGATAATTACTGACAATGCAACAACATTCAAATCCAAGAAAATGATTGAATTTTGCCACAAATACCATATTACCTTAGGTCATTCTACTGCATATTACCCCCAAGGTAATGGCCTAGCTGAATCCTCAAACAAGAGCCTTGTAAACATCATCAAAAAGTTACTTGAAGACAATAAAAAGACTTGGAATAAGAAGTTAGTCAATGCCTTATGGAAAGATAGACTTACTGCTAAAAAATCCATTGGTACTTCTCCTTATCAACTTGTTTATGGAATGGATGTTGTTTTTCCATCCTCCCTAGGTGTACCAGCGATGAAAATTATCTAGGAGTTACAAGTTGAAACTGATGATATTCAAAGAAGAATCAATCAAACTATTCACTTGCAACAAACAAGGGAAGAAGTTTATATCAAATCTCAAGTCATTCAGGATAAGATCAAGAAATTTTTTGATAAAAATACTAAAGAGGATTATTTCTACATAGGAGATAAAGTATTAAAATGGAATTCCAGAAGAGAAGACAAAGGAAAACATGGAAAATTTGATTTTCTATGGAAAGGACCTTATGTGATTTGTGGATATAGAGGTAATAATGCTTTCTTTTTGAAAGAAATGGATGGAACATATCTGCAAGAAGGACCAGTAAATGGTAGAATGTTGAAGCACTACTACTCTCCTGAGTTAACAAATAGTTAGTTTTTTATTCACTTTGATCATTGTACATATACATTGCAGAGTTTAGATTGGATTGGATGTTTCCCTAGCAAAGTTGAAGCCCGTAGAGAAGGCCCTAAGCTTTGATAGGTAAATATCATGAGTATGAATAAATTTCAGATATCAGAAGACATTTACAGGGTCATCACAGTCAAATTTCAAAGGATACTAGTCTCAAAGTTCTTGATATTTCACCAGGAAATGTCATCCCCATGTGGAGCCACTGTTAGGGTCCTATAATATTAGGGTTTATAAATTTTGAATTGACTTTGATAGTCTTGTAAATATGTACATACCTTGCTTTCTGCAAGTTGTTTTTCCATATTTTGAAAAAAATGAAAAAATAATAAAAACCCAAAAAGAAGGTAAAAAATCCTAAAAGAAAAATCAAAGGACTTAGAAAAATATAGACCCTAAAAGAAAAAGAAATAAGACCTGAAAGTGAGCAAGTCCAAATGCCAATACTTTTACTTTTACTGCAAAAATAATGATTATGTGTAGAGTGTTAATAAATGCCATAATCCATGATCAGTTAAATAGTTTAATCTTAACTTTTCATGCTTTCAATTTCATGTTTTAGATAGAGAATAAAGATTTGTCAAACAGTTTAAACTTGAAAAATCAGTAGATGGGTAGAGAATAATGAGGAGCTCAACAATTTAATCTGAGCCCTCAGATGAAATAAGGTAGATTTAGATAGTTTATGCTTTGAAAGAAAAATGTTTTAAGGTTGTAAGCCTAAATGCACCTACAAAATGAAGAAAAAATGTTAGAAATAAAGTTGGGAAGGTAGAAAGCAGTTGAGCAATCATGTAATAAAGCATCATTGGGAAAAATTATTAATTTCCCCTCCCCTACAAGTATTCAGTGTTCTAAACTATCAGTAAAAAATTCTCAGAGCATTTCTATGACTTTTGTTGGGACCGGACCCAAGGCTCGATGACTGGTTAGTTGAAAATATTGAGTTCCTACCTTAAATCCACATTTATCAGTATTTACCCCTCATTCATGTATCTTAAATCTCTTTTTTCCTAAGTAAAACACATTTTTTACTTAGTAAAATTGTAAACCTAAAATAATTAACTTCCTTCCCTTAAAAAAAATCATAAAACCCTCAAAATGCATTTATCCCAAGTATAAGTGAAATAATATTAAAAGATGAGCAATGCTTTATTTTTACACTTTACTTAGAGATTAATATGTATTTATAACCATTACACTACTCTTTTTATATTAACACCCAACTTAGTGTATTAAAACCCTAACTACACCCTCCCGCAGTTACTAATTCCCTTATATTTAAAATAACCCCCCAAAAACCCATTATTTTAAGTTTAAGACCAATGTTAAATATCCCCATGTGCACAAAATAAAACCCCTCCCTACAAACCCATTGGTCTAAACATATCGTTATTTAAATACCCCACCCCTATGGTTTGAAAACTATTCAAAGGTTTAAAACTATATAATATATACTATCGCGCCCGCATATAGAATTTGAAACATTTCACAAATGTTTTAAATAAAAATATTAACCCCAGCCTATACCATTATCAACCCATTGTAAATGTTTTATTAAAGAACATTTAAATAAATCAAAACCCTCCGCTATTTTCATAAAGCCTAAAGTCTTAAACTTTATTAAAACACACTTTTATAAAGGTCAAGTCCTTTCCGCCACATATAACTAAGCCCGGTCCCACCTCCCATTCCAATGCAACTCCCAAATGAATCTGGATCCTTCGTATTGATCCCCCAAATTTGACGGTTGACATCCAATATCACGCAGAAAAGATGCACGACCACCCGAGCTCCAAACCCGCGCGAAATGGATGGTTTCACAATTACCTCTCTCCTCCACGTGGCCTTTCCTTACTGGATCGCATGGGTTAAGCCCAATACCGCTTACCACCAAGAACATGTGCGATAACCACTGGTTTTTAACCCGTTGAATCCCGAAACCACCCTCCCCGCCGATGCGACCCACATTCAATACAAAGGAATATAACCGAAATGCATATTAAACCTTGGAAATCGCATTCATCCCTCTATCCTCTGTGCATTAATCTAAACCCACTGCACTGCCTTCCCGACTGTAAAAAGCACCCTTTTAAAGCCTTTTTCCGCCATTTTCATGCCTGAAACCTGCAAAATTTACCTTGCAAACCATTGAAGATTGTCAAGGAAGCTATGCATTGCTCCAGAAAAATCTACAGAAGTTGTGTTCCATTCAAAACCTCAAAAATTCTTCCAAAGCCAAATACCTACATATTACAAGTATTTTTCTAAAAATTGAACCTGCAATCAATTTAAAGACCTTTTAAGAACAAAAATACGCTAATAACTTTAGAAATCGATTGAAATAAACTGCCAAAAAGCCCCCAAAACAGGCCAGACCCTATCAAATTTTTCCCAGAAACCCTATTTTTACTGCTGCACGCTGTTTTGAAGAAATTTGTGAGTTTTCATAGTTTAATGATCTACTTTCAAGCTCTGAAATAAGCCAGAAAACCTCTGTAGGTACCCTAAGCCTCTGTGATCCTATTCAAAAGAGTTTTTCAGCCCTATTTCTGAGTCAGAGACTCAGGAAACCATTGTTTTATGTTTTAAACCAGTTCTAAAGCCTCTAGACCTTTTTGATAGGCCTAATTGGACATAAAACCCAAAGAAGAGACTATACTTTGCCTGTTTTTCCCATTAAGCCTCTGTTAAAAGTGAATTTCTTCTGCAAACTGTCTAAACTTGCAGAAGTAGATCAAAATGCCTAAAAAACAGAGTGCAAGCAAGCCTGAAGCTTTTAAAGCACCTAAGCCTACCCCTGCCATGACCTCAAACACTGCTATTGTTGTTGTTACACCATTTTTTGGTCATCTAACCTATTATCATTCGATGGATCCAAGTACACCATGTAAGACCAATTTTACCCTAAGTAAAATTGCTTTCACTATAAAAATAACTTAGTAAACCACCTTTATTATGTTGTTTATGGTCTAAACAAAAAACCCCATGAGGAAATATTAAACAAATATACATTTGTTTGATTTTCCTCAAGAAATAATAAATTAAATAGCAGTTTGATTAATATTCCTGGTTGTATTTAACCCAAAACAAGGAAATTAGTTAGATAAATCATTATTTATCTTATTATTTCCTAAAGAATAGTTATTTAAACCTTATTTAAATAATATTCTTTGTTAAATATGACTAAATCACCCATAAATAATTAAATAAACAATTATTTATTTGATTATTACTCAACCACATCCTTAAAATGATAAATAAATCATTTATTTATTTATTATTTACAAATAACGGGAATTAACCCAAGTCAAATTCCTTTTCCCTCCAACAAATATAATAAAATATTCCATAAAAGTTGGATCTTGATTTGATTAATAATATTTTAATTATGCACCAATATCTAGACTAACTCAATATTTTGTTATAAATAGAAGGGTTTTTCCATTCATTTGTCACCTTTTGTTGCCTAAAGATCACTCTGGATCTATACTTTTGGTCTGACTATTGATCCACTATCATAGTCATATTTTGCTACCATTTTTTGTCTGGGTTTTCAACACCATCAAGGGAGAGGAATTTTAGATCTAAAGTGCTGAGGACTTACAAGAACCCATCTCATTGAGGAGAACTAGGAACACCCTCCTATGTTTTCCTCCAAGGTGCCCCTAATACAAAATTCATTTAACATATTCTTGTCTTGTCTATTGGATGCATGGAGTATATCTTGTTTTTTCTAATGTTTAATGTCTTCTAATGCATAGATCTAGATTTTTGCAGCATTTATCTTGATTACGTAACCGCAGATCTAAAGATATTGACAACCATGTTTGTTGTTAGGGCTGTTGTTATGCACAGCTAAAGTGGTCTTTTTTCGTACGCTTGGAATTAAGATTCATACTAACAACTGGCGACTCCACACGGGTTTACGATTACGACCGTTGTCGTTTTTTTGATCCTTGGATATCTAGCTGCTTCAAACCCTAGGATTTCTCTTCAACCCCTTGTTTTTGCTTTTCTTGATGTTTTTTTTAACCTATAAAACCCTAAAACAATAAAAATTCTAACTTCCGCGTGTTTTCAGACCTAATGCACAGGTGACAGACATCAGCCGCAGCTCAGATGACGATTTTTTTCTGAAATCTATCGCCAAGAGTGCCGGAAGTGCAGGTCGCACTTTTCAGCCCAAAACCTGTGACCTGGACCCTCAGGGCGCACCTTACAACCCAAAAAGTGCGACTTCTGCTGAAAACACATCAAAAACTGCGACCTAGACTTTTTGCGGGAATTTTTCTGAAATTTTTCTGGGTTTGTCTGAGCCTCTGTTTAGGGTTATCTGAGCTTCATCTTTGCCCGTTTTGGACCTATACTTGTTATGTTTCGCTTAACTAAGTGGGAACCTAGCCCCCTAGGGCTTCAGTACCCTCCACTTCTTGTGGAAGAGTTTTTGCTGTTGCAGGTTGTCTGAAATTTCAGAGTCTTCAACCATTTTTTCAGATCTGATACCTCGCCTTCAGATCCTCTTCAGATCGACTTGTTATCCATCCAAATCTCCTCATTTAGCTTTGTTTGGGTTTTCCTCTAGGGTTCACTCCACTTCCCTCCTGGAGATAGCCTTTTGCCACCTCTTTTTACAACAATTTTTTCTCTGATCTGTTGTTGTTTCTGCACCACTTTCTAGCAGATTTTGTCCTTTAGATCCCTGTCCCTTCTGAGCTTAGATCTATTGGCTATTTTAGTGTGTTTTGATTAGTTTTTTTTCTCACTTATAGACTAGCTGTTGAGAGGCCCGCCTCCTTGGGTTTAGATTATTGCATTATTAGCTGTTTATTTTCTGTTTTTGCAGGCTTATATACTGTCATTTGCAGGTTATTTGCAGCTATACAACATACTTTTTCTTTTTCTCTACAAACATATGGGTTTAAAAATTAAAATTTACACACTTCACACACACACCCTAAGCGAAAAAGGGTTTGGTTAACACCGGTAAGAGAAGACTCTAAAACATTGAAATCAATTGATCCTACACCTCTTTGCCCTTGTTTCAACATTGTAATCGGTTGATCCTACACCTCCTTGCCCTTGTCGGTCTCTTTTACCTTTGTGCCGTGTTTGTGTCATCATCATTGCACCTCCAAGGCATTCATCCTGGAGACTTCTTAGCCTTCATCCTCAGTTTCCAGTAGGAAGACTTACTCCTCCGCGTAGGATTTGAGTTAGTCCTCCACCGAGTCCACACTCTGACTCTTCTTCTGGTCCTTTGGGTTCTCCTTCTCGTTCTGCCTTTGATTCTCCCCCTGTCACCTTCACCATGTCTGGTGCGAGACCTAATGCTGGTGGTAACCCTGACCCTCATGCTGGGAATACCACTAGTGGGACTGCAACAGACACTACAACGGCTGCACCCTTGCTCCCCTTCATGGTAGGCCTCAGCCTCCCCGACTTCGACCAGTTGATAAACGACCCTTTACACCATGACGCTAGTTGGCCTGCTATGACGACGAAGCTCCCTTCCGACATCCCAAAGTTTGAAGGCCTTGTTGGAGAAGATCCTACAAATCATGTTATATCTTTCCACATGTGGTGTTCATCTAACTCCATTACCAATGACTCTGTCCGTCTTCGATTGTTCCAACGTACGCTTACAGGTGAAGCTTCTAAGTGGTATGTTGACCAGGCCCCTTCCTCTCATACCACCTTTGTGACTATTGCCCGGGCTTTCTTATCTTACTTCCAGCTTCCCCTTCGTTACAACACTGGTACCGAACTCTTGAATTCTTTTCGTCAATCGTCTACGACCCGCCTTTCCGATCATGTCCAGGAATAGTGGAGAAGAAAGAGCCTATGTCAAGCTCCTACCTTCGAAGACCGTGTCTACATGAACTGGTTCCTTAGATCTCTTTTGCCACCTATCAGAAAAGATGTCGCATCACACTTTCCTCAAACCGAAGAAGCCGCTCTCCAAATTGCGTTAAAATATGACCTGATCTACGCTCAGTCGGGTTATGTTTATACCGTTCTACCTGATCTTCCCAGACCCGGTGGTGCCAATGCACCGAGGGCATCTCACACTACCGATGGATCGTTGGAGCGCTCTCTAATCCGTATGCTCAACCTCCCATGGGCTATGGCTTTCCTCAGGTGGGGGGGGGGCAGTACCTCCTGTACTTTTCCCCCTCTCGGTAGCACGTATCTAGGATACGACATGCCTCCTCTTTTTGCCGAACCTCCTGTTTACCACACAATTACCCAACCTTGTTATTATCTGTATCCACAGCTTGGTGCTCCAGCTCCTCCAGCATTAGCACCTCCTCCTCCCTTGCCTTCTCAACCCCCGCAACAGTAGCCACCGCCCCCTCAGGGGCAGGTGTATGCATAGCAGGGTGCGACTAATCCTCCTCCCTCAAAAAAGAAGAGGAAAGGCACTCAAAATCAGTCTGCCCCTAGCAATCCTGGACCTAATCAAGGTAGTGCTCCTAACACTACGAACCAGCAACAGGGCACTCAGCCCAAGCAGGACAGGCCTGTTCGCACGAACAAGCCCTGTTCTTGTTGTGGTGTTTATGGTCATTACACGCATGATTGTCCTCTTTTTCCAGAAATGCGGTAGCTGTGGGAGTCTCAAGCAAATTTGAGAGAACAGTAAGTTGTCCCTTCCATTCCTGCTAGTCCTGCGCCTAGTCAACCGACTGTGCTTACCGATCCTTTCCCTCAACAAGGATTTGTGGCTACCCAACCACTTGAAGGTTAGGTGGCCACTCAACCTCTTCCATCTGGTACCTCCGATTACCAGATTCTCATGATGAAATCTGTTCCCAGCTCATCAAATGTTTGCATGATGCAATCATCTCGGGCTGCTCTCAAGCAGCCTGCCTCAGCTAGTCAGCAGTCTCCTTGCCCTCTACAGCCTACTCCTAGCCCTTCGATTTAGCCTTCAGGACCTCTTCCTCCTGGCCCTTCAGCTGGTATCCATGAGCCTCTCTTCCCTCCTGGAACGGTTCCTCCAGGCCTTAACCATTTAGGAGCCGTCCCGCCTGGCCATTACCCCTCCGGTTAGATACCGTTCATAGCCCCCCCAATCAGGAGTTTATACGGTACCTGTCATGGCCACCCTCTCCCTCCCTAACCTGACCATTGGGATTCCCGTCTGGTACCTTGATTCTCCAGCCGCTACCCCACCTAGCCAGCCCAAACATTATCTTGCTTTGACCCCGGTTCAACCAGTCCCCATGACTCCTCCCGCTGCAACTATGACTCATCCACCTCAACAGGAACCACCTTCTGTTGTGACCGTTTCGGGTAGGAAGGGCAAAGCTTGCATGGGGGCAACCAAAGACAAGGCCATTTCGACAAATCCTGCCCCTCCTCGGCCACTTAAATGCACTATCCAGTGTGCTCTATGTGATATTTTCGGTCATGCCACCCATACTTGTCCAGAGATGCCTCACCTTAAGTCCATGGTCAATGAGACGTTTTCAGAGCCTCATATCCCTGAGGTTTATGTCACTCTACTCGATTCAATCCTGAAACTAAGAAATTTGTGCACCAATCACCCTTGTGCTTTGTGTGACTTCCATGGCCATTACACTCACCTCTGCCCTCGCCTTGAAGAGTATCGCTCCTCCTTGGAAGCCTTCCGCCAAGCCAAGGCCAAGCATGGAAAGTTCACCTCTCACTTGTCTACAAATTTGCTCCAGTAGAACTAGAGGATCGGCCTACTCCCATTGACATTCCACCTCCTGATGTCAAGATGATGGAGCCTACAACCCACATTTTCTACCTATCATCATCCATGAGACCCTCGGTAGAATTCCCCTTGGAGGCTTCCCCTGACATGTCGCCTGACCTCCCTTCAACGATCACCCCGGGCTCAACTTTGGTAGATCCTTCATTTGCTTACTCTTATGTCACCCCCATGACGTTGCGCATGTAAGTCTCTCTTTACATGATAATGAGTTAGGCAGTTTTACCACGTCAGGAGGTCTCTTTTCCTCCATTCACCCCATATTTCATTCCGATGAAGACATTATGGAGGCTATGACCATACCTGACTTTCCGTGGGAAGATATGCACCACCGCGCATACTTCCTCCCACAGTAGTCCCATGACCAATATGTTGTGGAAACTAAAGACTTCATTCCTGATGAGGTCGATTGGTGTAGAAATCCCATCCCTGCACCTGATACTTTAGAAGAAGGAAATATGGCCAATATCTCTCCTACCATTAAAATTGACATTTTTGTCAAACCAGGGATAGAAGAAAATATCACCTTGGGCACCAATTGCACCCCAGAAGAAGTTGAGGCTTACACCAAGCTATTTAAATAATTCTGTGACATTTTCACCTGGTCCTATTCAGAAATGCCCGGACTTGATCCTTCCATTGTTGAAAATAATATCGATACATGGCTTGATGCTAATCCTGTCCGTCAAAAGATGAGACCCATTAATCCTTCCCGAAGAGGAGCTGTCAAAGCCGAAATCGATAAGCTCAAGCAGGCTGGCTTTATCTATCCCATTGAATACACCACTTGGGTGTCTAATCCAGTTCCCGTTCTCAAAAACAAGGTACCATTTGTGTCTGCACTGACTTTCACGATCTGTGAACAAAGCTTGTCCCAAAGACAACTTCCCCACACCATTCATTGACCAAATCATTGATGAATGTGCGGGGCACGAGGTTCTATCCTTTATGGATGGTTTCTCTGGCTATAGCCAAATTGTTATCCGTCGTGCTGATCAACTCAAAACTGCGTTCATTAGTCCGTGGGGAACCTTTGCCTATCAAGTCATGCCATTCGGCCTTAAAAACGCAGGAGCCAATTTTCAGTGGGCTATGTCGTACTATTTTCATGACCTGGCTCATATTATCCTTGCTCATTTAGACGACCTTACTGCACGTTCTAAACATCGGGCGCAACACCTCCACGATCTGCATACCCTCTTTCTTCGATGTCGCAAGTATAATATCCGCCTTAACTCGCTGAAGTGTGTCTTTTGCGTACCTGTTGGCCGTCTTCTAGGCTTCATTGTGTCTAAAGATGGTATCACTATTGACCCATTAAAAGTTGAAGCCATCCTTGAGCTTCCCATCCCCCGCACTTTACGCCTGTTACAAAGCTTCCAAGGCAAAGCTAATTTCCTTCGCTGGTTCGTACCTGACTATGCCACCACCGCGCATGGGTTCCTTAGACTTCTCCACTCTAATATCCCTTTTGTATGGGATGCCTATGCTCAAAATTCTTTTGATGCCATGAAGCATGCTCTCACATCTGCTCCCTTGATTTGTCCCCCTGACTTTGATAGGGATTTCATCATGTATATCTCCGTTTCCACCCACTCGGTCGTTGGAGTCCTTATTTAGGAAGATGACAATGGAATTGAGCAGGTTATCTATTATGTCAACAAGAACTTGTTGGGACCTCCTGTATCCTACTCACACGAAGAGAAATTAGCACTGGCCATCATGTTCTCGGTCCAGAAACTTCTTCATTACATCCTCATGCGTTCCACCAAGGTCGTGACTAATTCCAACCCCATGGCCTTCCTATTGAGTCGTCGAATCATCAGTGGGAAGTACGCCCGTTGGATCATGATCCTCTAGGAATTCGATCTTGAATTTGTCACACCAAAAATTAAGAAAGGTTTAGCCCTCGCTAAACTCATTTCCGAACTACCTACAGTTACGCAGGATCCTCCAGTTAATGATAATTTCCTTGACAAACACTTATTCGCCATTACCACCGATGACCCCTGGTATGGGGGCATCCTCACTTATTTTTGAACTCAAAAGTTCGCCCTGCATCTTGACCATGATGCTCGATGATGTATCCGACACCAGGCCCCCCACTTCCTTCTTATCGGTGACGACCTTTATTGTCGTGGTGTAGATTCTATCCTTCGTCGTTGTCTCATACACGCTGAAGCAGAACAAGTCCTCAATGCCTGTCATAGCAGTGCTTGCAGTGGCCACCTCTCCGGTCTAGCCACTACCCAGAAAATCATGCGCGCTGGGTACTTTTGGCCTTCTCTCTTTGGTGATTGAATTGAGGCAGTCAAACACTGTCCCAATTGCCAACATTTTTCCCCTAAGGCACGAGCCCCTCCGTCTCCCCTCCATCTTGTCATCTCAGCTGGTCCCTTATGTAAGTGGGCCATAGAATTTATGGAGTGTCGACCGTCATCGGCTAGTAACCACAAGTATATCATCGTAGCAGTTGACTATTTCACCAAATGGGCTGAGGCCATGCCAACGTTTAACAACACGGCAGCTACCGCAACCCTCTTTTTCTTCAACCACGTAATCGCTCGATTTGGAGTTTCGAAACAATTGGTCTCTGACCATTGCCGACATTTTGAAGATGAGATATGGTGTGAGCTATCCTCACTGTTGGGCTTTAAGCACCAATATTCCTCCTCTTATTAACCCCAAGGTAATGGCCAAGTTGAAGAAATCAATAAAATTCTTAAAACTATGCTTCAACGGACGGTGGATAAGCAAAAAACCAACTGGCATCTTATGCTCTTCCCTGCTTTGTGGGCCTATCGAACTTCTGTTAAAACTGCCACCAGGTTTACTCCTTTCCACCTCGTTTTTGGAGAGGAGGCAGTCTTACTGATCGAGTGTGAAATCTCTTCCCTTCGTCTAGTCGTCGAACTTCTCCCTGACACCCAACCTTTAGAACAACGACTTATCATGCTTGAGCGCACTTCCGAAGGCCGCCGTGTTGCATTGAAAACCCTTGAGGTAGCTAAGAAATGCACCAAAGCTCAATATGACTGAAAAGTTCACCCTCGTACTTTTCACGAAGGCAATCTTGTTCTGGTGTATGACCAAGCCCATGATGTACTTGGTCATGGGAATTTTGACTCATTATGGCTAGGACCTTACATCATCAGTAAGGATCTAGGTCGGTGAGCATATCTATTAGAGGACTTCGAAGGCCATCCCCTTCCCAATCCTCGCAATGCACTCTATCTGAAGAAATATTATCCTTAGCATTCCCTTCTGGGAAGGCACGTTTTATTTTATTTAGGTAGCCAACTCATGCTTTTTGTGATTTGATACTCCACCAAGAGTCATTTTGTCCAAGAAGCGTCACTTCACCCCTCCTCAAAATCGAATTTCTTCACTTGCAACAATCATACTGGGGGCACCACTTTGTCTCCATACTTGTCCACGCTCGTGTCGACTTTCATCACGAGTCACCATCTTGGACTCATGTTTTTATGGTCCCCATTGGACCTTTTCTGTGTGGCAGCACCATCGAGTCACGCTTGTTTAGAGCATCCGAGTTGAGTCATCATTGCATTCATGGAGTCTATCCCGAATCCCTTTGCATTCCACTATAGTCCTCCATCCTTCATTGCTTGGTCCCTCTCTCATGTCTCACATTATGGCCTTCAGTCCCATTGTCCCCTATCCCTCATGATGTTGTGTCAGTCGCTGCAAGGTCATCCATGCCCTTTATGCTCTAACAAGGGAAGTCGTCCGTCCGCTACTCAGTAACCCCCACTTTTCCTCATCACCCCTGGTGTCCGTCTATCAGTCGCTCTACTATTTTCTCTCGTGCCTTAGTTGAGGACCTCTTATTGCCTCACCTATGGCGGACCTCCTTCTGTCGACATCAGATCTTTTATTCTAGAAGATAGGTCTAGAGGGCAGTGTACCTTGGTTCCAGCTTCCACTCTTGTTCGGTACCTCGGATCAAGAAAAGGAACTCCTTCTAGCCCTTTGACTTGATTGTTTCTCAGCTCCAGCTACTTTTCAACATGATCAAGATCCGTATACTTGATGGTTCAGTGATGCAGCAGATTGGACCGGTGATTCCTGGGTGTGTGTGAGATGTTTCAACCCTCATGAGGGGGTGCCCCTACAGGTAGCCCCCCACATACCCGGATGACTTCTTCACTCCCCCTTCGATGCAGCTCCATAGATTTGATGATGTCGGCCTCAGCCGCTTGCAACACCTTCTTGATTGCATGTATCAATCAAATTTTCAGAGCCCTTTCCTATTTACAGGGGCATCTGGGTTGTTTTTGTATCTCATAAACTCAGATATTATTGTACAAGTCCTAGATGTTATCCCAGTCACAATATGTATATGGGATTCATTATCATGTTATTTACCTAGCTCATGTTTATGCCAACATTTATTATAGTGGCTAGTCCCGTGGTTTTTCGGACGCCTCATTTTTTGTACTATTGTCTCGACGGGCATAGGTATGCCTCCCCCGCCACCTATAGCAAGTACTCCCTTACAAAAGAGACTTGTCACACTCGTAAGTCTCGCCTCCTTAGGGTCTAGTCCTTTCAACACTTTGGTCTACCTTATAATTCTCTCTCTTTGATTTCCCCTTCGGTGTCTAGTGATTGAGTTCTTACAACGTACTTCGGTCATACGATTAGCTCCTAACACTCGCACACTGGGGGGGAAATCTGTTACACCATTTTTTGGTCGTCTAACCTATTATCATTAGATGGATCCAAGTACATCATGTAAGACCAAATTTACCCTAAGTAAAATTTCTTTCACTATACAAATAACTTAGTAAACCACCTTTATTAAGTTGTTTATGGTCTAAACAGAAAACCCCATGAGGAAATATTAAACAAATCTACATTTGTTTGATTTTCCTCAAGAAATAATAAATTAAATAGCAGTTTGATTAATATTCCTGGTTGTATTTAACCCAAAACAAGGAAATTAGTTAGATAAATCATTATTTATCTTATTATTTCCTAAAGAATAGTTATTTAAACCTTATTTAAATAATATTCTTTGTTAAATATGACTAAATCACCCATAAATAATTAAATAAACAATTATTTATTTGATTATTACTCAACCACATCCTTAAAATGATAAATAAATCATTTATTTATTTATTATTTACAAATAACGGGAATTAACCCAAGTCAAATTCCTTTTCCCTCCAACAAATATAATAAAATATTCCATAAAAGTTGGATCTTGATTTGATTAATAATATTTTAATTATGCACCAATATCTAGACTAACTCAATATTTTGTTATAAATAGAAGGGTTTTTCCATTCATTTGTCACCTTTTGTTGCCTAAAGATCACTCTGGATCTATACTTTTGGTCTGACTATTGATCCACTATCATAGTCATATTTTGCTACCATTTTTTGTCTGGGTTTTCAACACCATCAAGGGAGAGGAATTTTAGATCTGAAGTGCTAAGGACTTACAAGAACCCATCCCATTGAGGAGAACTGGGAACATCCTCCTATGTTTTCCTCCGAGGTGCCCCTAATACAAAATTCATTTAACATATTATTGTCTTGTCTATTGGATGCATGGAGTAAATCTTGTTTTTTCTACTGTTTAATGTCTTCTAATGCATAGATCTAGATTTTTGTAGCATTTATCTTGATTACCTAACTACAAATCTGAATATATTGACAACCATCTTTGCTGTTAGGGTTGTTGTTATGCACAACTAAAGTGGTTTTTTTTCGTACACTTGGAATTAAGATTCATACTAACTATTGTTAGTCCTTTGCAACCACCTGTTATTGATATTGAACACATTCCACTAGCTGACACTGATTATAAAACAACAGATCCCATTGTTGAATTTAACCTGCTAGATATCCATAACTGGTGTTATGAAAAGTCTTTAGATGATCAAGAAGAAGTCCATATTTGGGAATCCCATTTGCCCAAATGTGTTGTCCCATTAACTCACCCATGTCGGTAGGTTATTAGATTGTGTCAGCAGTACTATGTTCCAGAGAAAAGAGCCATTGTAAGTGCCAATAAAGATGTGCTTTTTACCATCACTGTAGAATCAATTAACCAGATGTTATAGCTTCAGCCTGACCCCCAAGCAATCCCTTTGTCTATAGAGGCCCTCACCAAGTTATATATTGGCCTAGATTTTCCCAAAAGATTCATGATTTTTCAGACTTTTATGCCTCTGCATGTAGAAATTTCTAAGTTAAATCCTCCATATTCTACTGCTAAATTCCCTGAAGGTTCAAGACATGTGATTTCCATGCTTTTCTTCATCCTTGGATATTTCACTGATGAACACACAAATGAGTCCATCTTGGGATTCTTATCCACCTTTTCTCCAGGTAAACCACCATCAGTAATGTTTGATTATGCTGGTTTCATTGTTGATAGTATTCATTATCAATTGACCAATTTTCAAATAGAGGGAGTGTTCAGATATACCTCCTACCTTTTCCATATGTTTCTATACTTCCAATCAGATAATTTTCCAATTACTCTCCAAAAACTTGACATAGAGGGAAATCCTCTATCTGTCATTTTTGGGACATCCATGCTGATGAAAGAATGTATAGATTTCAGTTATTCATAATTTTCAGAGTTATTTTTACATCCAGTGATCACAATGTTGAACAAAACAGAGCAACCTAGAATAAATGAAGAAATGAAAAAGATATTGCAGTTATCAGAGCAGAGTAAAGTTGGAGACTGGCATTTTTATGAGAAATATACTGAAATCAGAGTCTTTGGGTCAAACTTGTTACCTTACAAGTTACCCAAACATCCTTCAATGAGGATCTTTGCCTTGGAGTATATCAGGCAGATCCTAAACTCTGATTCCATAAATTTCATGGTAGCTAAGAAGAAGACCCAATTCAAACTTAAGAATCAGACAGGGCCATTCATATGTAATCACAGGGATGCAGAAAAAGAGGCAGTTAATCCATTATTGGAATATAAATTTGAAGAGATTTTCCCTTGGAACTATGATCCACAAGGGATCTTGAGCAAGATAAGGGTTAAATGCAAGTTAACACCCTTTATTCATGAAGCTAAACCAGAAATAGAAAAGTTTACCAATCAGATTGAATGGATTGAAAACACTTTAATAGATGCAGTGAGAAAAGGTAATACTAGTCATACCTTAGAGACTGCAAATCAACTAGAGAAGTCCATTAAAAGAATAAGGGAATAAGGAGCCTATGTGGCAGAAACTAGAACTGAAACCAAATTCAAGATCATATATAATAAAATGCCCAAATTAGATTCAGTAGGTAAAGGAAAAATGACAATAGATGTGGAAGAAACAGAGCCTTTAAATACCAATACAAATTTTCCAGAGACAAATGTTGCTACCGTGATTATCAATGAGCCAAATCAGAATGAACAAATCAATAATGAAGATACACAGTTAATGGAAAGACAACAAAGCATGGAAACCTCTTCCTCATAGGCAGCTAAGGAAAAGGATTTGGATATCAAAGAGAAATATAAGCGGATTAAATTGAAGAATGAAGAGATAAAGAATAACATTTATTCTCAATATCTCAAACAGACTCCTAGTGTACAAAATAGGCTCATTTCTGCATTTGATTATTCTAGTCAAAAGCTAATCATGTCAGTGTTGCAGCCCACAGTCAAAACTCTTAAGACAATGGCTGATTATAAGAAATTTGATTTGGAGGTCTAGACAGATAAAATCCATGCTCTTGATCAAATTGAGTTCTAGAGGTAGACTTCAGAGATGCTTTATTCTACTGTCATAAATAAAGCCATGAGTGCACAGAAGCTACAAAACACCATCTCCAACATGCAAGATCAAATGAAGATGGACAAAGCCTCATTGTATGCCAAGGATCTAAGGATAAAAGCCTTAGAAGAACTAGTTTTGAAGGTGGGATATGATCCTACTAATATCAAAGTAGCTGAATTATTGGTGAAGAAGAAAAATGAAGATATAATAGCTTTGAGGAAACAACTCAAACTTCCTCAAAGTGAGCATCCTCAGACAAAAGAAGTCATATAGGAACAGAGTGAAAAAGATGACATGATTGTTGGCAATATGATGCTGAGTGTTTTCCTTGATGGCAACCCACTTGATGAAGTTATGCTTGATAGAATATGTCTTGATAAACCTGTTAAATGATGTAAATCTGATATAGCTACAGTGAGTACAAAAGGTAATGAAGAAAGGAATTCAGTATGTGCTAGATCTATGATGAAAAGAGTATGTCTCAAGGCATACGCAGATTTTTCTAGGAGAAGTCACGTATGCACGCGGGAAATAACGTGCCAAGTCGCGTATGGGAAAAAGCGCTCATAAAGTGCAAAACCAGGGGTAACCACCATGGTATTGATCCATTGTATTGAGTAATGATTCGTCTATGTGACCCTGTCCAGGAATACCATCGGAAGTAATGTGGTTTTGGCTCATGGTATTGAAAAAGGGTAAAACCTATATAAAGAGAAGAAATTCATTATGCAAAGCATGAGTGTAGTATGCATGTGTCTGGGCTTTAATGAATACTTCACTCTGAAGTATATCTGCATGATGGAACTTTGCTCTTAATTGATAGATCTGATTCTATAATGTATCTATGAAGGTTCAAGATCTCTAGATCTTGAAATGGAAAAACCCTTGGATGATCTGAAAAGAAGTGATGAAGACCTGGCGCAAATCTGTTAAAAGAAGTTGAAGAAATCTGGGTAAGTTCATAGATCTTGTCTGTTCTGCAAAGTTTATCTTTTATAGATCTATACGCAGGTTCGCTTCACTGAAGGCGCATATATACGTGGATCTATTTCGACAAAGGAGCGTATGACCTGTTAGGGTTTTCCTGAAAAGTTGCACGAATGAATACGCGGGTTGTCTTCAGTAAAGGCGCATATACACATGGATCCATCTAAATAAAAGCACGTATTATATCTGAACTGATGATTGCTCAAGTTGAATGTGTCTTTGAATGTCTGTTCTGAAGTCTGGGTTAACTCTGATATTCTGGTTTCAGTGGGTTCACTGTTCTGTTTGTAGCATTGGGCAAAGTATGTTTGTTGAAGAGTGAAGGGTTGTGTTGGAGCTGTTTGATCCAGTTTGAAAATTGATGAAACGTGGTCTGCAGTGGATCTAAGGGTTGAAGCCTTCAGTCTGATAATAGAAGCTCTCTGTCAGCAGAGGCTGGTGCTAATATCAGGGGGTAGTAGCTCCCTTCCAGGTGAGACTGGTAAACGAGAGCAGGGGGTTGAAGCTCCCTTCCAGGTGAGGCTGGTAAACGAGAGAAGGTGGTAGCCTTCTACAGGTGGGTGCCTGTGTGCTGGTATAAGTCTGCACCAGTACATGATTGTAAGAAGGTTTTCTTCATAATAAAATATTGAAGGCTGAGACAACGGTAGCGGTGGTTTTCTCCCGACTTGGGTTTCCACCTAAAAATCATGGTGTTCATGTGTGATGCTTTTGTGTGATGTTTCATTATGTTATTACTACACATGTCTACTGCTATATAAACATCTGATAAATGAATACATGCAAGGATCTAAGTGAAGAATTGTTTGTTTATTAATATCTCTGTGCATACGCGAGTTCAGTAAAGGGTATCCGCGTATATACGCG
This sequence comes from Pinus albicaulis, assembly GCA_034641835.2. Classification (NCBI taxonomy): domain Eukaryota; kingdom Viridiplantae; phylum Streptophyta; class Pinopsida; order Pinales; family Pinaceae; genus Pinus; species Pinus albicaulis. The sequence goes on from CM076571.1 coordinate 55,520,688, forward strand.
AGTCTGTTTCAGTAAAGTAGCGTATGGGTTACTAAAGATTGAAAAACTAAAAAGATGCTGAGTAAATCCTAAATACTGATTCACCCCCCCCTCTCAGTATTTTTCCAACAATGATGAATTTAATTCTTGAGTTGACATCCCAGATTAAGGAGATGGAAATACAGATGGACAAACATGTCCAAGAAAAGGAAAAATTGAAAGAACCAGTGATTCCTACAGTCATTTGAGTTATCACTGCAGTAGTGCCTTCAACTTTAGGTGAAAATTTGGCACCCAAAGAACCAATGGCTACTGCAGTGACAATGACTTCTTCCACAACATCATCCACTGAATCATCTACAACAATAGTACAGCCTACAGATGAGGCGAGAAAAATAGTCAAAGCAATGGAAGAAATGTCTTTAAAGACAAATGAGATTAACAGGTTGAAAAAGATAGTAGAAAATCTTGAGAAGTCAAATAAATTAGCTCAGGTAAATGCTAAGACACATGAACAAAATGCCAGCAGATTGAGTGAAGAGTTAAAGAAGTTGCAAAAGGATTTAACTTTGAAGGAGAAGATATCATACATCAAAAATTACCTTTGGAATAATATCATTGAAGCCATCCATGATGTATGGCCTTAAATTCAGGTAATTTTTGAGCAAAGAGAGTTATTAGTAGCAGCCCAAGTAGAAATTCAAAAGACTCAAATTGATTTGGCTGACAAACCAGAGCAAGCTGTAAGGCTAATCAATTTCCTTAACAACAAAAATAGACAGGAGTTGGAAGAACTCAAAATCACAGATAGAACTGCAACTATCCTAGAAATTAGGAAAGCTACCATAAATAAAAATTTGATGAGACAATTGGAAGAAAAGTGTGAAGATATGAATACTGCTGTAATGTTCCCAAAATTAGCATGAGACTAACTGGAACATTGATTTTGTTTATGTCATCTAGGAGATGAATAAAATGGGTGAGGAGACCCATGAGTGGGAATAAAATCCCTTCCAAGTGTGAAAGGGACTTTTTGTATGAGGAAAAGGTCTAGTTGACCAAGTCAAACAACACAGTGGTAGAGGGTGGAGAACATCTTGTGGGACAACACAGTGAAAGAGGAGGGAAGTTTCCTTGATGGAGGAAACCCTAAAGAGTGGGACCCATGGAGAGGGAGCTCTCATTATTTCAAAGGAGGGCAAGGCAGCCATTGTTACTCATGCATATGATTATTGATTTCTTGTTTGCTTAGACTTTTGCAGTCTCCGGCTCTTTAGCTAAGTTGCAGTGCTGCTTAGCACAAGGATCTCCTGTTTAGGAATCCTTTTCCTTTCTTGAGAAGCCTCTTGAAGGAGTTGTGCTGATTTTCCTCACATCTAGGCTTGAGGCCAAGCATCCTCCTCCAGTACAACGTTATTTCTGCAGTAGAATAATGTTGTGTTGCAGGGTATTGCAGTGAGGGATCACAACACCACTTCTGGGCTTGTTTTTCAGAGGAGGGAGCCTCCTTTCCTTTGGGAGATCAATTTGGAAGCCCTTGGAGCTTATTGCAGGTCTTGGCATTGGGCCAACTCATTCCCTTGCCCCTACAACGCAGTTTTCTTCAGCGACTGTGTTATTTCTAGTGAGCATTTGTTGTGGGGTTTTGCAGTGTTGATTGGAGGGTAAGATCTTTCGTGATAGGATCAACCTTTCACCTAAAAGATCCATTGGATGAGATTCAGCCATCAGTTCCAGCATCTTTAGCTATCTTCATCCATTTATATTTTTTGAGTTGCAGCTGCTGTTGGACGGATAAATCGTTCTTGCCAACAAGACAGATCTCCCTAGTGTCCTACGGATAGCTAGCAACAAACAGACAAACAAAAAATATTTTCTCTAGATAATATTCGATTCAGAATTAGCTACAACAAAGGTTTTGAAGACCTACGTGTAGTCCAGTGCTGTTCGTAATGATCTTCTTTCCAGTTGCTTGAAAGAGTTGTCTTCAAAGATATGCAATCACAAACATGGAAAAAATCAATAGCACCTGTATAGTGTAAACTAATTCATGAATCTTATATCTATCAAGATGATCAAGGAATTCAAGAAACAAGCTAATTAATTAAATAACTCATTTATAAAACATGATAAAAAAACTACTTAATTGAAGAACTCATTGAGAAAACATGATTCATTTGTATTATCTTTGATAAAGAAAGAGCCTTACAACCGTGTCCGCCTTGATGTCGTACATGTCTTTCTGGGGTCCGGAACAGGCGTTTTCTTTACTATAACAAGCTTTGCACTCTCTCAGCTAAAATGCACATGGGTGTGTAATCATTCCCACATAATGATTAGTTAAGAGAGTCTAAGTTTCTACAACATTTCTCCTAAAAAATTCTCAAAGTCTCTCCCCCTTTGAGGCTGCACTATGGCTTCAATTTATAGGAAAAGAGAAGAGGTTGCAGCTCCACATAAGAGGGGATATAATCCTCTTTTGAAGGGATTGAGATCCATAAACCAAGGGGTAGGCTCCCATAATGAAGGAATGAATGTACATGATAGGAGCGAACCTTCGACCGGATAATTTCTTCCAGAAGCTTCCAGATTTGACTGCTGGGCTTCTAAATATTACTTTCCACCTTCATTTTACCTTTTACAGGGGTCCACACCTTTAATGAAGAAAAAGTGCGTTTAGCTCCGCATGATTTAGAACAAATAGGTGCGGCACCGCAGGAAATGTTAAGAGAAAGCGCGGTACAAGTGTTTTTAAGACTTTTATGAGTTTTCTCTCTCAATTTCAAGGCTTGATTTTAGGAACTTTGATGTTGTAGACTTCTAAGGGAGTAATATATGAGTAATGATGAACCCATATAGACCCTAAAATGTCATGGTGACAAATTTCAGTGTAACAAATTTCCCCCAAAAGTGCGAAGTCTGAGAGCATTCGAAGAGTGATGTGCTTTATCATTTCAAGAATTAGCCTGTGGACACCCCAGTCGGAATCCTGTAAAAACATTCAATGCAATATATATATATATATATATATCATCACTGAGGTAGGTGTTGAGTCTCAAAAATGTTTTCCATATTCATACATATTTCCATTATGTCATAACCATTCAGCTCTTATTCCATAACCATCTGACCTAAAACCCTACATCAAGTAACCATTTTCATAAATATATGGGTTAAGATCCTTATTTTCCAAAGTTATTTATTTTATGTATTTAAAGTGAATTTATGATTAGAAACTAGAAAATTAACATAGTTTCATATATCTATATATGTGTTATGAGTTTTGTGATATGTGTAGGTCAAAAGGAAGCTTCTAAAAGACCTTTATGTGGCCTCCCAAAACCAAATTCGATTTTGAGTGGAGAATATCATGGGATCATGAGGACATGTGTCTCATTTCCTTGTTGTATTGAAACTCTAAGAGGATATGTGTCTCATTTCTTAGTTGTGTTGAAACTCTAGAAAGACATGTGTCTTATCATTTCCTATTTTGATTGTAACTCTAGAGATGGAGGGAGAGATTCATGGACTCCCATTAATGAGATAAATTCTCATATTTTGTATAAATAGGAGAAGCTTTCTCCTATCATGAGTAGTGAAAAAATAGGAGAAGAAGAGAAAAGAATAGAGAGTGTTTTGTAACAAAGCTTAAGATGGAATGAGATGTAGATTTGTGAGTTTTTCAATAAAGAAGTTCTTTGATGCTGTTTTGATTACAAATTTAAGGAGCTGAAGAATTTCACCAAATTGATAGCAGAGGGCCCCTGCTATTCAAGAAGGTTTTACATGTTTTCTAGATAAGTCATTTTCAATTCTGTTTTGTCATATTTCCTTACTTAGATTTCTTTCTGAAATCATAGCTTTTAGCATTATGTTTCATGTCATTTGCTTAGATAAAGGATCATCATGATATTGTAGTTAGTCTCTTTCTCAAGCTCTTCCAATACATCTCTATTAAATGAATGAGATTCAATTGTGATATTTTGAGTTATTAGCATTTCATTTTCTGTTATTTAGTTAAAAATAAGATCCCCATTATACTGCAGTTAAGTCTCTTTCAAAAGCTTTTCCAATAAATCTCTAATTCACGAATGAGACTAAGTTGTAATATTGTGAGTTATTGATTGTTTTTCTTCATAGAAGATCCTTATCACATTATGATTAATCTCTTTCAAAAAGCTCTTCCAATAAACCTCTAACTCATGAATGAGATTTAGTTGTAATGTTATAAGTTGTTTCAGCATTTCTTTTATGTTTTAAGAGATCCTCATTGCATTAGAATTAATATTTTTCACAAGCTTTTCCAACAGATCTCTAACTAAATGAATCAGATTAAGTTGTAGTGTTTTGAGTTAATTTTCATTTCATGAATTTTCATTTAGAAGCTGTAATATCCATGGATTAGAAGTTTTTGTTTTGATCATTTTCTAGTTAGGAACAAAACTTGCAAATAAACTCTGTTTTAATTCATTTATTAACATTTCATTTTCTCCCTTTTGACATAAATCTAACTTCATCTTTTTAGCGTAGAGTAGCATACTAAGATTCAAACATAAAAACCCCAAAACATCAATAAAACAATAAAAACAACGAAGTAAGAAAAAGGGATACTTAGGCACATATAGTGCATCACACTTCATCAATTTACTAGCCCTGGTTGATAATTTATGTTAGCAATTTATGACACAAAATTGACTAAACATTTTGGCGCCGTTGCCGGGGAAGTGTAACTAGGTAGCCTTATTTCTTACATCAAAAAAATAAAATAAAATAATAATTTCTCAAGTATGCTCTCCTCCTGCTCTTTGTGTGATCTAGAGGATCAGAAAAACAATTTTTATAAATAATAATAAATTATGTTTTCATCATTTCATTTCGTTTTACAATAAACTTTAAAAATGATGAAAATTTTTAATTTCAATAATTGTTTTGTTTAATGAAATATATATGTATATTTTTGAATTTTTGAAAATATAATATATAATTTTATTAACAAATCAATTTACCAAAAAAAAAAAAAGGCTCATGGAAATAAGACCCACGCATACGCATGAGGCTAGCCTTTGGCTTGGCTTTACGCATATATGCAGGCCTTCAATTCACACAAAGACCGATGCACTGCAATTTAAAAAAAAGAAGGAACCTTCTCTTTTCCATATTCTTTTTTCCTCAAACAATAGTTATTAGAAATCATTTTTAAAATTTTTTTTCACACAATGAAGTTATATCACATGAAGAAAATGTTGATGAGGAGAAGATTGCAAATTGCTGATGAAGAGAAGATTACAAATTCAATTGCAGGGACAAACAATGGAAGTGTATCATATGAAAAAATTGCTGATGAAGAGAAGATTTCAGACTGTTGATGAAGAGAAGATTGCAGATTCCATTGCAAGTAATTGGAATGAAGGAGATCGATCTGAGCTTCTCTGTGAGATACAAGCCATTACACTTCAAAACCTGCAAATAAAAACAAATGAAATCACAAGTAATTGCCAGAAAACGAAATGCGTAATTGTAAAAAACACTCGATTTTAAAACGAATTTTCTGAGAAAACTGAGGCGAATTAGAAAAAAACTAAAACATGAGTTTTTTCGAGAACAAGGTGAATTAGGTAATCCAATAAGAACTTTCTGAAATTCGCAGCCATTTGGGAGAAATTCAGGGTTCTTTGGAGCACTAATTTGCAGTGTGCGTGAGAGGAAAATGTTTTTTTTTATGAAAACAGTCACGATTTTATAAAATTCAATTTTGAGAAATAATCAAGGATCTGATTTCCGTATTTGAAGAAAAATGTGGTAGAATTCATGTGTGGTGGCACATGATGAGTGACAAATGGATTATTTGAGGCAAACACATTATCACATGTGCATCAAATGCAAGTTGTATAAATTGAGGACTCTGCCTTCATCTCCTTCATAGATTACGAATTTGACTTTAGAAATTTCAGGGTTTTTATTTTTATCTTGCATGAAAGAGGCATTGGCATGACTTTGTTTCAAAAATATTCATAAGGACAATTATTTCATCCATGCTTTATTTCATTAAAAAAAAAAAAAATTCTTAATAATGGTTTGCAGGACAATTGGAAGATTATTTAGATGATTTCTAAACATTTGGCATTAATATTGTTGATGTGTATTTTTCTATAAAGTTTTAACTTGCAGAACACAACAAATATTTGTGATGCCAATTGTTTTACTAAGCACAGTGTATGAAGTCATCCGACAATAGGGAGTTGATTTATTTTTCATGGTTATTCTTTAAAAATGGATTGTTATCGATATCATGAATTGGACCGAATATAGAACTTTTTGATTTACCTTAATTTGTTTCATTTGACATTTAATTTTTGCGTAAGAATCAGAAAGAAATTAGCTACTTCTTTTTTAACACACTTATGTTCTTTATGTCAAGTTTTTTTTTTTGCAGATTTGGGATGATCGAATGATCATTGAAGGAAACTAATTGTGCACACGATTGGTTTTCAAAGGATCGATTTCATGAGAAACATAAGAACAAGTCCATGTTCATATCCATCAAGACCATTACTTTTCCTTCCTTTTTGAATTGTAAATCCAACCAAGAAATTCAAAGCAAACCACCATTATTTTCCCAACAAGAGTTAGTTGTTCATTTTCCTTCATTCACATACACTTTCCATTACTTTTTGTCTACTCCACAAATAAAAGCAAGAAGCTCACCTACATGCTTATTTCCCATTGTAATTTTCCATTTTTCATTGTCCATTTCCATTTTCCTTTTCCTATCCTTTTCATTTTGCAAATAAACCTTGCTTCAATGCAAATTATTGAATCCATAGTCCTTCAAAAATTATTCTTTCATGCTCGCGTTAGATGATGGAGGATTCCTTAAGGCCTTCCTTCTAACAAGTCTTGGCCTATCGACATCAACACATTATCTAGGTCCAAGACTAGAGTCCTTAATAGTACCTTGAGGCTTGTATGCATTAATGACAAGTTCTCTCGCTGACAATCATGGGAATACATCAATGTCCCTTGATCGTCAGATCTTGCAAGTGGCTCGACATCAGCTCATTTATTCGCACTTTGCAAGATGTACTTAGGTACCTTGGCACTCATTGACATTAATGGTGAGTTTGCCTCGCATTGGTTAATGACATTCATCAATGGTCGGTAATCCAATGACTTTTCTTCATGCTCAACATCAACACATTTATTCGCATGACTAGAATTGTACCATCAGATTTTGTAACAATCGAAGACTAAATCATTTCAACAGTTTGCAACAGGGATCAATTTGTATCAACAGCAATAAAGATCCCAATCTTGCCATCAACACAAAGAGAACAAAGATAACAAAGAAGCAGATCAAATTAATTTGTTTACATAGTTAATGATCCAACAACATCAACAGCCACACTCTTCAGTATACACATCTCATCCACATTTAAGGTAAGTGAAGGTATGTGGTTTTCTAATTTTTAGTTATGTAATTAATTAAAATGATAAAATTGTAACTTTGGAAAAATTCCTCACTCCCTTTTTCACATTGTCATATATTTAGTTGGGGGGAAGGGACATCATTTCATATCCACATGTCATACACTATCACACATTTTCATTTCATTTCCACCCGCATATACTTCCCAACCAATTATTGTTGCAACATGATCCAAAAGATTATATGCCTTGCAAATGATCAATTCATTGATGAAGTATTTGATTCTAAATGTTTTCATGAACTTTGATGCAACAAAGAAAATAAAGCATTGTTACACAAGAACCATTGCTCAAAAAAATCGGTTGTCACACAAGAACCAACCATATAAAAAAAATGTTGCAATCAAATGTATTATACTTTGCCAAAAGAAAATATTATAAAGCAAAGTTTGGAACGAATCTATATGAGTCAAAACTCATAAAAGATCAACTCATGGACAAATGAATCATTGCAATAGTTGCATGAGGGCATGCAACAACTTCAGTTGGGGGGTATTTTGAGTCTCAAAAGTGTTTTCCATATTCATACATATTTCCATTATGTCATAACCATTCAACTCTTATTCCATAGCCATCTGACCTAAAACCCTACATCAAGTAACCATTTTCATAAATATATGGGTTAAGATCCTTGTTTTCCAAAGTTATTTATTTTATATATTTAAAGTGAATTTATGATTAGAAACTAGAAAATTAACATAGTTTCATATATCTATATATGTGTTATGAGTTTTGTGACATGTGTAGGTCAAAAGGAAGCTTCTAAAAGACCTTTATGTGGCCTCCCAAAACCAAATTCGAATTTGAGTGGAGAAGATCATGGGATCATGAGGACATGTGTCTCATTTCCTTGTTATATTGAAACTCTAAGAGGATATGTGTCTCATTTCTTAGTTGTGTTGAAACTCTAGAAAGACATGTGTCTTATCGTTTCCTATTTTGATTGTAACTCTAGAGATGGAAGGAGAGATTCATGGACTCCCATTAATGAGCTAACTTCGCATATTTTGTATAAATACGAGAAACTTTCTCCTATCATGAGTAGTGAAAAAATAGGAGAAGAAGAGAAATGAATAGAGAGTGTTTTTTAACAAAGCTTAAGATGGAATGGGATGTAGATTTGTGAGTTTTTCAATAAAGAATTTCTTTGATGCTGTTTTGATTACAACTTTAAGGAGCTAAAGAATTTCACCAAATTGATAGCAGAGGGCCCCTGCTATTCAAGGAGGTTTTACATGTTTTCTAGATAAGTCATTTTCAATTCTGTTTTGTCATATTTCCTTACTTAGATTGCTTTTTGAAATCATAACTTTTAGCATTATGTTTCATGTCATTTGCTTAGATAAAGGATCTTCATGATATTGTAGTTAGTCTTTTTCTCAAGCTCTTCCAATACATATCTATTAAATGAATGAGATTCAATTGTGATATTTTGAGTTATTAGCATTTCATTTTCTGTTATTTAGTTAAAAAGAAGATCCCCATTATACTGCAGTTAAGTCTCTTTCAAAAGCTTTTCCAATAAATCTCTAATTCACGAATGAGACTAAGTTGTAATATTGTGAGTTATTGATTGTTTTGCTTCATAGAAGATCCTTATCACATTATGATTAATCTCTTTCAAAAAGCTCTTCCAATAAACCTATAACTCATGAATGAGATTTAGTTGTAATGTTATAAGTTGTTTCAACATTTCTTTTATGTTTTAAGAGATCCTCATTGCATTAGAATTAATCTTTTTCACAAGCTCTTCCAACAAATCTCTAACTAAATGAATCAAATTAAGTTGTAGTGTTTTGAGTTACTTTTCATTTCATGAATGTTCATTTAGAAGCTGTAATATCCATGGATTAGAAATTTTTGTTTTCATCATTTTCTAGTTAGGAACATAACTTGCAAATAAAATCCGTTTTAATTCATTTATTAACATTTCATTTTCTCCCTTTTGACATAAATCTAACTTCATCTTTTTAGCATAGAGTAGCATACTAAGATTCAAACATAAAAACCCCAAAACATCAATAAAACACTAAAAACAACGAAGTAAGAAAAAGGGATAGTTAGGCACATATAGTGCATCACACTTCATCAGTTTACTAGCCCTGGTTGATAATTTATGTTAGCAATTTAGGACACTAAATTGACTAAACAGTAGACATTCCCATACTCAGATAAAAAACTAACTAAACTTGTTCTGATACATAAATTATTTTAATATTACATCAATAGTGTGGACACAACATGGATGTAGCCATCTGTAATGAATATTCTATTGCATAATGAATAATAAAACTCCTCACAGCCTAGATAGTGGAAACTAGATCTAGGGTCTTGATTTATGCTTCCCGAACTAGTACGATTCTATCCATGTGATTAAATGTGTCGAATTCGAACATGGTAGAACCCATTTTATTACCAGTCAATGATGTGAACTATTAACAAGTGTGAGAGAAACCACCAATAATGACAATGGCTGTCAAAGTACTCAGTACAATCCATGAAATGTGAATAAGTGATCTGAAGTCGAACATTTCATGGAATCTGTTGGGATCCTGTGATTTAGCAGATTGGCATACTAAATGATAAGGCAACATATAAACCAAGCTTTAGAGCTCTAGGATCTAGCCCTCCTAGTCTCAGAGAGGGATCTCTCAATATGTTTGTAAAGATATAGCTTGATGGCTTGTATGGGGTTGATTTTAGGCTAGTTATTAAGTACAAGTTTGTTTGTTTGTGTTTGGTTGGTTGGACATGAATAATCTAGGAAACATAGATAGAAAGGGGAAACATAAAAGCCATTTGGCAATGGAGTCAAGAAAAAGCTATAACAAGCTCAATCAATGGATATGGGATATCAAAGGGAAAATCTAACTTGGCCAGTGGATCTTGGGTTTGGTGGATGAAATGAAATGGAAATTAAGGATTTAGAAGGAGGAGCAGAACTAAGGGCAGTTAGGAATCATTAATTATATGTACTTCTCAATAAGGGAACTTTAAAACATCATTTGAACATGAAGAGGCATTTCATAGACATGACTAACCATAAATTCCAGAAACCACACTTTAGAAAATAATAATTCCAAGACAAACTATTCAAACAAAATCTAGGAGTCGGGGAATGCCCTATTTCATCCAAAGATTTCACTTTCATTGATAAGAAAACATTAAAGACTCACAAATAACTGCATCATAGAAGAGGGAACGCCTAAACATCAAAGGATGCAATTATAAAGACCTTCAAAACAATAATTTCAGCAAGAACAAAGGGTATGATCAAAACAAACCTCTTTGACAGACTGTAAACAATGGTACTTCAAAGGGAGACTTCAGAAACAGTTTTCAAGTGGCAGCAAGTAAGCAGGAAAAACCATAAATTATTCTTGAAACCAACTGTTTGAACTCTTTCTGAAATAAACAAGCTTCAGGGTTGAAAAGCAGTCAAACTACTCAATAAAACCTTCAGTAGATGAAAACATAAAGATAGTGAAGAGTAAACAGGTCTAAGGTGCTTCTAGGTGACATTTCTTAGCCTAAAAATTTTACTCTACTGTAAGCAAGAAATGATGAAATAGAATGGAAAATAGGAAATAACAATAATAGATCAGAATACATCACCAACAACCATGCTCAGGGATCCAATGATAGAGCCTTCTCATTAACAAAACATGTCATAACATCATCAATCTTCCAAAAACTTCAATTTCTTCTTAAGCTTCAACCAGACTATGTACAAGTGCAAAGAGTTCGAATGCCAACAACCAACCCTTACAAATGAGTTCCACAACAGTATTTATAGAAGAATGAGGAGGTGGAACTCTTTTTAGGTTTCAAAATGTTATTAACTACAGAGTAAATGCATTCCTAGCCTTGAAAACCATGCAGGGCATAAGGTAGGAATGTCTCGCACTACTTCTCTGTTTTAATAACTCTGCCTTAACTCCTAAGATAAAACAGGTGAAAAGTTTGACTTTTAGGCCTTTTTCTGTCTTTACATTAACTGTTCTGACAGTTTATAATATCTTCTTTTGTGCAATAACTGTTTATTTTCCCTTTGAGGTATAAAGTAAGTGAAAGGTGTCAATCTGGAGTTATTAAGTGAATAACTGCTCCTTTGATGTATTCGAGGCTATCTTTAAGCCTAAGTCTTCTTGATTTAATCATAAAACTGATCTTTGGGCTCAATCTGCCTTTACTTCATCATTAACTGTGTTTTAAGGCCTGATGATTCCTTTGGCCTTCATAATGTAACATTGTTGCCCTTTTTCCTTTATACACTGCGTGATTGGAAACTCTATTTCCCTGTTTCTTTGGTTTCTTGACCTTCGTTCTTTCCTTTAATTGCTGCGCTTTATCCAATTTTTTGCTTGGTTCTAGCATAGAACCCTTTATTTTTAAATATTCGTTGACTTTTCCCTTTTGCTGTTATGGACATATGCCTTCGAGATGCTGAGGGTTTGATAGTGTAAATAGTGCTCATAGAACATCGATCAAACCACGAAACAAACCCTGGCAATTCCCTTTCTTCGTGATTTGGCCTCTGTTTGGATAACAAAGGTCGTAACCTCCTGATCCCGTCCCTTTATGGGCTGTGGGAGGGTTTTTACTTTAAAAACCACTATCAAACCTGCACAAGATAAACAAAACGTTAATAAAACCATGCGGGGTTGGAAATATAGCTTCAGAGGGTGGCAGAGGAGGTTGCAGAGAGGCATAATGCATGGAGGAAGGGTTTTAATGGCGGAGGGTGAAAAAAATGGTTTTTAAATGGAATTTGGCGCGAAAATGGGCATAAGTGGTTTTGGAAAACCATTGGCAGTTTTCGTGCGACAAATGGGTGGTAAGTGGTTTAGCCTGGAGGGAACGTGATCGAGTTATATCGTGCCACACGTCCTCCGCAATACCACCAATTTCGCGTAGAAATGAGGTTTTAAACCTCGAGAGGCAAATGCGAGCGATATCACATATGAGTCGTTAGATTTAGGGAGGAAGATCCAAAGGCGGAGGTTTAGCGCGATGGTGGGGAGTTGAATGGTGGATGGGGATGATGGAAGATAGGTGTCAAGCCAGGGTTGGGCGAGCAGCAGGGCAGTGGGAGGTGGGTTCGGAGGTGACATGGGAAAGCCTGTCGGGGAGTGGAATGGTTGGGAGTGGAAGGGCCGTTGGATCGTCGGGATGGACGGCTGAGATCGATTGAGGAATAACACGGGCGCGGGGAAAAGAAAAAGGGAAGGGGGGCTTAAGGAAAGGTGTGGGCAGTGGTCCGGTGGAGGAGTAGCGGAAGATCGGGGGTGAAAGATAAAAAGGGCTAAGGGCTTTAAGAATTAGCCCATGGTTGGGCCCTTGGGTCATATGGCAGAGGGGGCTGAGGATCTAAGCCCTCAAGGGCTTAGAGCCTATTTATAAAATAGGTTGGAATTAGGCTAAAAGAGGGCTTTTTAGCCTTTTAAAAGCTTCTGATAAGGGAAAATGAGTTTTGAAAACCATATAAAGGAGTTATGATGGTTTGGAGGGGTTTTTGATGATTTTAAAAGGGTTTTTTAGGGAAAATGGAGGAAAATGAAGAGGGAGAAATGAATGAAATGGGCTTAGAAAATGATGGAAAAATTGCCTACATAATAGTCTCTTTTATTCAACAGTGTTTCTTGAAGATTTTCTATAGGGAACAACAGTTAAGGAACAACAATAGGGAACAACAATTAAGGAACAACAATAGGGAACAGTAGTTAAGGAACAACAGGTTAAGGAACAACAATAGGGAACAGTAGTTAAGGAACAACAGGTTAAGGAACAACAATAGGGAACAAAAATTAAGGAACTGCAATAGGGAATAGCAGTTAAGGAACAATAGGTTAAGGAACAACAATAGGGAACAACAGTTAAGGCACATCAGTAAGGAAAAATAGTGAAGATTACTTTTTTAGAAAATACCATAAGGCTTCAAGAATGAGTAATTTTCTATGAAAATAATCTCTTGAAGGCTCAAGACTCTGTTTTAGCCATCATTTGCTGTGACAAAATTTGCTGATGGCTAACAGTGGCTCCACTTGGGGATGGAAACTCTTTGGAGGTGTCAAGAACTTTAGAATTTTATCTTTGGGATGCAGAATTGTGCCTTATCCATTGACAACCTGCTTCTTCTTTGATCATGCTGCTTTAAAAGATGATCAATACTTACATCAAACAGAATTATTTCCCAAACAACTACCTACACAACCTACTTCCTAACATTTTTTCTTCATAAGGTACACTTGGACTTGCAAACCTTTGTCATCAACATTTTATTCTTTTATTGAAAGCAAGAAACTAATCTAAATCAACTCTTATTTCTTCCATGAGTTCAGATTAAATAGTTGAACTCATAAATTCTCTACCTAAGCTACTATCTTGCCAGGATTAAACTGTCTGACATATTTTATTCTCTATATTCTAAAACAGAAATTAAAACACGGACAAACCAGGATTAAACAGTCTGATTTGCTGTAGTGTCTATGGCTGTATGTACAAGTTGCACATAGACTTTATTTGTAGAAAATTGAAACAAATTGTGAAGGCTTTAAAATCTGAAAATAAAAGACATCCTTCTTTCTTCTTGGCTCAAGTTTTGATCTGTTTAGAGCCATATTTTCTTTCTTTTCTTTGGTTCAGATTTTGAGCATGTTTGAACCATTCTTTCTTCTATCCTAATCAATTCTATTGATAAGCCAAAATTTTATAGTTTGGCCAATCTTCTTCACTAACCTATCAGCAGTAAATTGAAATTTATCTAGTCATGATTAGGCTGTATGACTAAATAACAATGTTCCTTTAAAGTAGTGGCATTTAAGCTTGCACACTTTCAGATTTTTTCTCTTTTTTGGTATGGGGCTTTACCTTTCTTCTTTTGAATCTTCCCTCTTTTGTTTTCTATTGTTTTTGTATTTTTCTTTTTCTTTCTAAGTAAAAACAAGAAACTAACTAAATGCTCAAAGGCTGAGCTTTATTGCATTTCCTATCTAACCTAATCTAACTGTGAAATATTTACATGTTTTCGCTGATGAACTCCCTTTTCCAATATAGCCAATCAAGCAAATGGTTCCATGATTGGTATTTTCTCATCTCCTTAAGCATGCTGGACAAACAATGCCACTCCCATCTTACTTGTTTTTTAGTAGCAGTGTTAAAAAATCTTCTTGCTTTTGGTAATATACTACTCCTAACAACCTTTATCCATTCTTCAAATGTCTTCAAGAAATGAGCATAGGGATCTTTAAATAATACTTGGTTATGAATATTTGGAATATAGGTTTCAACCAAGTTTACTTTTTCCTCCACTGGATCAAGCTTAAGAATCTTTTGAGAAAGAACTTCTTCCTCATCTTCATTATCATCTGAACTGGAGGACTCATCATATATGTAGAATTATATAATTGATATGTTATATATCTAAGATTCTCCTGATCACACACTATTTGACTTCATGCACAATACATAATCTATTCCACTCATTGACCAGCACATGCAGAAATTAACACAATTGCAATGCACACATGAAACCATAAAAATTCATTCACATTAACACAGTGTTCTTCACGGGAAAGCCTGAAGCTAAAACCCCAACTATTTGTATATAATATATGTCATATAGATCATATAACAATCCTCATACAAAGCTAAACATGTCAAGCTCTCAGTACAATACAATCGCTACACACTAATCAGGTCCGATCTAGCAAATCCATGCACCGATCTCTGCCACCTGCTAGCCTACCTCTACTGCGCAATCCCTGCTGAAGAATGGCTCTGAATGAACTCAAATCCACCTGGCTTGCACTGCGCAATCCTCATTGGCATCTCCACTGAGTGTTGGATGTAATCAATGCATCACTATAGTCACAACTGATAGTCACACTTGCACTTTCACCTACCTCTCCACTGGTCTCCACTGAAACTGTCCATGCACTGTAGTTAACTGATGTATTATTCAGTTGATTAATGAGTTAATAATTAGTGAATTAATTAATAATTAATTCACACCACTCTCACTAGTGTATCAATCAGTTAGACTAGATACAACTAGCTCAATTGTGTCTAACTGAGTTAAACTGAACACAACTCCACCAACTACCTCAATAACTCCACCAAACTCTGTCACATGAGTTCTAACTAAAGTCTCCATGCAATAGCTCCACTTAACCCTCAAGAATAGTGTAATTCCTTCTATCAGCTCATGTGCCACATCTGTGCACTTAACTGAAGTGCTCCAAGAGAATAATATAATGTTTACAGTCCAAATATTATTAAGAGCTAATAATATTCGACATATCTATTTTTAGACTGGCAATCTAAAAATAGATTCCGCCCAGTATGTCTAAAAATAGAAGTCCATCTATTTTTTCAACTTGACCAACCATCCACAAATAGCATCCTGCAACTCATAGAATATGATCGACATGTCTAAAAATAGACATAGTCTAAAAATAGACTTTGCGCCAAAAATAGCCTGCGGGCCCACTTAGTGAAGGCAAATCTTTTCACTAAGCTCATCATCTTGTTGAATCTCAACACTCCCTCTCAACAAGATAGGGATTATCTGCCACCCCGATCCTGTCTCTATGGTATTCGAATTTGCTCTTGGTGAGCGCCTTCGTCAGAGTATCTGCATTCTGATCCTCCGTAGGAATGTAAGATAGTAACATGATCTTCCGCTGCACACAATCTCTGATATGATAGTACCGGATGTCAATATGTTTAGATCTATCATGAAATACTGGATTAACCGAGAGTTTAATGCAACTCTGATTATCACAATATATCACAGTAGGATCTAAGTGTGAATCGAACAACCCGACCAGGATCTTCCTCATCCATATAGCCTCGCATGCAGCCAAACTTGCTACCATGTACTCAGCCCTCCCCTTTGAGCTGAGTGCCATGGATCTTTGTTTCTCTTTGTACCCAGCTTGTTGTAGAGCCGATATTAAAAATCCCTCCGGATGTTCTCTTCTGTCGGGTTGGGAGCCCAATTGTCATCCGTGAAGCCATGCAACCTCAACTCATCCAAGTTTATGCATACCAAAGTACATATCCTGATGTGCCTCTGAGATACCTCAAAACATGCTTCCCCGCCTTCCAAAAGAGCTTGGTAGGATTAACTATAGCTTGTGAAAGCTAGTTAACAACATAGCAAATGTCCGGTCGTGTATTGACTAGATACATGAGCGAACCAACCAACTGTCGATAAACAGTGGCATCCACTACATTTGCCGATGTAGCATCCTCTTTCCTCCAACCACCAGGAAGAGGAGTGTCAATAGGCTTGCAGCCTTGCATGTTGAACTTATCCAGTATCTCCCGGGCATACTTGCCTTGAGACACAAACAGTCCATCACTGCGCTGCCAAATTTCCAATCCCAGGAAATAATGAAGGAGGCCCAAGTCCTTCATCTCAAACTCTTTTGCAAGATCAGCCTTGCATGAGAGTATCAACTGTTCATCATCGGTAAGTATCAAATCATCTACATAAAGTACAATGATCAGCAACTTACCCTCAACCACAATCTGGTACAGGTTGGGATCCACCTCACTCTTGGTAAAACCAAATCTGGTAAAATAACTGTCGATCCGTGTGTACCAAGCACGAGGTGCTTGTTTCAGCCCATACATCGCTCTTTTGAGCCTGCACACATGCGACTCGCTGTTGAAGATTTCAAAACCTTTTGGCTGCTCTATGTACACCTCCTCCTCAATGACTCTGTTGAGAAACACAGTCTTCACATCCATCTAATGAATGTGCCAACCCATTTGCGCTGAGAGAGCAAGGATGCTCTGTATGGAAGAATACCTTGCGACAGGTGCAAAGGTTTCTTCATAGTCGATCCCCTCAATCGGTGAGAAGCCCCGAGCAACAAATCTTGCCTTGTACTTCTCGACGCTCCCGTCAGCAGGTTGCTTCACTTTGTAGATCCATCTCGAACCTACCACTGATTTCCCTTCCGGCCTTGGGACAATCTCCCATGCACTGTTTTTGACAATCGAATCATACTCTTCCACCATGGCATCTACCCATGCAGGGTCCTCCACAGCTTCCTTAAAAGTGGATGGATTTGTCACGATACACTTGCTCATCAGAGCCATGTATCCGGTATATCAGTTAGGTGACTGTCTCTATCTGCGCTGTGATGTAGGTGCTCCTACAATCTTCTCTGCATCAAGATTAAGTCACTCAGCTTCTGTAGTGCGCTTCCGCCCTCTGATGTTTGGCGCTGCATGAGTGATTTCTTCCACTCCTTGAACCTCCTCTTGTGGCTGATCCACATCCTGAGGCTCATCCTTAGGAACTAATAGCTCCTCGTCTGCATGCAAGTGTAGCTCCCTCTCAAGCGAACACTTCATGGCTTTCTCCTCATGAAATTTGATATCCCGTCGCACAACAGTCTTCAGAATGTCGGTAAAATACACACGATAGTTGTGGGGTGTATCTGTGTACCCCAAAAATATCCCAACCTCTGCGGTCGGCTCCAGTTTCTTCCTGGCATCCTTCATCACATGAATGTAAACAGGTGAGCCAAAAATATTCAAATGAGAAATATCAGGCTTCTTTCTAGAAAACGCCTCTTCGGGTGTACTCATGCCAAGTACTCTATGAGGACAACGGTTTTGCACATAAACCACAGTGTTGCATGCTTCCGCCTACAACTGTATGGGAAGGCCCTGATCATGCAACATCGCCCGTGCAGTACCCACGATCGTTCTGTTATTTCGCTCCGTGACCCCATTCTGCTGTGGGTTATGAGGTGCTATGAGCTCTCTTCGAATTCCTTCTGCGCTGAAAAAGTCCTTGAATTCCCCAGAGATGAATTCACCACCATTATCGCTCCTAAGAGCCTTCACCTGATTCCCCGAATCTTTCTCCACCAATGCCTTGAACTCACAGAACTTTGAGTATGTCTCGCTCTTCTTCTGCATGAAGAAGATCCAACACTTACGAGAAAAGTCATCAACAAATATCACATAATACCTGTGCTTTTTGTCTAAAACTCTTGAGAAAGGTCCAGACACGTCTGTGTAAGATTATCAAGGATCGTGGTAAGTGACTATCCTTCTCATGAAAGGTGGCTTTCTAGAATTTTCCCAAAGTACATCCCTTGCTGCTTCCATTAAAGGCTATGCAAGTGTACCCTTGGGAAGCACAGAAGAATTGAAAATGCCAAAATTTCAAAGCCACCATGTTTGATGATGGCCAATCTCTGGACTACAACTAAGCCTCATCTCGTACCACTCCTTACTTGCCCTTTTTTTTTGCCATTCTTCTTGTGACCATCTATATGTAAGTTAGGGGTTGGTAACTCGAACCCATCCTCACGGGTTTCACCGGTTGCCCTACTTTATGGCAGGAAATCCTTTCCCTAGCTAAAGACAACATCATATCCCTTGTCTTCCAACACTGTCAAAAGATCGATTCTTCTTCAATCCTGGAACATACATGTTGTCCTCAATATGAAAGGTTTACCAGAATCCCTCTCAAAGGAAATGGTCCCGATACCAGTCGCACTGTATCTACTATCATCGTCCATCTCGATGTGCACTCCAAGATCCTTCTCATCCAGATCATTGAACAAATCTTTGTCTCCGGTCATATGTAAATACGCACCACTGTCAAGAAACTGTTAGCCCCCCTATAAATTTTTGACAAGCAAACAAGGGGCTAAATGTTTTTGAGCCTTCAAGGAATGCATTTCCTTTGAAAACACATCATCCTTGAAGCCTTTTGCATAGTTCCCTACCTTTGTCTATTTCCCTCTGCTGTCATGAAGTCAATAAGCCTTGTTGAACGATAAAGTTTTGCTCAAAAGGCCTTATTTCGCCCCTTATATCTCTGCAGAATTCCCCCACTTTATCTTTTTTCCCTTTTTCCCAAAGTCCCCTTTGTTCCCCCTAAATTCCCCCTTACTCTCCTAAATATTCCCAAAATCCCCTTTAAACCCCACTTTTATCCCTTGATTGGTTAATTTTCCCCTTTTCCCCCTTATCGTTTCCCTTTAAATGGCCTTAAAATCCATTAAAATGGGCCAAAACCCACTTTAAACCTTATAACAGGGCTTAGCCCCTTTTCCCGTCAGCCCTAACCACTTCCCCACATATGCCCGTCACCCAAAGGCCAAGCGCTTAAGCTTTAAGCACTAATCGCATCGGAAAAGACCAAGCAGAGCGTTAAAATCCTTTGTAACATCATGAAAACTCCGATGCGATTGTTTTTTTAACAAGTCTTGCGACTTGGTATCCACCGTTGATCTACCATATAGATCGGACGGCCCGCGCAATATCGCAATCTTTGCAATCGCAGAACTCAAGTTTGGTTCCCCGATCGGTTCGTCGCAAGTGTTTGCGATACGATCAATCACAAGTCCTATCTTTCGATCCTCGATCACGCCATCTCCCGATATCATCCCAACCGTTAATCCCCTTGTCTAATCCAACGACTATTGCTTGTCCCCGCTCATCATAATCGGAATTTTGTTAGTGTCGTTCCTTCGTGTCCTCGTTAATTGCGATCCCCCGATCTGCATCTCCACCGTCAATTCCCGTGCGAATCCAACCGTCATCGCACTTCCCAATCGCTTCTCCTTCCTCGATCGCAATCGGAAGTTATAAGTGTGCGTCCCTCTCGTCCATCGCGATTGCGATTCTCCGACTAAATCTTGACCGACCGTTGGGTTTAAGATCTAACGGTTCAAAGTGAATCGCCCTCCGCCTCCAGCTGGGTCCCACCTCGTACGTCTACGTCCACGCATTTCGTTACGTTTCCTTCGCTTTCCTTTGTATTTTGTCCGAAATCTAAGGTTCAAGACTTTACACTAAAGTATTATATTTCACTGTTGTTCCGCCCAATTTCATATATCACTCCGCCACTCGATCTCTGCCGTCGATCTTTGTCCCTGACCATGATCTAACGGTCGGCGCTGCATTCCACCACCAAACCCTATTATTCATAGTTCCCTCCGTTTCATTGAATTTTGTCACCAATTTTTAGTGAAAAACCACCATTTCGCCGCTGCGCTACCATTTCATCCACCCTTCCTTTGCATTGTTCTTCTCAGTCCAGTTGCGTGTTCCGCAGGGTACAGAAGGCGGACACGCCTCCAAAAATACGCAGTATGGATACAGCGGCAAGGTTTTTACTGACAGAGGCGTGGAAATTAATATATGACAGGTTTCTCTACATCAGCAGAATGTTTTCCACCCAAAAAGGATGGGTTTCCCATACGGTTTTTATTCCATACCGTGCTCCAGAGGAGATCTCCGCTCAGAACGCAGTCCAAGGATATCAGAGCATTTGTTGCTCAAGTATGGCGGATCATTCCGTTTTTTATTGCCATTTTGTTTATTCACCAAAGGTACTACAAAGTATAGCAAACCAGAATGCATCAGAGACATACCTGGAATTAATGAAGCCTGACGAAGACCATTCTTTTCTCCAAAGAGTGCCAAAAATTAATGCTCAGAGTTTAAAACAGAATGGGCTTCGGCCCTCTCCTTCTTTTCTGAGTTTAATGTTATATTTAGTGTTCTACCTACTTCCTCTGCTCTTTTTCAGTTATAAAAACTATGAGAAAATTGTTGTAAAGGTTGTTGATGAGATATCAGAGAAGTGCAAGGAGTTTCTCTTGAGATAGGTTCTCTGTGTATAGTTGTAAGATAGGCCGAGGAAGTTGTATTCAGAATGAATGACCAAGCTATTGGCTATGTTGTACCTGATTGGTGTTGATGTTTAATATGATAAGCACATTTCATTGGATCCTGATCTAAAGCTGCGGTGATGTTTTTCTATCTCTGTGTTTATTTCCATTACATTTCATTTCTTCTGGCTCGCATCAGAAATTTGGCATAAGATTCACCCTTGTTAGGTGCCTTATGTTGCTGCTCTCCCAGCCATTTATGTTTTCTTCTTAAAGTGTTTATCTAAGAGTTGATTTCAGTTAATTTAACCAGTGTAGTGGATGATATTGCCTGCTAGCTGATGTATGGATTGATGAAATATGTTCTTAGAAGTACTTGTTAGGATTTAATTAAATGTGTTAAGAATACTGGGAGGTTTAGAACTCTGCCTCTACCTCACTAGGATCTTTCCATTCCGATTAAGCCTATCCAAGCTCCCTTGTGCTACCTCTGATTGTGTCCAAGCTGGTGTGGAGTTAAATGACCTCTGACCTGATCTATAAACAGAATTGGATGGTTCCCCTTCTCTCACCTTCAGCCCTTAATGGCCCATACCACCCTCTCACTTTAGGATCCAAGGCTTTAGATGACTAGCCCAACTGAAAGCTTGCATGTTGATTAGCAATTAAATCCTTTCTTGACTCCATTACCCAATGGATTTGGTATTCGTTGGATTGTTTCTTCTTTGCCTAAATTCCCCTTTGCCCAGCCTCGTCTCATGCTGAACCCTCCCTTCCCGATTCCCAACAACCAAGCTCATAATCAAACAAAGGAACACCGTGCATATAACTAGCCTAACATCTTGAACTTTCGAGATTCAAAGACATATACCTTTGACTCCCATAGAGAGATCCCTCTCTGGACCTAGGAGGGCTAGATCCTAAGGTCTGAAAGTGGTTCTGATGTTGTCTCATCTTTTGGTCTTACCAACCTGGCCAAAACATGGGAACCCCAACAAAAACCACACTGATCCCATCACACTTGAAACCAAGCATGCGATCAATGAAAAATCCAGCTCAAACTGTGAGGCTAAGGCCTCTCCATCTACAGATCTAGCAGCCTGATTATTTTTCTTCTTCTGTGGACAATTAGTGGTGTAATGTCAGTGTTGGTGACAATGAAAGCACTTCACCTTGGACATGTCCTGCTTCTTGCCTTTCGCACCGAATTGAGAAGGATTTTTATTTCCCTTCCCTTTCCTTGCTTTGGCATCCAAAGCTTAATTTTCTTCATCTTCATTCTTCGATGAAGATCCATCACTGGTACTCCGCCTTATCTCCTCCTGCATGAGATCCGACCAAAGTCGCTCCCATCCCGACAGTTTCTCCCGACCATTGACAGAGTCCTCATAGGAATGCCAACTCTTCGGAAGCCCAAGGAGAGCCAAGCTCACAAAGCCCTCTTCTTCTATAGTAACCCCCACACTTCCCAACTCATCCCTGCACTGGACAAACTTCGTGAGGTACTTGGGTATACTTTCGCCCTTCTCCATTTTTATTTTCCTAAGCTTGTCTTTAAGTGCCAACTTCCTCTGGTCTCTCTTGCTTTGGAACAAGTCTGTTAAAGCTTTCCACATCAAGAATGGAGAATATTTACCATGAAGGCTGGACACTATGCGATCCTTCACACCTTCCAACAAAATTCTTCGACACTTTTTTGTCTTCTTTTGCCATGCATCAAGTGCGGCAGCATCGCTAGAAGCAGGTTTAGGAATTTCTGCATCTATGAACTCCTTCAACCCATTATCCTCCAGCACCGCCTCCATCCTGTCCTTCCATGAAACATAATTCGAGCTGCCCTCAAGGGCAGTAATCAACCACAGTCCAAGCGAAAGACATCTCAATCCGACATCAAGAAAACACGCCCAAATTGAATTCAAAGACAAAACTCAACCGCTTCAATAATTGCACCGTCCCAATGATCAATATCGCTCCCATACCATGTAAGTTCATATAACCGATATGTTATATATTCAGGATTCTCCTCACCAATTATTTGACTTCATGCACAATACAGAATCTATTCCACTCATTGATCATCACATGTGGAAATTAAATCAATTGCAATGCACACATGAAACCATAAAAATTCACACACATTAACACAGTGTTTTAACCGGAAAGCCTGAAGCTAAAAACCCCAACTATTTGTATACAATATATGTCATAGAGATCATGTAAAAATCCTCATACAAATCTGAACATGTCAAGCTCTCAATACAATACAATCGCTACACACTAATCAGGTCCGATCTAGCAAATCCATGCACCGATCTCTACCACCTGCTTGTTTGCCTCTACTATGCAATCCCTGCTGAATAATGGCTCTGAATGAACTTGAATCCACCTGGATTGCACTGCGCAATCCTCATTGGCATCTCCACTGAGTGTTGGATGCAAACCATGCATCACTATAGTCACAACTGATAGTCACACTTGCTCTTTCACCTACCTCTCCACTAGTCTCCACTGAAACTGTCCATGCACTGTAGTTAACTGATGTATTCTTCAGTTGATTAATGAGTTAATAATTAGTGAATTAATTAATAATTAATTCACACCACTCTCACTAGTGTATCAATCAGTTAGACTAGATACAACTAGCTCAACTATGTTTAACTCAGTTAAAATGAACACAACTCCATTAACTTCCTCAATCAACTCCACCAAACTCTCTCACATGATTTATAACTGAATTCTCCATGCAATAGCTCCACTTAACCCTCAGGAATAGCGTAATTCCTTCTGTCAGCTCCTGTGCCACATCTGTGCTCTTAACTGAAGTGCTCCCAAGAGAATAAGATAATGTTTATAGTCCAAATATTATTAAGAGCTAATAATATTCGACATATCTATTTTTAGACTAGCAATCTAAAAATAGATTCCGCCCAATATTTCTAAAAATAGAAGTCCATCTATTTTTCCAACTTGACCAACCATCCAAAAATAACATCCTGCAACTCATAGAATATGATCAACATGTCTAAAAATAGACATAGTCTAAAAATAGACTTTGCGCCAAAAATAGCCTGCAGGCCCACTTAGTGAAGGTGACTTCTTTTCACTAAGCTCATCATCTTGTTGCAATCTCGACAATATATTGTAGTGCTGTCCTCTTGTAGTCTTGGTATGCTCTGATTCAATGGACTGTACTTTGTGAAGATATCATCATATTCTTGAGCAGGGGTATCTTTTATTACCTCAACCCTTTCAGGAGAAGGCTCCTTATCTTCAGCTTGCTCAAGAAATTCCTCTTTCTTCTCAACCTCATCATCACAACTGATAGATTGTTGACTCTTAATTATGTGAAAGCTATTTCTGATGGATTGGATTGGTTGATTGCTGCTTTTAGGCTAATGATAGTGAAGTTCATGACACCAATCAACTGCTGGTTTCCCTCCATGATTAGTTTCTGCTTGAAGCTCATCATCATCATCAGTCTGATAAAAAATTGGAAAATCATTAGTATAAACAATCTCACCAATCAAACATATGGGGTTATCAGTTTGTTTTTCTTTAAGCTATTCTACAAGTTTATTTTTTGGTTCAAGACAACAAGGTTCAGTAGGTAAATTAGCAGAAGTGTTTTGTTCAAATGAAGTTTTGAGGGCTGGCTGTTTGTTTAATATCCGATCAATTTCTTCTTCTGTCAAAAGATAAGGAATTTTCTTTTTTCTCTGGACAGAAACACAACAGTCCTCTTTCTCTTGTGTTGACTGATTTTGAGGTTGGATATCTTCTTGAGCCTCTCCTAGTGAATCTTTACTTGTGCTTACAGGGAAAATTTGAGGATTTTCTTCTATTTCAGGCTCTGTGTTTCCTAAGAGGCTTATTGTTTCCTCAAAGCACTGCTCACTTTCTGCCTTTGCATTTTGGTCGTAAAGTTCTCTTAACATCATAATACAAGCTAAAGGTAGGCCATTAGGACTTTCTTGACAACCTTCTAGATTGTTTTCTCTGTAATCTTGCTCATCATACATATTTTGCTTGTTGTATATGTCTTGTAGTAGTTGAGTTTGTGTTTGATCAGGGAAAGACATAGGTTGCTCTGGATAATCAACATTTGTATCAACCTCATGCCTTTCCAATATTTTATCAAGTATGTACATCCTTTTTTCCATTATGTCCAATAATGTATCTAGTTTTGCTTCTTTGTCTACACTTGATTCCATGTTTGTTAATCATAAAGAGGTCACTGCATCTTTTCAACCAGTTCAGAGTCTTCTTCTAGTGGAGTGATTAGGTATTTTGGAGGTTGTGGATTCGCCAAGTGGAGGATTTGAACTTTGCTGTCCACCAATAGTATGATTGGGTTTTCTCAATGCATTCCCAAGGGAGTCTACAAGGACTAGTGAAGTAATAGGCCTACTGGAGGCCAGTGGAGTCGCTAGGTGGAAAGTTTTAGCTCCTTTGGAGGTAAAATATTCTATGGTCCACCACCAATGTTTATTATGAAACCAAAATGAAATTTTTTTGGGGTTTTTATGAGTTTCTATGGTTATTGAAGGACTAATGAGTCTATAAGGGCTTGCTAGGCTATTATGTACTCAGAGGTCCCACCGTGATCGCCAGAATGATGAGGTGGTAGATTCACTGGATATTCTTTGATTTAACGAGGGTCTAATGAGTTTTCAGAGGAGTTTATGTGACTATATACTCAAAAGTCCCACCGTGATTGCCATAATGTTGGGATATTGTGATTTAGCAGATTGGCATACTAAATGACAAGGAAACATATAAACCAAGCTTTAGAGCTCTAGGATCTAGCCCTCCTAGTCTCAGAGAGGTATCTCTCAATATGTTTGTAAAGATATAGCTTGATGGCTTGTAAGGGGTTGATTTTAGGCTAGTTATTAAGTACAAGTTTGTTTGTTTGTGTTTGGTTGGTTGGACATGAATAATCTAGGAAATATAGATAGAAAGGGGAAACATCAAAGCCATTGGGCAATGGAGTCAAGAAAAAGCTATAACAAGCTCAATCAATGGATATGGGATATCAAAGAGAAAATCTAACTTGGCCAGTGGATCTTGGGTTTGGTGGATGAAATGAAATGGACATTAAGGATTTAGAAGGAGGAGGAAAACTAAGGGCAGTTAAGAATCCTTAATTATATGTACTTCTCAACAAAGGGACTTTAAAACATCATTTGAACATGAAGAGGCATTTCATAGACACAGCTAACCATAACTTTCCAGAAACCACACTTCAGCAAATAATAATTCCAAGACAAACTATTCAAACAAAATCTAGGAGTCGGGGAATGCCCTATTTCATCCAAAGATTTCACTTTCATGGATAAGAAAACATTAAAGACTCACAAATAACTGCATCATAGAAGAGGGAACGCCTAAACATCTAAGGATGTAATTATAAAGACGTTCAAAACAATCATTTAAGCAAGAACAAAGGGTATGATCAAAACAAACCTCTTTGGCAGACTGTAAACAATGGTACTTCAAAGGGAGACTTTAGAAACAATTTTCAAGTGGCGGCAAGTAAGCAGGGAAAACCATAAATAATTCTTGAAACCAACTGTTTGAACTATTTATGAAATAAAAAAGCTTCAGGGTTGAAAAGTAGTCAAACTACTCAATAAAACCTTCAGCAGATGAAAACATAAAGACATTGAAGAGTAAACAGGTCTAAGGTGCTTCTAGGAGACATTTCTTAGCCTAAAAATTTTACTCTACTGTAAGCAAGAAATGATGAAACAGAATGGAAAATAGGAAATAACAATAACAGATCAGAATACATCACCAACAACCATGCTCAGGGATCCAATGATAGAGCCTTCTCATTAACAAAACATGTCATAACATCATCAATCTTCCAAAAACTTTAATTTCTTCTTAGGCTTCAGCCAGACTATGTATAAGTGCAAAGAGTTCGAATGCCAGCAACCAACCCTTACAAATGAGTTCCACAGCAGTATTTATAGAAGAATGAGGAGGTGGAAATCTTTTTAGGTTTCAAAATGTCATTAACTACAGAGTAAATGCATTCCTAGCCTTGAAAACCATGCAGGGCATAAGGTAGGAATGTCTTGCACTACTTCTCTGTTTTAATAAAACTGCCTTAACTCCTAAGATAAAACAAGTGAAAAGTTTGACTTTTAGGCCTTTTTCTATCTTTATAGTAACTGTTCTGACAATTTATAATATCTTCTTTTGTGTAATAACTGTTTATTTTCCCTTTGAGGTATAAAGTAAGTGAAAGGTGTCAATCTGGAGTTATTAAGTGAATAACTGCTCCTTTGATGTATTCGAGGCTATCTTTAAGCCTAAGTCTTCTTGATTTAATCATAAAATAGCTCTGTGGGCTTAATATGCCTTTACTTCATCATTAACTGTGTTTTAAGGCCTGATGATGCCTTAGGCCTCCATAATGTAACATTGTTGCCATTTTTCCTTTATACACTACGTGATTGGAAACTCTATTTCCCTGTTTCTTTGATTTCTTGACCTTCATTCTTTCCTTTAATTGTTGTGCTTTATCCAATTTTTTGCTTGGTTCTAGCCTTCAACCCTTTATTTTTAAATATTCCTTGACTTTTCCCTTTTGCTGTTATGGACAGGTGCCTTCGAGATGCTGAGGGTTTGATAGTGTAAATAGTGCTCATAGAACACCGATCGAACCACGAAACAAATCCTGGCAATTACGTTTCTTCGTGATTTGGCCTCTGTTTGGACAACAAAGGTCGTAACCTCCTGATCCCATCCCTTTATGGACTGTGGGAGGGTTTTTACTTTAAAAACTGCTATCAAACCTTTACAAGATAAACAAAACGTTAATAAAACCATGCGGGGTTAGAAATATAGCTTCGGAGGGTGGAAAAGGAGGTTGCAGAGAGGCGGAATGCATGGAGGAAGGGTTTTAATGGCGGAGGGAGATTTTTTTTTAAAAAAAAATGGACTTTGGCGCGAAAATGGGCATAAGTGGTTTTGGAAAACCATTGGCAGTTTTTGCGCGACAAATGAGTGGCAAGTGGTTTAGCCTGGGGGGAACGTGATCCATTTATATCGCGCCACGCGTCCTCCGCAATACCACCAATTTCGCATAGAAATGAGGTTTTAAACCTTGGGAGGAAAATGTGTGTGATATCGCATATGAGCCATCGGATTTAGGGAGGGAGATCCAAAGGCGGAGGTTTAGTGTGATGGCGGGGAGTTGAATGGTGGATGGGGATGGTGGAAGACAGGTGTCAAGCCAGGGTTGGGCGAGCGTCTAGGTAGTGGAAGGTGGGTTCGGAGGTGACATGGGCAAGCCTGTCGGGGAGTGGAAAGGCCGTTGGATCGTCGGGATGGACATTTGAGATCCATCGAGGAATAACACGGGCGCGGGGAAAAGAAAAGGGAAGGGGGGATTAAGGAAAGGTGCAGGCAGTGGTTTGGTGGAGGAGTAGGGGAATACCGAGGGTGAAAAATAAAAAGGGCTAAGGGCTTTAAGAATTAGCCCATGGTCAGGCCCTCGGGTCATATGGCAGAGGGGGCTGAGGATCTAAGCCCTCAAGGGCTTAGGGCCTATTTATAAAATGGGTCGGAGTTAGGCTAAAAGAGGGATTTTTAGCCTTTTAAAAGCTTCCAATAAGGGAAAAAGAGTTTTTAAAACCATATAAAGGAGTTATGATGGTTTGGAGGGGTTTTTGATGATTTTAAAAGGGTTTTTTAGGGAAAATGGAGGAAAATGAAAAGGGAAAAATGAAAGAAACGGGCTTAGAAAATGATGGAAAAATGGCCAACATAACAGTCTCTTTTATTCAGTAGTGTTTCTTGAAGATTTTCTATAGGGAACAACAGTTAAGGAACAACAGGTTAAGGAATAGTAATAGGGAACAATAGTTAAGGAACAACAATAGGGAACAGTAGTTAAGGAACAGTAGGTTAAGGAACAACAATAGGGAATAGTAGTTAAGAAAAAGCAGGTTAAGGAACAACAATAGGGAATAACATTTAAGGAACATCAATAGGGAACAACAGTTAAGGAACAACAGGTTAAGGAACAACAATAGGGAACAACAGTTAAGGCACAGTAGTAAGGAACAACAGTGAGGATTACTTTTTTAGAAAATACCATAAGGCTTCAAGAATGAGTAATTTTCTATGAAAATAATCTCTTGAAGGCTCAAGACCTATTTTAATCATCATTTGCTGTGACAAAATTTACTGATGGCTAACAGTGGCTCCACTTGGGGATGGCAGCTCCTTGGAGGTGTCAAGAACTTCAAAATTTTATCTTTGGGATGCAGACCTGTGCCTTATCCATTGACAACCTACTTCTTCTTCTTTGATCATGCTGCTTTAAAAGATGATCAGTACTTACATCAAACAGAATTATTTCCCAAACAACTACCTACACAGCCTACTTCCTAACATTTTTTCTTCATAAGGTACACTTGGACTTGCAAACCTTTGTCATCAACATTTTATTCTTTTATTGAAAGCAAGAAACTAATCTAAATCTACCCTTATTTCTTCCATGAGTTCAGATTAAATAGTTGAACTCATAAATTCTCTACCTAAGCTACTATCTTGCCAAGATTAAACTGTCTGACATATTTTATTCTCTACATTCTAAAACAGAAATTAAAACACAGACAAACCAGTTTTAAACAGTTTGATTTGCTGTAGTGTCTATGGCTGTATGTACAAGCTGCACATAGACTTTATTTGCAGAAAACTGAAACAAAATTGTGAAGGCTTTAAGATCTGAAAATAAAAGACATCCTTATTTCTTCTTGGCTCAAGTTTTGATCTGTTTAGAGCCATCTTTTCTTTCTTTTCTTTGGTTCAGATTTTGAGCATGTTTGAACCATTATTTCTTCTATCCTAATCAATTCTATTGATAAGCCAAAATTTTATAGTTTGGCCAATCTTCTTCACTAACCTATCAACAGTAAATTGAAATTTATCTAGTCATGATTAGGCTGTATGACTAAATAATAGTGTTTCTTTAAAGTAGTGGCATTTAAGCTTGCACACTTTCAGATTTTTTCTCTTTTTTGGTATGGGGCTGTACCTTTCTTCTTTTGAATCTGCCCTCTTTTCTTTTCTATTGTTTTTGCATTTTTCTTTTTCTTTCAAAGTAAAAACAAGAAACTAACTAAATGCTCAAAGGCTGAGCTTTATTGCATTTCCTATCTAACCTAATCTAACTGTGAAATATTTACATGTTTTAGCTGATGAACTCCCTTTTCCAATATAGCCAATCAAGCAAATGGTTCCATGATTGGTCTTTGCTCATCTCCTTAAGCATGCTGGACAAACAGGGCCACTCCCATCTTACTTGTTTTTTAGTAGCAGTGTTAAAAAATCTTCGTGCTTTTGGTAATACACTGCTCCTAACAACATTGATCCCTTCTTCAAATGTCTTCAAGAAATGAGCACAGGGATCTTGAAATAATACCTGGTTATGAATATTTGGAAGATAGGTTTCAACCAAGTTTACATTTTCCTCCACTGGATCAAGCTTAAGACTCTTTTGAGAAAGAACTTCTTCCTCATCTTCATTATCATCTGAACTGGAGGACTCATCATATATTGCAGTGCTGCCCTCTTGTAGTCCTGGTATGCTCTGATTCAGTGGAATGTACTCTGTGAAGAGATCATCATATTCTTGAGCAGGGGTATCTTTTATTACCTCAACCCTTTCAGGAGAAGGCTCCTTATCTTCAGCTTGCTCAAGAAATTCATCTTTCTTCTCAACCTCATCATCACAACTGATAGATTGTTGACTCCTAATTATGTGAAAGATATTTCTGATGGATTGGATTGGTTGATTGCTACTTTCAGGCTGATGATAGTGAAGTTCATGACACCAATCAACTGCTGGTTTCCCTGCATGATTAGTTTCTGCTTTAAGCTCATCATCATCATCAGACTGATAAAAAATTGGAAAATCATTAGTATAAACAATCTCACCAATCAAACATATTGGGTTATCAGTTTGTTTTTCTTTAAGTTGTTCTACAAGTTTATTTTCTAGTTCAAGACAACAAGGTTCAGTAGGTAGATGAGCAGAAGTGTTTTGTTCAAATGAAGTTTTGAGGGCTGGCTGTTTGTTTAATATCTGATCAATTTCTTCTTCTATCAAAAGATAAGCAATTTTCTTTTTGCTTTGGACAGAAACACAACAGTCCTCTTTCTCTTGTGTTGACTGATTTTGAGGCTGGATATCTTCTTGAGCCTCTCCTAGTGAATCTTTACTTGTGCTTGCAGGGAAAATTTGAGGATTTTCTTCTATTTCAGGCTCTGTGTTTCCTAGGAGGCTTATTGTTTCCTCAAAGCACTACTCACTTTCTGCCTTTGCATTTTGGTCGTAAATTTCTCTTAACAGCATAATACAAGATAAAGGTAGGCTATCAGGACTTTCTTGACAACCTTCTTCATTGTTTTCTCTGTAATCTTGCTCATCATACATATTTTTCTTGTTGTATATGTCTTGTAGTGGTTGAGTTTGTGTTTGATCAGGGAGAGACATAGGTTGCTCTGGATAATAAACATCTGTATCAACCTCATGCCTTTTCAATATTTTATCAAGTATGTACATCATTTTTTAAATTATGTCCAATAATGTATCTAGTTTTGCTTCTTTGTCTACACCTGATTCCATGTTTGTTAATCATAAAGAGGTCACTACATCTTTTCAATCAGTTCAGAGTCTTCTTCCAGTGGAGTCATTAGGTCTTTTGTAGGTTGTAGAGTTGCTAGGTGGAGGATTTGAACTTTGTTGTCCACCAACAGTATGATTGGGTTTGCTCAATGCATTCCCAAGAAAGTCTACAAGGACTAGTGAAGTAATAGGCCTACTGGAGGCCAGTGGAGTCGCTAGGTGGAAATTTTTAGCTCCTTTGGAGGTAAAATATTCTATGGTCCACCACCAATGTCTATTATGAAACCAATCTGAAATGTTTTTGGGGTTTTTCTGAGTTTCTATGGTTATTGAAGGGCTAATGAGTCTATAAGGGCTTGCTAGGATATTATGTACTCAGAGGTCCCATCGTGATTGCCAGAATGTTGGGGTGGTGATGAGGTGGCAGATTCACTAGATATTCTTTGATTTAACGAGGGTCCAATGAGTTTTCAGAGTTGTTTATGGTACTATATACTCAGAAGTCCCACCATGATCGCCAGAATGTTGGGATCCTGTGATTTAGTAGATTGGCATACTAAATGACAATGCAACATATAAACCAAGCTTTAGAGCTCTAGGATCTAGCCCTCCTAATCTCAGAGAGGGATCTCTCAATATGTTTGTAAAGATATAGCTTGATGGCTTGTAAGGGGTTGATTTTAGGCTAGTTATTAAGTACAAGTTTGTTTGTTTGTGTTTGGTTGGTTGGACATGAATAATCTAGGAAACATAGATAGAAAGGGGAAACATCAAAGTCATTGGGCAATGGAATTAAGAAAAAGCTATAACAAGCTCAATCAATGGATATGGGATATCAAAGAGAAAATCTAACTTGGCCAGTGTTTCTTGGGTTTGGTGGATGAAATGAAATGGATATTAACGATTTAGAAGGAGGAGCAGAACTAAGGGCAGTTAAGAATCCTTAATTATATGTACTTCTCAACAAAGGGAATTTAAAACATCATTTTAACATGAAGAGGCATTTCATAGACAGGGCTAACCATAAATTTCCAGAAACCACTCTTCAGCAAATAATAATTCCAAGACAAACTATTCAAACAAAATCTAGGAGTCGGGGAACGCCCTATTTCATCCAAAGATTTCACTTTCATGGATAATAAAACATTAAAGACTCACAAATAACTGCATCATAGAAGAGGGAACGCCTAAACATCTAAGGATGCAATTATAAAGACGTTCAAAACAATCATTTTAGAAAGAACAAAGGGTATGATCAAAACAAACCTCTTTCGCAGACTGTAAACAATGGTACTTCAAAGGGAGACTTTAGAAACAGTTTTCAAGTGGAAGCAAGTAAGCAGGGAAAACCATAAATCATTCTTGAAACCAACTGTTTGAATTATTTTTGAAATAAACAAGCTCCAGGGTTGAAAAGCAGTCAAAATACTCAATAAAACCTTCAGCAGATGAACACATAAAGACAGTGAAGAGTAAACAGGTCTAAGGTGCTTCTAGGAGACATTTCTTAGCCTAAAAAGTTTACTCTACTGTAAGCAAGAAATGATGAAACAGAATGGAAAATAGGAAATAACAATAATAGATCGGAATACATCACAAAAAACCATGCTTAGGGATCCAATGATAGAGCCTTATCATTAACAAAACATGTCATAACATCATCAATCTTCCAAAAACTTCATTTTCTTCTTAAGCTTCAGCCAAACTATGTACAAGTGCAAAGAGTTCGAATGCCAACAACCAACCCTTACAAATGAGTTCCACAACAGTATTTATAGAAGAATGAGGAGGTGGAACTCTTTTTAGGTTTCAAAATGTCATTAATTACAGAGTAAATTCATTCCTAGCCTTGAAAACCATGCAGGGCATAAGGTAGGAATGTCTTGCACTACTTCTCTGTTTTAATAACACTGCCTTAACTCCTAAGATAAAACAGGTGAAAAGTTTGATTTTTAGGCCTTTTTTTGTTTTTACATTAACTGTTCTGACAGTTTATAATATCTTCTTTTGTGTAATAACTGTTTATTTGCCCTTTGAGGTATAAAGTAAGTGAAAGGTGTCAATATGGAGTTATTAAGTGAATAACTGCTCCTTTGATGTATTCGAGGCTATATTTAAGCCTAAGTCTTCTTGATTTAATCATAAAACTGCTCTTTGGGCTTAATCTTCCTTTACTTCATCATTAACTGTGTTTTAAGGCCTGATGATGCCTTTGGCCTTCATAATGTAACATTTTTGCCCTTTTTCCTTTATACACTGCGTGATTGGAAACTTTATTTCCCTGTTCTTTGGTTTCTTGACCTTCATTCTTTCCTTTAATTGTTGCGCTTTATCCAATTTTTTGCTTGGTTCTAGCCTTCAACCCTTTATTTTTAAATATTCGTTGACTTTTCCCTTTTTCTGTTATGGACAGGTGCCTTCGAGATGCTGAGGGTTTGATAGTGTAAACAGTGCTCATAGAACACCGATCGAACCACGAAACAAACCCTGGCAATTCCCTTTCTTCGTGATTTGGCCTCTGTTTGGACAACAAAAGTCGTAACCTCCTGATCCCGTCCCTTTATTGAATGTGGGAGTGTTTTTACTTTAAAAACTGCTATCAAACCTGCACAAGATAAAAAAAACGTTAATAAAACCATGCGGGGTCGGAAATATAGCTTCAAAGGGTGGCGAAGGAGGTTGCAGAGATGTAGAATGCATGGATGAAGGGTTTTAATGGCGGAGGGCGAAAAAAATGGTTTTTAAATAGACTTTGGCGCGAAAATGGGCATAAGTGGTTTTGGAAAACCATTGGCAGTTTTCGCACGACAAATGGGTGGTAAGTGGTTTAGCCTGGAGGGAATGCGATCCAGTTATATTGCGCCATGCGTCCTATGAAATACCACCAATTTCACGTAGAAATGAGGTTTTAAACCTCGGGAGGCAAATGTGCGCGATATCGCATATGAGCTGTCGGATTTAGGGAGGTAGATCCAAAGGCGGAGGTTTAGCGCGATGGCGAGGAGTTGAATGGTGGATGGGGATGGTGGAAGACAGGTGTCAAGCCAAGGTTGGGCAAGCGGCAGGGCAGTGGGAGGTGGGTTCGGAGGTGACGTGGGCAAGCCTGTCGGGGAGTGGAAGGGCCGTTGGATCGTCAGGATGGACGGCTGAGATCCATCGAGGAATAACACGGGCGCGAGGAAAAGAAAAAGGGAAGGGGGGCTTAAGGAAAGGTGCGGGTAGTGGTCTGGTGGATGAGTAGTGGAAGACCAGGGGTGAAAAATAAAAAAGGGCTAAGGGCTTTAAGAATTAGCCCATGGTCGGGCTCTCGAGTCATATGGCAGAGGGGGCTGATGATCTAAGTCCTCAAGGGCTTAGGGCCTATTTATAAAATGGGTCGGAATTAGGCTAAAAGAGGGCTTTTTAGCCTTTTAAAAGCTTTCGATAAGGGAAAAGGAGTTTTTAAAACCATATAAAGGAGTTATGATGGTTTGGAGGCGTTTTTGATGATTTTAAAAGGGTTTTTTAGGGAAAATTGAGGAAAATGAAGAGGGAAAAATGAATGAAATGGGCTTAGAAAATGATGGAAAAATGGCCTACATAACAATCTCTTTTATTCAGTAGTGTTTCTTGAGGATTTCTATAGGGAACAACAGTTAAGGAATAGTAGGTTAAGGAACAGCAATAGGGAACAACAGTTAAGGAACAACAATAGGGAACGGTAGTTAAGGAACAACAGGTTAAGGAACAGCAATAGGGAACAGTAGTTAAGGAACAACAATAGGGAACAACAGTTAAGGAACAACAATAGGGAACAACAGTTAAGGAACAACAATAGGGAACAACAGTTAAGGAACAACAGGTTAAGGAACAACAATAGGGAACAACATTTAAGGCACAACAGTAAGGAACAACAATGAATATTAATTTTCTAGAAAATACCATAAGGCTTCAAGAATGAGTAATTTTCTATGAAAATAATCTCTTGAAGGCTCAAGACCTGTTTTAGCCATCATTTGCTGTGACAAAATTTACTGATGGCTAACAGAATCGTTCAATCGAAGGTCAATGATGCAACCTGTTGTCGAAGGCGAGAAACCTGCCATTAAGGCATGTAGATTCCATGGTACTAACGGATTCTAGATCAACTTCCTAGATGATGAGCTATCGTCAATAGAAAGTGAACCGTCATAAGCAAGCTCTCGACACGAAACCATATATCAAGTTTTAAAGAAATTTTTTGCAAGGACTGACTCAGGGATGGTCAACGTGAATGGAGACAAATGTTTGCAGATGAATGGTTTGTTTGACTGTCCTCTTGAACACATAACGAAACTGCAGATGGTTTGGTAACAATTTCCCTAAGCTGTAAAAATATGATGTAATAGTAATAACAAATACACTGGAAACCGCGCGCGCTCTGCTCCTCTGCGAGCTTTCGATTAGGTCAGCGATCGCTGCCAGGACTGCTCCGCCGCCATGGGTGCACCAGGGGGTGTGGAGCACTCTCCCATCCCTCCATCTTCTACAGCTGAGGCCTTTCGTTGTCTGCTATCGCAGAAAGGAAAAAAACGTTCCCATCCCAACGTCCCAAAGTTCATAAAAAAACTTGATGAAATCCTAGAAATTGCTTTGCCAGAAGATCAACCGATCAAAATCGCTCTTGCCTTGGCTGACAGAGGTCTAGTGGGGCAATTTATGGGTCGATGGCCAACAACAAAATCGACTGATGAATGGGTTCAACGAAACTGGAGGCCCCTGCTGCCCAACAAGGTGATCTGCTATGCTGTCGGTAGAGGTTTTTTCATTTTCGAATTCACTACCAAGGAAGACCGAGATCTGGTGTTCAGAAATGGTCCATATTTCATGGGAAATCAAGGTCTCTTTCTGAATAAATGGACCCTCGACTTCGACCCTTCAGTCGATGTCCCAAAGGAGGTTCCTGTTTGGGTCCGGCTCCCCAACCTACCAATACACTGCTGGAGCTTCCAATCCCTGCAAAAGATAGGAAACGGACTGGGCAGATTCATCAACAAAGCTGATAACAGGGGCCAATACACCTGCGCAAGAATCTGCGTGGAAGTTGACTTGGAAGCTGGTCTGCCGAAAGCCATCAAACTTGCAGTTGGAGATTGGCACCACTTCCAGAAGCTGGACTACGAGAAACTGCCCTTTAAGTGCAGAATCTGCCATGAGCACGGTCACTTTCAACGAAACTGCCCCAAAGCCCCATCAGAGGACAAGGTGGAAGAAGAATGATGGAAATAAATAAAAAAGGGCAAGGTAGTCTCAAAGCCCAATGAGCAGAAAAAATCAGGACCATTGGGGAAAACCCAGACCAATTCCAAGACCATACCAGTTTCAAATGAAGGCCCCTCCTCAGGTGAAAAGGTGGATGCCTCAGAGAACCATGAAGAAACTGAAGATCAGTCGAAGAAAGTGAAAGAAACCGAAGAAGAAACAACTGTCCCCCTAACAGAGGCTGATCAAGGGGGAAACAAAGGCAATGACGAGCACATTAGTCTTGCCTCTGACTCAGGGGAAGAATCAGAAGAAAGAGACTCCGAATCAGACATCTCACAAATTAATCCTATCAAATCGACCAGGGGCCGGAAATCCAAGAAGAAACAGAGAGAGGAGAAAACTTATCTGGATGTTCTCCAAGGCTCCCAGAAAACTCTCAAAGGAATTATGAACACCAGATCCGGGCGCAAGCACAACAGGGCTCCAAAAGGAGCCACACCTTCCTAATCCAGTAAATAATGAAGTACATCTCCTGGAATTTCAGAGGATTAGGTAGCAGGCTGAAAGAAGATGCCCTGAAAGACATTGTGAGGTTGCATTCGCCTGAAATCCTTCTCATCCAGGAGACAAAGCTGGAGGACACTCTTCTCCTCCAATCCAGCAAAATATTCTGGCGCAAAGGCCCCGGTAGAGATGTCAGTGCTAGAGGCGCCTCTGGTGGGATTGCCTCCTTCTGGGACAGCTCCAAATATGACTTGACTCACGAAGAAAGTTGCCATCACTGGATTTTCACTCAGCTCCTCCACAAAGACTCTGGTCAACAAGTAAGTATGTTCAACTTTATGCTCCGGTCTCTCCAGCGGAGAAAAAAATTTGCTGGGACTCGCTCCAGTCTTTTCTTTTATTGCACAATCCAGAAAACATCATTATTGCAGGGGATCTGAACGTTACTCTAGCCACTGAAGAGAAAAAAGGGGGTTCTCCTGTAAGGGACCCAGCTAGAGAATGGGTAGAAGACATAATGATCGGCTGGGATCTGGAGGATATCAAGCCTTCAGCTGGGAAATACACTTGGTCTAACAAAAGGTTAGGTCCCAACCACATAGCTGCTCGTTTGGATAGATTCCTCGTCCAAACCTCCTTCCTTACTAGTGGACTAATGGCCTCTTCCAAAATCCTACCTAACTGCACTTCCGATCATAAACCCATTAGTCTCGAGCTCTCCATGGATGGTTTTCTTGGCCTCATTCCCTTTAGATTTAGCCCTTTGTGGATTCAGCAAGAGGGTTTCCATGAGGTGGTTTCTGAAGCCTGGAACCGGCATGTCCTGGGATCCCCTTTCTTTGTGTGGGAAGAAAATTTGCGGGTTCTTAAGAGAAGGCTCAAGGAGTGGGCTAAAACTCTGAAAACTCCAGCTGCCAAGAGAAAAGAGTCCTTAGAAAACCTTGCTGCCCTCCAATCATCAATGGAGGTTTCTGCTGTTACCCAAAGTCTGCTCCAAAAAGAAGTTGAGTTGCAAAAAGCCCTCCATAAAGCTAGTAGGGACGAAGAGGAGTATTGGAGACAAAAATCCAGAAACTTATGGTTACAGGCCGGTGACAAAAATACCAGTTTTTTCCATAAGCATGCCGAAGCTCGCAAGCAATTCAAAAATGTATCAGAAATCCGCTCCCAAGATGCTGTGGTTAAAGATTTTGAAGGCATCAAGAGAGCAACCTTCACTTTTTTCAAAGAGCTTTATTCAGCGCCTGCTGACCCTCCTATAGACCCCCAAGCCTATCCGATTAATCTAATCCCCCTCTGTGTCCAAGATTCTGTCAACACTATGCTGACTACACCGATCAGCATGGATGAGCTCAAGAAAGCCTTGGATTGCATGGAGCCGGATAAGGCACCAGGGCTTGATGGGTTCACTGCTAGGTTTTTTCAGTCTTGCTGGTCAACTATCAATAAAGACCTCCTGAGAATGGTCAGGAAGTCCCAATCTTGCTATAAGATAGGAGGCAGTACCAATTCAACCTTCCTTGCATTGCTTCCGAAAGAGAAAGGAGTTTCAGATTTTAGTAGATTCCGTCCCATTTCGCTGTGTAATACTAGCTATAAACTGATTTCCAAAATCATATCCATCCGACTCAAGAATATTCTGCTGGACATCATCCCGGAGAATCAAGGAGGTTTCATCAAAGGGAGAAAGATTCTGGATAATATTGTGCTGGTTCAAGAGGCAGTTCATTCAAGTTGCCAACGAAAAGAGAAAGGAATGGTGATAAAACTTGATCTGGAAAATGCCTTTGACAGGGTGAGGCATGACTTCCTGTTCACTGTTATGAAGAAAATGGGCTTCTCAATAACCTTCATAAATTGGGTGAAAGCCTGCATTGCCTCTCCTTGGATTGCGCCGCTGGTAAATGGCCGATCTATTGATTTTTTTAATGCATCTAGGGGATTAAGACAAGGTTTTCCACTGTCCCCTCTCCTCTATGTTATTCAAGCCTCAGTGCTTAGTTTCCAGCTAGACTTTTGTCAACAAGTCCAAACTCTGCCAGGCCTCATAATGGTGCACAATGTTAAAGACATAAACCATGCCCAATTTGCTGATGATACTCTGCAGCTTGGAGGAGCGAGCATTAACTCGGCCAGATCTTTTAAGAAGGAGTTGGAAATTTATAAGGAGGTCTCTGACAGCAAGATAAACTATTTAAAAAGCACAATCTATGGCTGGAACTGCTCGGTCAAAGATCTGGCTGACATTGCTAGGCTCCTTGAGATGAAAGTTTGTCAGACCTGGGAGTCCTTCAAATATCTTGGGATCCCAATCTTCAAAACCATACCTAAAGTTGCCCATTGGATGCCCCTCTTAGACAAGCTTAAGCTCAGAATACAAGCCTGGGGAGCCTCCTGGCTGAACACTGCTGGGAAAATAATTCTAATGAAATCTGTTCTAATAAGTATGCCTCTTTTTCAGCACTCCATTCTGCTTGCTCCCAAAACCTTCCTCAGTAAAATGGATAGTATTCTAAGGAGATTCCTTTGGGAAGGGGGGAAAAATAATGAAAGAAGACTTCATTTAGTTAATTGGGACACCATTAAGAGGCCAACCCTGGAAGGAGGACTGCAAATGAGAGATTTGGCTGCACAAAATCTCGCACTAGGCTCTAAAATCCTGTGGAATATTGTAGTTGGGAAAGCTAGCTGGAGTAAGAAAGTCCTGTGGAAGAAATATTTTCAAGGCCAGCGTTTGAGATGTTTGGATCATCCGCCAAAAACCTCCAAAGGTTCCCCAGTTTTCAAGCTTGGTCTCTCTGCTCTGGAGCATTTCAGTTCCAATCTCTACTGGATCCCAGGTAATGGGAAAAAAATCAGAATCTGGGAAGACCAGATCCTAGGAGATCAGCCATTGAACCATATAGAAGGCCTTGCAAATATTAAATTTTGGCTACAGTCCAACAATCTGGAAACCCTTTGGGACATATCCACCTGGACGGAGGATTCTGGTAGACGGTGGGATAGCTGGAACCTGGGAGAGGTTCCACATCGATTGCAAATTGAAGCTTCGTTACTTTTAGACAAACTCCAAGGAAAATCTCCCATTTCAGCAACAACTACGGACAAAAGAGGGTGGGGCTCCCATTCTGGCTCTTTCTCGGTTTCTGAAGGTTACAAAAGTTTGATTGCTGTTCCTAATGTCCCTCCTGACCCAACGCAATGGAATTTTATTTGGGCCTTCCCTTCGCTCCCAAAAGTAGACTTCTTCTGCTGGACGTTAGCTCACAACAACATTCTCACTAGAGATAATATGAGAAAACGTGGAATGGAAGGGCCATCCAGATGCCCTTTGTGTATGTCAGAGGAAGAAACATCTAATCACCTGATGTTGCTGTGCCCTTTTGCTAAAGCTGTTTGGAAGGGGGTTCTGAGGTCAAGGGCTGACAAGGTTGAGCTGCCAAGAAATATTCCAAATCTGCTACACGAGTGGGCCAAGTTATCTTAGTTCTGCCTCAATAAAAAAAACCTTCTTAAGACTGCTTGGATGTGGATCCCTAAATACACCTACTGGAAGTTATGGTTGGAAAGGAACAACAGATTGTTCAGGGGTGAAAACTGCACTACAAACAACGTTATCTCCAAAATTAAAGCACTCTTGGGAGAGACTTTGGATGCTAAACCGGCTTTAAGGAATGAAGTGGTTCTGGACAGTGAGGAGGAGCTTTGGCTGAAAGATATTGTTCCAAATTATCAAATCAATCCTATTTCCCTGGCCTCTTTCCATGCTATGTGGGAAATTCGCCTGGAAGAACAGGAGTTTATAAAGTGGCGATCTACTCTGGATGACCACTGTCTCTTCTTTGACGGGGCCTCTAAAGGCAACCCTGGGGCTGCGGGTGGGGGCGGCGTTCTTCTGAATCCTGATGGCTCTACTTTGCTTAGGTATCATTGGGGTCTGGGATTCGAATCAAATAACAGAGTTGAGGCTCTGGCTTTGTGGCAGGGGCTTTCTCTGGCTCTCAATCGGAACATTCACTCTCTGACGGTCTTCAGTGACTCCAGACTTATCATTCAAGCGCTGAACTCCCATTCGAACCCTTCGCAGATCCACTTAGTCCTCATTCTCAAGAAAATTAGGTTCATTCTGGCCAAGTTTCGGAAAATATCATTTTATCATATTATGAGACATCTGAATTCACAAGCTGATCTGGAAGCCAATCTTGGCTCAACCCGTAGCCAAAGATCTCTTTCAGTCAATTCTGAAGAGTCTCTTTGCATCATTCCATAATATTCTTAAGACCATCACTTTCAGCAAATCTGTTCACTCTACTGCACTGGGGGATCGCACCTGTTCTAGTAACAATGGGCTTCTGCAACAGGCATTTCCCAGGTTTTCCTCTCCTCTAATCTC
Source organism: Pinus albicaulis (assembly GCA_034641835.2). NCBI lineage: Eukaryota > Viridiplantae > Streptophyta > Pinopsida > Pinales > Pinaceae > Pinus > Pinus albicaulis. Next base: position 55,562,575 of record CM076571.1, read on the forward strand.
TGATCGACTGCTCCTGTCACAGTTTGCCCAACATTCGCACCTGGATCCAATGGTAGGCAATCAAAACAGAAATGATTATGTTACATCACTGTACATCTGAAGTGCACTGGAAGCTCAGTCCTCATTAGATGCATATGACAGAGAGTGAATGTCTGAAGACATGTTGACAACAAGTTCCAGGTTTGATCTAATTGCATGAAGGGTACATTCTATGTGTGCACTATAGTTGCTGATGATTATGGTATGAGCACCGAGGGTTTTGCTGTAGCATATTGGATTGTCATCCTGTAATTCGTCAAGGATACAACCTAAGTTGGGCAGAGGTCGGATTGGTGGCATCTTGGGCTGTGCGTGAGGGCACTAGTCATCATTGTTAACAACTGCAGTATTACAAGCTTTTGATTCCAGAGCAGAGACATTGCAATTCATTGTGTTAGTGGATTGAATGTACTACTGTTAGGGTTGTTAACAAATATAACTCAAAATCTCACCTCCAAACAGCGGAGCAGGATCATCTATGCTTTCTTTTCGATGTTGGCTACTTTGGTTCAACCAGAAGTTGGTATGTAATGCCATTGACCATGGATTTAGTGGAAGGACGAGGAGCAGGCAATGGTCCTAAACGTATGTACATTTTCTAAGCAGCACAATGAACAGAGCAAATCCTATTCCGGCAAATTGGTTGAATCTCAGACAACAAAAGGCTGTCCAGACAATTCCTGCAGTATCAAAGCACCTCCAATCATGGATTTAGCGACACAATTCCTCCAAAGGGCTGTCCAGTCAATTCCGCAAGTATCAAAGCACCTTCAATCGTGGTCCGACCTCAAAGGCGACACCTTCTGCTGTTTCAAAGCACGAAACCCCTTTCTGTGTAACAAGAATTTATTGGTCAAACAACGTTGTAATATCCAAGTATGCGACAGCTGTTTTGCCGCTTTTTAATGCAATTTAACCGTTAAAGTAAAAAAAAAAAAAACAATTTCCCTAAGCTAATACCCAGAAACCGGCTTAAGACCTTCAATGTGGTTTGATTAACTGATAGGAAAAGGATTTTCCCAACCCAGGTAGAAGTGTGAAAAAAAGTGTCGTGTTCAAGAGTGGTATACTACTTTTAAATCAAAGTGTAACAAATGGATTCATTTTCTCTCTTTTTCCCCCACCATTTCTGGCAAGTACCTCTTTATTTTGACAAGCTTGAGGAGGAGAACATTTTCTTGTTTATAAGCTCATCCTTCGGATGAGTCCAACTTAGTTTAAAATCGAACCCTAAGAAGGAGTGATCTGTTCCTGTTTGTAATCGTTAGGTCCTTTACTGTTAAATTTTAACGAGTCTAGTATAGGAGAAACTCAGTGTTTTTCATTTTTAGGGAGTCAGAAGAAAAAACTTAAGATAACTCCATGGGTGTACTTTTTCGTAATTTTAGTCTCTCAGGCTCGAAAAAGGACGAAATAATGCGGGAGAGAACTCTATTGACCATGACTAGTCAACATATACTTTTTTCGTAAATAGTCCATTTCAGTCTGGAAAAGGGGTAAACTTATACTGAAGGGACCACTGTTCATTTCCTTTAACGAGTTCAAATAGTCAAGTACTCGGCAATCTTTTCATATTTAGAGAGTCTGAAAAGGGCTAAAAAGAGGACTCTATGGTTTCACTTTTTTTGTAAATTTTTAAGAGCCCAAAAAAGTGATAAAAGTATACTCTTCGTAAAAAATGACCATTTCACCCGAAAAATCCGGTATTTTGCATAAAAACTCAAAAAATTAAACGTACCTGCTTTTAATAAAATAAAAATATTTTGAAAAACCATCTCTTTAAAGTGAAAAATAAACAAAATTAAATTTCATTTATTCGAAAAAACTTATAAAAAGGAGTTTTACAAAATCATTTTTACCGTTTGAGTTCCGAGTGAAAGTTTGAGAGCTTTTGGGAAAAAAACGCTCTAGAGAAGATTCCGGACAAACCGACCGTTCAAATAGAAAATCGTCTGCTTCAGGTAATCCACATTCTCTTTTCCTTGCTTTTCATCCGTTCATTTCCTTAATTTAGGGTTTAAAATTCATTTTTGGGGAAGAAATAGGTTCAAAATTTCGCTCACGGGGGTCCGCAGGTAAGACACACGATACCTGCAGACCCTGACATTTTCTTACAAAGAAAAATGTCGTGGTCCCACACTTTTAGTACAGAGCCCGTGCGTAGCTACGCACTGTCTTTGAACAAAAAGTGCGGAGGCGCTGTGAAGAATATAAAAACACATTTTCTCTCCAAATTACCCAAAATTCTCTTTTTAAAATGATTCTAATCTTTCATATTGTTCATTGTAGGATATTTACAATGCTTATCTAGCGGGAATGTGAACACAAGGAGGTGGATGAAGCTGCAATGATTCATCCACCTACATTACAAGTTTTGAGAGCATGCATGTTATTTACATTCTAGGCTATTCAGGGCATGAGAGCCCAAGTAGACTTACTCACTTGGTTGGTAAACAAGTGGGATGTACAGGACCAATGTTTTGTGATTGGAGGAAACCGGCTCGAAATCGAGCTAGAGGAAATATACTTTCTGACTGGTTTGTCTAAAAGAGGCGAACCGATTTCTCTATTTGGGGCTAGGGCAGGTGGCCAATGTGTTGCTAGCCTGCAACTAAAGTTCTGCAATGATGAGGCCGATCCTAAAGACAAACGGGTTGATATCAAAACCATCATCCGTCCTGAGTTGAAAGTAGTTGCATTTACCGTAACTAGGTTATGTTGAAGTGCAACTTTACAAGTTGCTACTGGATCTCAAATGCGGATTGCAGTGGACTGTTTCTGAGGCACCATCTTCAATTGGTGTGAGGCAGTGTTGGCCAATATCAAAGGCCAACTAACTAGAGCAAAGAATGGGAAGTTGAATAAATTCGGATATGGATCGATTGTGGTTACTTTTGCTTTAGAGAGGATTCCTCTATTGGCCCCACAACATATTCCAGTTGATCATGGTACAGTTCGAGAGCCTCGGATGGTCCGATGGGTTGCATTGATGGCCCGTCACAGTGAGGGTACAAAGATTGTTTGATTTCCCCCGGCCTACTTCCGTTGGTTAGAGAACCAAATATTCGTGATAGAAGACTTCCCTTATGCCGGGATGGATTACCGCGGTGATCAGGATATGTCACTTCCTCCGGGAGCTCAGTGGGATAACTCGGGTAAGAGCAATTTTTGACATGTTCTAAATTCTAATTTTTATTTTGTTTTTTAAATTGTCCACAACTGATAACAAAAATTTCAAATGCAGATGTGGGTCCACGTCGACCAGTCACTCTCCGCCCCTTCGAGAGGAGGCAAAGGGATGTAGCTGCACCACCACCACCACCACAGGATCAGACAACAGAGATCCTTTTTGATTTGGAACACCATCTGGAGCGACTGACTATGGACATCCCAAAGACTCCCATAGATGACATTCCACTTCGCTTGCAGAGATAAGTCATTGGGGTTCCTGGACCGTTCAGAAGATTCCTGAGCAGGGTGGCATGGGCTGTAGTATATTATCATGATCATTACCACGGATAGTGGATGATCGACTGTATAGACTCATATCAATCTTTTGTATCACTTTTTTCCCGATCATAAGGCGTTTTGAACCTATGATCGAGGACGATGTACTATTTTTTTGAAACACTACTCTATGCTATGATATACTACTATTTCCAGTTACCTGTCCAACATGTTATCGAATGTTATTTTGATTTACTGCTTTCATTATCGCAAATGTCTGTTTATAACACTAGAAGCTATTGCATCTGCTAATGTGTTTAAATTTCTTGGAATGTGTTGATACTCAATATAATCAAATTCTCGTTCCAAGAGACGAACTTTCAAAAATAATCTTAACAACATTGGGTTTTTAATTGCATACACTCGATTTAATTGTAATACAATGAGTTCAGAATCTAACCTAACGATCAAAATCTGAATTCCAAATGAAATGGATTTAGACAATAACTCAATAACTGCGCTATATTCTGCAATATTATTCGTCGTTTGATCGAGGCTTACCCCATGCATAGATACTAACTCGTTAGTGGGTGAATAAATAACCCAGGTTGTGGAAGAAATGTTCCGTGTACTACGATAAGACCATCAACAAAACCAATGTATGTTTGAAAAGACGTCGACATCTACAATATCAAGAGTAATCCAGATAAGAAGGAATAGTAGTAAAAGCACATTTAAGCTAGGCACACGTTTCTAATATATAGCACACCAGCTAGAAAATAACTAATATATGGGAAAGATATCCACACAAGAATCAAGCGTGATATCTCTTCAGATAAAGCCCATTTCTGGGTTTGCCTAAAGAGACCCCGTCAAAATCAATCAATTCATAGGCCCCTTTTGCAAGTTTTCGCTTGACAATATAAGGACCATGCCACATGGGTTCGAATTTCCCAGCCCCTAGCTTATCGTTAGCTTGATCATATATCAAAACTAGGTCTCCTTCTGAAAAAATACGAAGTGTAACACTTTTATCATACTGAGCTTTCATTCGTTTCGCATGAGCCTCGGTAGCTAATGCCGCGGTGCGACGATTCTCATCTAATTGAGCTAAGTACAAAAAGCATTTTTCCTCCTTAGAGGTAGCTGGTAGTAACTCTATGGCTAGTTGGAGTGACGGTATCTCGCATTCAATCGATAATACCGCTTCTAAACCATAAACTAGTTGAAAAGGGGTAAAACCTATTGATGTTTTTGCTGAGGTCTGATATGCCCAAAGTGCTGAAAAAAGCATGGTATGCCAATTCGATTTATGAATTCCAATGATTCATTTAATCATGGTGATTAAAACTTTATTGATAGCTTCAACCAGACCATTGGCCTGCGGGTAATATGGTGTAGAACTGTCATGGCACAGGACAAGTTTATCAGTCAGTTCGGTCATCATGATGTTTCGAAAATGGCTCCCATGATCAGTAATTATTGCTTGGGGTACACCGAAACGATCAATCACATGATTGAACACGAAAGTAGCTGCAGTTTTTCCATCTGCCGCAAATGTAGGCATCGCCTCTGCCCACTTGGTAAAATAATCTACTGCGAGAATAATATACCCATGCCCCCCGACCGAGTGAGGGTTACATGTAATGAAGTCAATGCCCCATTTTGGAAAAGGACCGACAACAATTATAGGGTGAAGAGGAGCAGGTGGTGCACGCATCTTTCGATTGAAGATTTGACAATTATGGCATTTTTGGATCGCATAAATACAACCTTTAAATAAGGACGGCCAAAAATAACCAGCGCGCAATATCTTTTGGGCTGTGGCATACCTTGACATATGACTGCCACATGCTCCAGAGTGACAGTCATTTAAAACCTTTTCGGCTTCTTCATGGGTGAGACACCGTCAAAAAACAGAGTCTGCACCATGATGGTATAGTGTGTTTCCAACAATATGATATTGTTGAGACTGGAAACGGATTTTACGTCATTGTGACCGTGAAATTTCGGGCTGAAAAGATTGGGTCCGAAGATAAATGATGATATCTCCATACCAAGGATGAATGGTACTAATAAGAAAAAAGGATTCGTCCGCGATCGGTTGTTCCGCCACAATTTCTGTATCAGTACGTGGGAAGTCACACCTAAGTTCAACAAATATCAATGATTTCTTTGATTTGGATTTTTCAAATTCCAAGTCAAACTCCTGTAGGATAACAATCCATTTGGAGTATTTGCCCCCTAGCAATTGTTTGGTCAAAATATACATCATAGGGTTACAATCATAATTCACTGTTGTTTTGTGTAAAAGTATGTAATGACAAAAACGTTGGACAACTTGAACGGCTTCCAAGGCCAATTTCTCCACATGTGAATATTTGATTTCAGTCGGATGCAAATTGCGACTAAGATAGTAAATCACATGTTCACCATGGAATTCATCTTCATGAACTAGAAACATTCCTATCGTGGAATCGGAAGCGGCAAGGTATAAAAAGTAATCCTGGTTGTAATTGGGAGGATGTAGTAACGGTGCATGGGTCAACGCATATTTAAGAGCATCAAAAGGTCGATCAGCGATCTCGTCCCAATAGAAAGGAATATTCTGTTTCAACAACCTGGTAAAACCTTTCGTTAACTCGGTGTAGTTAGGAATGAATCGACGTAAAAAGTTTGCTTTCCATTGCAAAATTTTGAGTTGGAGAAGAGTAGAAGGACGAGGTAAATTTATGATAGCCTCAACCTTCGATGGATCAACACAAATTCCTGCCTTTGAGACAATAAATCCCAACAATCATCCAGATTGTACACAAAAAACACATTTGTGAGGATTCAGACGAATCTTATAATGCCTACATCGTATAAAAATGGATCATAAATGAGTGATATGATCTACTCTGTGTGAGGAATGAGCAGGCAAAACATCAAGGTAGGGTTGCACAATGTGTTTAATGTCATGAAATGCATTATACATTGCCCTTTGAAAAGTGGCGCCAGCATTCTTAAGTCCAAAAGGTAATTTGCAATAAGAAAAAGTCCCCATGGACAAACGAAAGTTGTTTTAGGTTGATCTGCAGGGAGTCTGTTGATTTGATTGTAGCTAGAAAATCCATCCATGAACGAAAAAATTTTACTTCCAGTACAATCGTCAATAATTTGATCGATATAAGGGGTTGGATAATTGTCTTTTGGACAAGATCGATTTATATCCCTATAATCGATACATACTCGTATTTTTCCTTGTTTTTTATTAACAAGAACGATATTAGATACCCAACCCATTGAATCAGATAAATAAAACCTTCACGAAGTAGTTTTTCAACTTCTACTTTAATAGCGGCAGCTTTTCGCGGATGTATGTGACAGAATCTCTGTCTAACGGGTTTAGCATCCGGGTATGTATTAATTTCATGAACAACAATCGACAGATCGATTCCTGACATTTCTTCATATGACCAGGAAAAAATGTCGCAGAATTCCTGAAATAGGGCTTTATATGCTTGGATTTCATCAATCGTACAAGAAGCACCTATATGAATGTTTTCAAAAATTTCGGGTTTTACTGAAATGTCAATGGGAACCGTTGTAGAAATGTTTTCTAAATTCAATTCAGAATCAGAAGATGAGAGAGGATTATGAGGTTCTTTGACGTAATCAGTAGTAAAAATGGAGGAAAAATCATTCTCAAAATGATCGAGATCAGGTAAAAACGAAGACCTATGATGCAGATCTTCCCATGGTAATTCATCGACAGACAAGAATTCACGAATATGTTCATAAATATTGAATACTTGTTGACCAAGATCTGGAATTGATGTCGAAGCTGAGCTAAATATTGAAAGTGACTCTTCATTGATCACATTCACTGGATCAGATTCAGTTGAAGGAGTATCAGAAAATGACTGTACTGCTTGATATGCTAACTCAAAAGGAATCAAAGGCATCGTGCCATTGAAAGAATCCAGTTCTGATTCTGAAGGTACTATCCAAGGATCATTAAAGGAAATAGTACTTGATGTAATCATATTGATATTAGCAATAGGAGGCTGTACGTTGGGAGCAGGTAGGGAAAAAGTTCCCAGTAAAGCAGAGTCTTTAATTAATCCTACCCCAACATCCTTATAAGGGATAGTCGATTTTCCGATATGCTGGATGCTATCAGTAGAGGCTGGGTCGGATGAATAATATGAGAGCTGATCTATTTTAACGATCTTTACTTTATGTGGAAACATGATCAGACGAAAGACCGATGATACAACAGCAGTCATGGCATAAGACCAACTGCGACCCAGGAGAAGGTTGTAATCCAGAGGGGCATCAACCACTTCCACATCTAGATTTATTGTTTTACCTTCGACCTCTATAGGTAGATCCTATAAAATACCATATAGATGGAAATCTCTTCCATAAAAAGCTTTGAGGATAGTTGGTGATTGGTTAATTGTCAGAGAACCAAGTGATTTCCAACATTTTAACGACATAATACACGTAGAAGCCCCTTCATCAACAACAGTACGAAAGTAACGTTTGTTTTTGACTATTACCGAAATTTGAAAAGCCATTTGATGGGGTAGGCGGGGTGTAAAATTCTCTAAATCGAAGATCATGAGGTTCAAATCCTGGAGGTCTACGGTTCCTATGGCTGACAATAGTAATTTTCTTTGGGCTAGACATGATTGTAGCACATCCAAAGCCAACATTGCTGAAGGGGAAATTTCCAAGTCTTAAACAATATTGTAATTCTGAGTAGCTCTCGCATGTGGATTGAAAGCTGATTTATGAAGTACACCTTTAGCAGGCGGTTTGATTACTAAGTCAGGATTTTGTTTCTTGATCTGGAGTGGATCAGAAACTGAGGGAGATGTAGTTGATGCTGAATTATAATTTTCTGCTTCTTTTCCACCAGCAGGATTTTTACTACTGTAATCTTGCGATCGCGTTGCAACCATTAAGATATCTTCTAGCGTATTTGAGGAAGATCCAATCATGTTACTATCTTGAGAAGGAAAGGGATCCTTCAAGACAACAGGTATGGGCGAACCCTTAAATAATTTCGATACCTCGGCTCTATGTGGGCACTCTTTTGTAAAATGATCCTCATCACAAATCAGATAAGGATAATGAGGTTTTCGTTTATCGTTAGTTGGTTCAGTTTTATCGTTTTTATCTTTTGAAGATTTTTTGTTTTTATTCTTACCTTTCTTCTTACCACCAGTTTTGGGTTTGGCTGTAGATGATTCTACAACATGAATATCGGCGGAAGTTTCAATGGAAGAATCTCCTTTCGGTGAATTGGGTAAAGTTATAATAGGAGAAGTCATCTTGGAAGATTTCTTCTTACCTTTGCCAGTGTTAACAGAACCAATTACACCATCAGCAGCATGAGAGCCGGAAGGAGTTGTAGTTAATTGACCAGGTCTTGGTAAATCGGGCATTTTGTCATACAAAGTACCTGACTGTGTATATAAAAGGTCAAGGTACTGAGCCCGAGCAATGACTTGCTCTTCTGTAACAACGCCTCCTTTGGCCACATCTTCAATAATTTTGGGCAATAATGATTTGATTATAAACAATTCAGCCAATATTTGATCCAGAATAAAGACTTTCACTAAACGCCTCCTACGTCTCCATTCATGAATGTGATCAGATATGTATGTAGACGTAGATTGTTTTAATGAGGTCAAAAATTCCGTACCATTGTCGTATTTGACAGGTAATTGAAAATGGGTTAAGAAAGCAGTAGCTAGTGCATTAAAATTATTAAATGAGCCTCGTGGTAACTCAATGTACCATTTGGCAGCTAGACCAATGAGAGTTCTTTGAAAAAGATGCAATCGAATCGAATCATCGATTAGTGAATTGGATGCACACCAGAGGTGATAAGTCATAACGTGATTAGATGGATCTTCTCCTGAATTACCTTCAAACTTTGGAATATCACTGGGCAACTTATTAGGCATCGGCGGCCAATACGGAAGATAAAAGATGGGATCATTCGTAAGGCGCGATAGATCATGTAAATCTAAAGTTGCTATAAACGGTAACCGATGGCTAGGGTCTTGATAACCTTGTGTGATCAAACCAGTTCCAGGAGGAGGATATCCAGGATATCCTGGAATTGGATGCGCATTGGAAATTGTGAAGCCTCCTGGATAACTAGGATTAACCAGACCATATTGGGGTTGTTGAGGTACTTGATAAGTATACCCAGGATATGACTGATACTGATATGTTGGATTTTGTGTAACTTGTCCAAATTGATACTGCCCCTGGTACGATTGATAAGTAAATTGTGGTTGACTAGTGAGAACCGCACTCGTACCAGATTGTCCTGTAGGCATCTGGGTCATAGTCTGAATTGTAGGTCCTGACTGTGGCACAGATACTTGAGGAATTTGCACTGATACAGGGATAGTAGAAACAGGAGCTGCAGATACTCCAGAAATAGGTATGGTAGGTTGAACAGAAGTTGCAGCAGCAGTAGAAGTTTGAGGTAGAGTTCTAGGTGTACTAGGCCCAAGCTTCTGAACAGAACCAGGTGCAGAGACTTGAATGGTAGGCTGGACAGGTTGCTGGGTTGGACCAGAACCTATGGGTTGTCCAGGTTGATTAGGTAACTACACATTGGGTTGCAAAATCTGTTGAATTTGAGATGGATCCCACACCATATTAATTTCGGGGTATTGACGCATAGAAGGTTGTGCATTTGAAGGACCATAACCAGGTTGAACGTAAGTTTGATAATTAACTGGCAAATTTCCAGCTCCTTGTAATAATGGTTGACTGGAAGGAGGTTGGAAAATTTGAATTGGGTACTGAACTTGAGGTTGATATTGACTTTGAGGCATGTACTGAACCTGAGGTTGATATTGACCTTGAGGTATGTACTGTACTTGAGGTATGTACTGTACTTGAGGTTGATATTGACCTTGAGGTATGTACTATCCTTGAGATTGTTCCCCAGGCAGGAAATATTATCCTACAGTTTGACCTCCAGGTGGTAAAAAAATACCTTGAGGTTGCCCTTCGGGTGGTAATTGACTACCTTGAGGTTGCCCCCCAGGTAGTAACTGAATTCCTTGAGGTTGCCCCCCAAGCGGTAATTGACTTCCTTGAGGTTGAGGATTTGGAATATTGCCAGACATCATAAAAATATGTTCTGTGTTCAATGTTTCAATGTTAGTTCCATTTGTACCAGATGATAACACTTGTTCAATTGGTTGAGGAGCTTCTCCCAAGAAGGTACCAGAGAGCGACTGGTATCCTAGAGGAACAGATGAACCACCATATAAAAATGTTTCTGGAGATTCAGAAAACATAGATGACTCACCTGACATATCTAATGAAGGTTGATGACCTCTTGGTGTAGGGTAAAAAGGAATTCGGGGTGGTGAATAAGTAAGACCTGCGTTTTGTAAAAATCTATCAATGATAAATACCAAGCGTCAGTTCTAAAAGGACTGTAGAATATTGATTCACGCTCCCTAAGATTCAAATTTTCTTGGGTTTCGGGAAGAACTACATCTTCGTCTAGACCAACAAGTTCTTCAATACATATGAGATCAGAAGGAATGTTTTCAGTAATGCGATGTCTTAACCTAGATGAATCAGGATCACTAGAAGTCGGAGGAACAAATCCTGAAGATTGTTCCAACACAGCAGGTTCACTTTCGGGCTCAGAAATTTCAGGTTCTTTAGCTAATTCACTAGTTGGAGAAGCAATGTCAGTGACTTCGGAAATTGAAATTGGCTCTTGAATATATTCTGCTGTTTGTGATTGATAATCAGGATGAGTAATTATGGATGATTCTCCCAGTTCTGTTGATCTAATTTTGCTGACACTATGTGGTAATAGAGCTCACAGTCCTTTAAGTGGGCTTGGTGTATACTCAGGGGGTTTCCCTTGGAGTCTATGCGATTGTCTTGGTAATTTAGCCACGATTAAAAATTATTAATCACACGCAATCAAAGAAAATTTCAATGAAAAATCCTAAAGTCGCTAAGGAAACAAACAAATGAATCACACGCCTAAAAATATAGGAGATCAAACCACAAACAAACAATAAATTCCCACACTAAAAACACTAGTTGGTGATGAAATCCAACATTGTAGTATTTTAATGTAGAAATGGCGGTTGGAACAGTTACCACGACAACCTGCTTAATGAAACAGACCAGTGCAATTTTCTCCACTTAAACCATCTCGAGTGAAGATAACCCTCCGAAGAGTCCAAGTGAGTCTAGTCGATGTCTGCTCCAGGTACAGTGGGATCTTTCCGCCATCGTCACCTTAGGAAAAAATCATAAATTTTATGGCCACTAAGGTTACCAACAGGAACTAATATACCTGGGGGAACAGTTTACGATCCGACATACGCACAAGGGCAGAGTAACAAAGCTCAATCCCCTTGAAGGCTCCTTGATATAATCCAAGGTATACCGACAAGTGACCCTAGGCTCCTCAACAATGGTCTATCTGAGGTTTACCATTGTTAATATGCGCACATCTTCTATCATTCCCAATGAGATAGAATTGATTATCCCACTGGTTCGGATATGACCTTGTGCTTGACTCCTTTAGGAGGAGCTTCCCAGAGTATACAAGCGACTATTGGATTTTTCCTACCGCAAGATCGACTACTTGTTTGTTTTAATTGTCTTGGAGAGTTAATTACTCCCTACCCTAAGACACTAGCCTAAGCTATGTTGGTGGAAAAGATCCCTAGAAATATAAAAATTACTAGATTGATTTTAATTTAAGCTTGCTTTTAGTAGGCTATTTCTTAAGACAAGAGGTGCAAAAGTGAAACTGATGATATGTAGTGACCCGACTCAAAACACACTAAAAATGAATCTATTATGAGAAACAATTCCTTTCCTTTCAATGAATTCTATCTAAAAGAAAGAGTTGAGAAATGCAATATTTTAAAACAATTCTTTCCTTCAAACAAGAATAAATGAAAAGAAATCTAATTTCATGAGAACTCAAAATGATCAATTGCTCAAAAAGAAATCCCTTTATCATTCAAGATCGAAACTACAAACAAAATTTTCTCCAAAAGAACACTACAATTTCTAGAAATAACACTCAAAACTAAAAAACACTAATTTTGAGATCTAAAAATTCTAAAGACTAAATCTGAATTAAAACTTTAAATATTTTGAGGATGTTTTTCTTAGCTTTTTATCTAACTAAGAAATTCTTTGCTTAGATCAGCAAGAACTCAAAAAACATCCAATTATGGTTTTTTACGTGAAATTACAAACTTATTAACAAAAGTTTTTTAAAGATTTGCAAATGAGAAAATGGGATCTAAATCTCATAAAACAATTTCTGTTATGAAGTCAAACTCAACAAGAAAGCAAGGAAATACCAGTGATCTAAAGGTATACCATTGCTTCTAATCTTTGAGTGGGATAAAGACAAAGAAAAAATCACTATAACATGCAGATCTTTCAGAAAATCATTCAAAAATGCTGAAATAAACTCTCAATCAAAGCTTTCTGACAAAAAATACAAGTCTGGGTATACAATGAGAATCTAACAAACTGATCCAGAAAAGAGAATTTTAAGGTTTTCTAAAAATTTTCACAGGGTTCGCAGGTTTGAGTGTAAACGGGTGTGGTCCCGCATTGTTTATACAAGAAAAAGGCGGAGATGCCTGCACTGTTTCTAAAAGAAAAGTGCGGATACCAGAAAACTAAAAGAAAAATAAAAAACTCTAAAAAATTTGTCAGGGATTCTATAGGGATAAACTACCCAAGCTAGTATAAACCAATCAAAATTAGAAAAAATAAATTCACAAGTCAAAATAAAAGAAATCGAAGTTCAAGATCCATTCCCCAGTGGAATCGCCATTTTGTTGGACGGATAAATCGTTCTTGCTGACAAGACAGATCTCCCTAGTGTCCTATGGACAACTAGCAACAAACAGACAAACAAAAACTATTTTCTCTAGATAATATTCGATTCAAAATTAGCTACAACAAAGGTTTTGAAGACTACCTGTAGTCCAGCGCTGTTCGTAATGATCTTCTTTCCAGTTGCTTGAAAGAGTCGTCTTCAAAGATATGCAATCACAAACATGGAAAAAATCAGTAGCACCTGCATAGTATAAACTAATTCACGAATCATATATCTATCAAGATGATCAAGGAATTCAAGAAACAAGCTTATTAATTAAATAACTCATTGATAAAACATGATAAACAAGCTACTTAATTAAAGAACTCATTGAGAAAACATGATCCATTCGTATTATCTTTGATAAATAAAGAGCCTTACAACCGTGTCCCCTTGATGTCGTACAGGTCTTTCTTGGGTCTGGAACAGGCGTTTCCTCTACTCTGACAAGATTTTCACTCTCTTAGCTAAAATGCACATGGGTGTGTAATCATTCCTACATAATGATCAGTTAAGAGAGTCTGAGTTTCTACAACATTTCTCCTCAAAAATTCTCAAAGTCTCTCCCCCTTTGAGGTTGCACTATGGCTTCAATTTATAGGAAAAGAGAAGAGGTTGTAGCTCCACATAAGAGGGAATAGAATCCTCTTTTGAAGGGATTGAGCTCCATAAACCAAGGGGTAGGTTCCCATAATGGAGGAATGAATGTACATGATAGGAGCGAACCTTTGACCAGATAATTACTTCCAGAAGCTTCCAAATTTGACTGCTGGGCTTCTAAATGTTACTTTCTGCCTTCATTTTACCTTTTACAGGGGTCCGCACCTTTAATGAAGAAAAAGTACGTTTAGCTCCGCATGATTTAGAACAAATAGGTGCAGCACTGCAAGCAATGTTAAGAGAAAGTGCGGTACAAGTGTTTTTAAGACTTTTATGAGCTTTTCTCTCAATTTCAAGGCTTGATTTTAGGAACTTTGATGTTGTAGACTTCTAAGGGAGTAATATATGAGTAATGATGAACCCACATAGACACTAAAACGTCATGGTGACAAATTTCAGTGTAACAACTGCTGCCCAGCAACTCCGACATCTTTTCCATTTTGTATATTTCAGCCAATCCTTCTAAGGATTGTTGTATTATTGTTTTCAGGGGTTGATAGCTTGCTCCCCCTCATTTCTTGATCCATCCATTGTTATATCTTTCTGTTATTATGTAGTATGATGCAGTGCCTCTTATAAACTGTGTCCTCTTAGCCTGCAGAAAGTCATGAGTAGCAGTGTTCTTCTATTTTCATGTACATGTCCCTTTGAGACTGCATTTATTTGCTTGAGTGATTCTTTCCTCAAGGATTTGTATATAATTGATGCTATAATATATATTTGTTGGCTATCTATATATTCATGTGCCTAGGCTTATAAAAATAACGTTGTTATTCCATTATATGTGCTTACCTTGCTGCAGTGCCTTCATCGGCACTTTTACAAGGTAACTAGGTGTGGGAGACATGTTTAACCCACCTAGAGGGATTTATTTTGAGCCTCCTCTTGGATTTTGGACTTAGATACTCAGATCTAAGGAATCCAGGTCTTGGTTTCAAACACTGTAGCAGCCATTCCTAGAAAATGCATTTTCCAGTCATGCCTTACTAGCTGTTCCAATTTTGGGATATTACAGTGGTATTGAAGTAGCTTTCTTGGCTCAGCCTGTGAGTTTCAGCCAAAGAAGATCAGGATGATGAAGAAGATGAGATTACTCTCATCAGTGTTCATAACTAAGAAGAGCCTCTCCAAATAGGAGGAGCAAAAAGAAGAGGAAGGACCATGCACTTCCTATTCTCACAAAGGAGAAGATAAGCATGAAGGACACTTGGATCATCAGATTCTAAGTGATTACCTTGTTGAGTACAAATCTCAACCTAGAGCCTTCAAGGAGACTCTAGCTTTTCCACAGTTCATCCAGATGAAGGAAGAGATGAGACCCTACAACAGAAGAGAAATCAAAGGCAATAGATTTTTGTTGTCTACCTTTGATGGGTTATCTACAGCCAAAACTTGGGTGAGGAAGCTAGAAGCATTTTTCTTGCTACATCCTGAGTGGAGGAAGAGGTTGTTGAGATATCAATGCTGCACCTAGAAGGTGAAGCCCAAATTTGGTGTTTCATCCATTTGAGCCATGCAAGAGTGCCTAGTCTTGCTAAGTTTTCTCAAAAGTTGGTCAAAGAGTTTGACAATAGAAGAACAGAAGAGGAGAAGCCCTCACAACCACTTGAGGAGTTTGTCCCTAACACTGTCACACTCATGGAGGAGCAGCCACATGCATTAACAGTTGGGGTAGCCAACACTTTGGAGGAAGGAGCTCTTGTAGCCCTACAAGAGATTCCCAAATCTCATTAAGGTATGAAGGAATTTCCACTATCTATTGTTGCAGCAAATTCTTTTGGTAGTTGTGGAAATTTGCTTTTACATGACCAAGGGTCAAATCCCATTACTGATCTAGAGCAACATGATTGCACTGCACTATGCAAATGGTTCAAGGAGGAGATGAACCATCATCCTCATGCACCTTTGTTGATTTGCAAACAATCCTTGAGATTGGGGTGTGAACTTTTGGAGGATGAAACAAACCATGACACTCCTATGGAAACCCATGAAACTATCCTTAAGTTGAAGTATGAGACAACTATTGCATCCTTGGAGGGATTAACAGTGCTGTCAAACAATGGTGGAGAGGAGATGTTACCTTCATCATATTTGGGTCCTTGTGGATTCAACCTAGCCATGGGTGAGAGATCTTCTCTAAGAGATCTCCAAAGAGCTGCATTTCAAACTTTCATGGGATGCAAAGAGAGAAAGTTGGTCTGGAAGGATGGTAGCCCTCATGAGAGGAGTACCAAGGGGAAGAGAAGAAAAATACATCCACAAGTGATTGAGTGGATGTGGTTGATGAGCAAGGAGCTGGGAGGCTACTTGCAATTATATGACACTGGGCAGCAAGAGGCTTGGCTGCGCTAGCTCCTCTTGAAGGAGTTTGGCCATCACTTAGCATGTCCTCTTCCTAAGGGGATGGGGATGGAGGAGAAATGGTAGGATGCTTGCATCATTGGGCAACATGGAGTATGGATGCATGGTGTTGATGTGATATTCATATCACTCATTGTGTCTTCATCACATGAGTTGTATGATGGGAGCATAAGGAGGCATCAAGCACTTTGGTTGCTTGAGTTGTACTTGAGAGAGCAAGGGAAAATTTTCTCTCACATGTTGGGTGATGTTGCAGGAGTAGAAGAGGGCACTCTTGTAGTGAAAAGGGGCTACTCCTTGGCCTTGGATGATCAAGGAACACTTCCATCTTGGGAGGTATTCCATGTTTGCAACAACATTAATAGAGGAGCCTTTGACAAGGAGCATGTCAAAGAACAAAGCTTTGTGTTGACAGGAGCTTATTGGCATGAGCTCACATCGCTGTCACTTTGGATTAGGGACTTATGGATGGAGTGTCCCTAGGATCACTTCACATTGGATGCACTTGGTGAACAAGGAGGAAGTGAGGATGATAGAGTAGTGGATGGAGACATCTATCACTATGACATATTCTTCTTGACTTGGATTCCCAAGCATGGGAAGGATGATCTTCTTGCAGCACATGGTTCATTCCTCTTCATAGTATGTCAAAACACTATGGAGGACTCACTCATGGATCCATGTACCATATTACTTCTGACATATGGTAAGAAGTTTGTTTGTACATTTATTGATTTGCATACTGTTACCATTACTATGCAGTGCAATGCTCCACATGAGGGCAAGCTCTTCACATTGCTCCATGATCAATGTTGGGCCAACCTATATGATGGAGGCAACCATCTTTTATGTGGCCATGGGAAAAATTTTTCTCGTTACATGTATGCTCAAATATTATATCCTATTATTTGCCATATGATGACATACATGACTAACTATGTATCAAGAAACATTTTGCCTTGTGATTTCTGAAGCAACAGTTTGTAAAACTGCACTGTACATACTTAGGAGACTGTTGGTATCTTCAAGCACCACATGAAGCCATCAATATTTCCTTCATTATTGTACTGATCATGCCTTCATTTTCTGATATTAATTTTATGCTTGTTGAGAGCATGATTGAGAGATTGACACATGAGTTGGATGTGTCCTTGAGGGGAGAGAAATCCCACATTTTATGCACTACATGTTCTAATGGGAGCATGGGAGGAGATATGGCCACCACATTCACCTATTTGTTTTCTTTTGGGGTGGGCCATGAGTTTGATATCCATCCATTGTATAGCCATGGGCAAGTATTTGATCATGTATTGTTGACACATTCAACCATTTACTATTCATTAGTAGATGTGATGATTTTTGTATGTTACTTGCAATACTATTTTCTGAAGTTGCAGTGGATGAGACTGTGCTATGTCCTCTTGAGATATTGTTTGTATCATGCATCATCATGTAAAAATTGCAGCAAACTTCTCACTAGGATACTCTATGAGGACCATGTCCTATTCATCATGGATGGATTGTTTTGGACCAGCTTTTTCTTCAATGTTGGAGAAGAAATCCTTGGAGGATTGTTCTTCCTTTTGCCATTGGAGGCCAATACTTTTGCAGCCCAGGATCAACACATACTCTACACTCATCATGAGTGGAGGGAAGGACAACATGGGGTAGGCTATGATGCTTACCATATTCATATTTTCATCCCATTTTCATTGCCAGAGCTTGAGGTGGAAGGAGATTGCTATGAGTTGCCATGTTGGGAGGTAACTCACTTTGTATGGATGATTGCTTAGGGATGGGAGATTCATATGGGGATGGCAGATCCCAATTCATCTTCAGCCACATGTGTTGGAACAGGGTCTCCTACAAGCTGCGAAACTGGTCCATTTTGAATACTTTTGATTAAATTTAGTCTAGCGCAGGGGTTTTGGGGTGGGTCAAAGCCCCGAAAGCATTGTAATGGGTAAAAGGGTAAACTAGGGGTCCAAAAACCACGGTTTTCGGACCATAGGAAAGTATAGGCTAGATTATTATTAATAGAGGAACATTTTGTATTGTAAGGTAGAAAATGAAGGGCTATTGATGCAAATTGTGGTTTAAGCTATTTGTTTGGGTTTTGGGGAAAGGACTCCTACTGGCTGTGTGCACGGAGATCCAAGTCCAGCTGTGTGCGGACCCTGCTGTTGTGTGCGCAGTCTGGGAAGGGAATTGTAAGGAGGAATTGATGAATGAATGAATAATAAAGGTTGATAGAGAACTGAATTTGTGAGTACTCTTTGTGTGAATCGTTGGTAATTACTGCATTGTGTATTTTCTGTATTTAAGCTGCGAAGATCTATGTAAGTGTGTTTTCTGTATCTAGATATGTTATGTTCTATTTATGCAATACTGTGCTACTGTCATAAAAGCATATAGTTATAGATATAGTGCACGTGGATGCGAATAGAGACCTAATTGACCCTACACAGAACAAGGTAATCTGGGAATCAGAGGGTCTAGTGCAGCTCTGCTTGCCTTACCTATCCTTTCTCAGGGTGCGGAAACTTGGTTCTAGTACCCACCCATACTACTTCGGGTGAGAATTTGACCTACGCAAGGAGGTCACTGCTGAAAGGGCCAGTAGTATAGGGGTTTGTTGGCAAACCTTGCACTCCAAACCTAGGTCAGGCCCCCTCGAGCCAACAAATGGTTCCGTTGTCGAGACAAAGAATTGTGAGAAAGGGTTAGGGTACTGACAAGCGGATACAGGAAACCTATCAAGAAGGAGACATGTCAGCGCATTTGAAATTACCTACCTTTAAAGGCATGGCCGATGAAGATATGGATCGGTTCTAGTTTTTGGCAGATTCAGTATGGATTGCGCAGGGCATGGTGAGCGATACTATGAAGAAAGTGCAGCTGCCCTGGCCCTCGAAGAGAGAGCACTGGACTGGTATATGAAGTACATGTCTCATAATGGGAGCGCATCTATTTAGGATATTAAGGACGCCTTGAAACAACAGTTTCAAAAACCTAAGTCCTATTATCAGGCCGTAGCAGAGGTAAAGGATTTCAAGCAGGGAGCAACCGAGTCCATGTGGGAAGCGGATCAATACTTAAAAAAAGCTATCAGATAAGGAGAATTTAAGTATGATGACAGGCAGCTTACGGAATGGTTCATTGCCATGCTGCTCCCTCACCTAGGCATACCTATGGGTCACCAGAATTTTGACTCACAAGCTAAAGCTCTGGAATCTTCTATGAAATTAGAAGCTATGCCTAGGAAAGATGCTTTGTTGAAGGTCTAGCAGATCCAGGCGTAGCTTGGGGCTATGCACCTAGAGATTCAGGACCTTCACGGGAAAGAGGAAAAGAAGCTAGCACATAATTGGGGTGAACGAAGGACCTGCGCTCGGGCCAACCGCGAATAGGAGAACCTAGTCCAGGGCATCCGGGATTGGGGGGCCTAGCCCGGGACGACGAACGCCAAATGGAACTATGCCTTGGGACAGGGGCAGTGACCGTCATTATGCAGCCCACCTACACGACCATCACCGTACCAACGTTCTAGGGAAGAAGCAACACTGGTGCAGGTTCTGCCGATCAGTGGGCCACGAGGAGCGAGACTGCTGAATTCATAATCTAGTGATAGGCTGGGAAAGTTCGTCAGGGATGCAATCAGACCCGGCTTCACCAAAGACCCCCGCAGGCAGGAATGGCTCCCCCTTTGGAAGCAGGGACGGGGGCCGAAGTGGAAGCACAGGTCGGGGTCCGGGTTAGTTGATCTGCTATAACTGTGGGATCACGGGGCATTTTGCGAGGGAGTGCCTGAGCCTCATGCAACAATCCTGCAGCTATTGCAGATAGTTGGACCATATGCTGGACCATTGTCCGCCCCCCCTGAAGGCAAAGATACGGGAGAATCAGCTCCCACCTACGCAGAAGGTGCGAAGGGTCTAGACTGAGCTAAGGGGTAAGGAACCGAATGTGAATGTGGTAACACGCAGTGGATTGGTGACTAGGGGAATTGAGGAGAAAGCTAAAACACTGATCCGTAAATCTATTAGCAACCAAGAAGGGCTGGACCTGGATAAAGCGAGGGAAACGTTCATGGAAGCTTGAAAGGACTTCCTCGAGACTGAGGCCTTTATGTCCCTACGCTCTGGAGATTTGAAGGTAGCTGAGGAGGTAAAAAATTTCCTGCAGGCATGTACGAGACTGCTGCGCACCCCCCAGGCAGTACGAAATCTGCAGGCTTTACTAGAGAGTTGCGCAGCAGACACCGCCCTGTCACCCAACATTAAGGATGTGCACAAGTTATAGAAGTATCAAAGATGCACTGGCAAGGAGATGCGGCTGACAGTCCAGATCGGCAACTACAAGATGGATCGGGTTATCTTGACCTCAGATCGGACGTCAATGTATTACCTAAGAAAACTTGGAAACGTATGGGGGAACCTAAGCTGGAATTTTCCACCATCCAGCTACGAATGGCCAATCACCAAAAAGTAGTACCTCTGGGGAGGCTCTCTGGGATTGTAGTAGATATCGCAGGAGTAAAAGTCCGGGTTGACTTCGAAGTCATTCAAATCGCCGGGGATTGGATTGCCTACCCTGCGCTACTGGGATTGGATTGGGCCATCGACATGGGCGGTCTCATTAACTTAAAAAAGTGAAGCATGGTATTTGAAAATAATGGCACAAGGGTAGTCGCGCCATTAGACCCTGCGGAAGGTAAACATTATACGAAACCCATACCCAAGGGG
Organism: Pinus albicaulis; assembly: GCA_034641835.2. Classification (NCBI taxonomy): domain Eukaryota; kingdom Viridiplantae; phylum Streptophyta; class Pinopsida; order Pinales; family Pinaceae; genus Pinus; species Pinus albicaulis. The sequence goes on from CM076571.1 coordinate 55,583,734, forward strand.
GAAGATGTGGATTATATCTATAAGTTGACGGCGCAAAACGAGGGCAACACAACCGAGGATGAAGTACCTTGTTACGAGGGGGATATTGAGGGTTTGTCTGATACCGATAAGGAAATAGAGACTTGGCAGAACCGGTTATGTGATGCTTCCACGCTGTGTTGTCTTCGCATCATAAAAGACTTCCTCTCTGTGGTCCTAGAGGAAAGGACCCGGATGGAACCAGGCTTGATAAACTGCTGTGAACCCACCCTGGGAAAAGGTTAGGCTAACCCATGAAAAAGCAACAGGCTTCCTATGACAACTGTAGTCTCAGCAGGTAGTAGCCCCATGCATCGGGCCACCTCTATAGCGACAAAGCAGCTGAGGGTCAGGCGGTATGTTCTGACGACAACCCCCCTTAGCACCTTAGTGGCACAAACGATAAAGTTCTCTTGGTCATGGGTCATGAGTTGCCTAGGAAGCAAGCCTGTGTTGGGGGAAGACACGCAGCTGTCACAAATGAGTAACCGTAGCGTGACAAGTATGTTAAGATCATTGGGGACACGTAAACTAGCCGTTGGAGCAATATCTACTGGTAAAAAACAAAAATTACCATTGGAAGGGGCGGCCCCCGAGCCTTTAACAGAAAGAATTATGGGAAATTTTTACCATTCCTTGGGGAACCCGCCTCAAGTAAAGTTTCCCTCTCCATCACACACTTGGGAATGCTTTAAAAGGAGCAGGATAGTCCAGCTCGAGGTATTATCTCACGTATATAACTGGCCTGCCTCAAGTGTCTTGTGGAAGCATTTGAGCCACAAGATTATCCATAACCGCAGTGTCCCTCTCATGTTTGGTCAACCTCCTCCGTCTGATAGTAGTCAACCAGATCTGGGCTTTAGTGTTTGCGCAAGGATGCCGACCACTACCCCTACCGAACCCTTAGCACCGACGGAGCCTGATGTTGAAGAAGTCCTGGAGGTTGAGTCTGAATTGGAAGAAGATTCCCCCATGCCGGTCACAAGGAAAGGCAAGGAAAAATCACAAGGCTTGGGGAAAACCCCGAAAGCAGCACAGAAGCCTCAAAGCTCCCCACGACATGCCAGGCCCCGGCTAACCCCATCAATTGGTTACCTCCCTTTTTTCGGCCACGAAGGCCATCTACCTGAATGCCAAAAAAATTGGATGGCTTGGTCACCTATCTGCAAACCCCCCTAACCCTGGGAGAGGTCCTCGTCCTCAGTGATCCCTGTGGGTGCCTCCATGAGGTCAAGTTCGACGATCACGATTTGGCGGACTATGAAACCCTCCTGGAGTTGGCCCCCACATTATACTTTGATACAATCCATAGGGATGATGGAGTCACAGTAGTACCTCAGTGCTGGGTATGCGGCTTGGCAAGATCTAGACTTTTGAATCTGCTCTGAATGCCCCACTTTGGCCATTACAATGTCACGGATCGGTTGGCTTGCCAGTTACTCGCCCTTATTCACGATGGTTGCTTATGGATTCGTGAGAGGGTCCCTATTGATGCTGCACTGATCCACAAGATTACAGGACTCCCGATGTAAGGGCCGCACCCGCTGGTACAGGTCGGAAAGAAGTACGAAGCAGCTACCACTACGTTTGTACGGTAGACCTATAGGGTACGTCGAAATCAGTGTGGATTTGTGATCCAAACTATCAATGACCCGACCACGCAGATGGGTACTCGGCTCTTAGCCTGCAATTTAATGAGGAAGTGCCAGGTTGCAACTGTCCCCGCCTATGTGATCCAGCTGGTCGGGCAATGCGCGAAGGGCGTTTTTTTAATTGGGCTCAATACTTGTGGAAAGAATTTCTAGCTAATGTCCGCGAATCCCAGGAGCAAGGGACATATTTATTCTATTCGCGGTTATCCCATACAGCCTTACAAGGCCTTCATCACGCTGTCTTTCAGGAATTTCGCTACTGTGATCAGCAAGTACACCAACAGCTTAGTACAATTAAGCACACCATTACGAAGCAAGTTGCTGATTTGCTCCTGACTGCATCCCAATAGGCGGAGCTTGAAGCTGCGATCCACCAGCTTTGCACAGAGGTTACAGATGAGATCCCGGCTGCAGACATGCCTCGGGATAAATTGGAAAAATTGGTTCAAGCCCTTAAGACGTCTCGGTTGGAAATACACACCATCAAGACATAACTGGAACAACAAATCTCTGACTTGTAGGCTAGAATACATCCTGAAATGCCCCCGGAAGTCCGTGCCCAATGTACCGCCCTAGTCACCGACATGAAATCTGATATTTTGGGGCAAATTGCTCAAGGTGCCAAGCTTCTAGAGTTAGCCATACAACTCTGGACTAGGGTCCAACGCGATCTAGTCCTTCAACAAATCAATTAGGACTTACGACAAAAAGAAGAAGCCTTTGAAAAGATCAACGCTACGCTGCCTACTTTGGTACCTGCCCAACGTTTGGCACGGTTAAAATCCAGCAATAATCTCTAGGATGAGATTGAGAAAATCCAGCATAAACAACACATCATGGCAGAACGTCTGAAGCATTGTGCTGGCTCATCCCTCCAATTATCACAAGACATTGATGGCGCGACCAAGCGACTTAATCATATTCTTGAAAGCGTTACCACGACCACTGAAGGACCGCCCTCCCAGAAGCTGGTAGATCTTGCACAGAATGCTGCTGCCTAAAGTCGGGATGTACTCCCTCCGCTTGGCAGAGCTCTCGATACCTTGCGTGCATAGATTGAGGCCGCACCACCGCAGTGACTCGAGACGAGTCACAATATTGTGTTGGGGGACTGTTGGAACAAGGTCTCCTACAAGCTGCGAAACTGGTCCATTTTGAATAATTTTGATTAAATTTAGTCTAGCACAGGGGTTTTGGGGTGGGTCAAAGCCTCGAAAGCATTGTAATGGGTAAAAGGGTAAACCAGGGGTCCGAAAACCACGGTTTGCGGACCATAGGAAAGTCTCGGCTAGATTATTATAAATAGAGGAACATTTTGTATTGTAAGGTAGAAAATGAAGAGCTATTGATGTGAATTTTGGTTTAAGCTATCTGTTTGGGTTTTGGGGAAAGGACTCCTGTTGGCTGTGTGCACGGAGATCCAAGTCCAGCTGTGTGCAGACCCTGCTGCTGTGTGCGCAGGCTGGGAAGGGAATTGTAAGGATGAATTGATGAATGAATGAATAAGAAAGGTTGATAGAGAACTAAATATGTGAGTACTCTTTGTATGAATCGTTGATGATTACTGCATTGTGTATTTTCTGTATTTAAGCTGCGAAGATCTGTGTAAGTGTGTTTTCTGTATCTGTGTTCTGTTCTGTTTATGCAATACAGTGCTACTGTCATAAAAGCATATAGTTATAGATCTAGCGCACGTGGATGTGAATAGAGACCTAATTGACCCTGCGCAGAACAAGGTAATTTGGTAATCACAGGGTCTAGCGCAGCTTTTCTTGCCTTACCTATCATTTCTCAAGGTGCAGAAACCTGGTTCCAGCACCCACCCATACTACTTCAGGTGAGAATTTGACCTGCACAAGCAGGTCATTGCCGAAAGGGCCAGTAGTATAGGGGTTTGTTGGAAAACCTTGCACTCTGAACCTCAGGACCCCTCGAGCCAACAACATGCCTCAAGAAGGCCCCTCAGTTCTATCTTTGCAGTTGCTTGAGGACAAGCAAACTTTGAGAGGGGAGGACTGTAATGTTCCCAAAATTAGCATGAGACTAATTGGAACATTGATTTTGTTTATGTCATCTAGGAGGTGAATAAAATGGTTGAGGAGACCGATGAGTAGGAATAAAATCCCTTCCAAGTGTGAAAGGGACTTTTTTGTATGAGGACAAGGTCTAGTTGACCAAGTCAAATAACGCAGTGGTAGAGGGTGGAGAGCATATTGTGAGACAACGTAGTGAAAGAGGAGGGAAGTTTCCTTGATGGAGGAAACCCTAAAGAGTGGGACCCATGGAGAGGGAGCTCTCATTGTTTAAAATGAGGGCAAGGCAACCATTGTTACTCATGCATATGATTATTGATTTATTGTCTACTTAGACTATTTGAAGTCTTCGGCTGTTTAGCTGAGTTGCAGTGCTGCTTAGCACAAGGATCTCCTATTTAGGAATCCTTCTCCTTTCTTGAGAAGCATCTTGAAGGAGTTGTACTGATTTTCCTCACATCCAGGCTTGAGGCCAAGCATCCTCCTCCAGTACAACGTTATTTCTGCAGCAGAGTAATGTTGTGTTGCAGGGTGTTGCAGTGAGGGATCACAACACCACTTCCGGGCTTGTTTTTCAGAGGACAGAGCCTCCTTTCCTTTGGGAGATCAATTTGGAAGCCCTTGGAGCTTATTGTAGGTCTTGGAATTGGGCCAACTCATTCCATTGCCCCTACAGCGCAGTTTTCTTCAGTGATTGCATTATTTCTAGTGAGCATTCGCTGTGGGGTTTTGCAGTGTTGATTGGAGGGTAAGATCTTCAGTGATAGGATCAGCCTTTCACCTGAAAGATCCATTGGATGAGATTCAACCATCAGTTGTAGCATCTTCAGCTATCTTCATCCATTTCTATTTTCTGAGTTGTAGCTGCTGCCCAGCAACTTCAACATCTTTGCCATTTTGTATATTTCAGCCAATCCTTCTAAGGATTGTTGTATTATTGTTTTCAGGGGTTGAGAGTTTTCTCCCCCTCATTTCTTGAGCCATCCATTGTTATATATTTCTGTTATTATGTATTATGATGCAGTGCCTCTTATAAACTGCGTCCTCTTAGCCTGCAGAAAGTCATGAGTAGCAGTGTTCTTCTATTTTCATGTACATGTCCCTTTGAGGTTGCATTGCTTTGCTTGAGTGATTATTTCCTCAAGGATTTGTATATCATTGCTGCTATAATATAAATTTGTTGGCTATCTGTATCTTCATGTGCCTAGGCTTATAAAAATAATGTTGTTATTCCATTATATGTGCTTACCTTGCTGCAGTCCCTTCATCGGGCACTTTTACAAGGTAACTAGGTGTGGGAGACCTATTTAACTCACCTAGAGGGATTTATTTTGAGCCTCCTCTTGGATTTTGGACTTAGATATGCAGATCTAAGGAATCCAGGTCTTGGTTTCAAACCCTGTAGCAGCCATTCCTAGAAAATGCGTTTTCTAGTCATGCCTTGCTAGTTGTTCCCATTTTGGGATATTACAACTGCCATAACCAGGTTTATGGTTAATTTCACAAGTTTGAGGCAAAAAGGATTGCCTGATATCATGGTCATTAATGATAAATTGATGCCTCAAAATGATTATGATAAGAATATTAGAGAGTTTGAAAAATAACAGGTAAATAAACCAACAGGTCAAGGCATCCCAATAGGAAAAGTGTTACTCAAGAGTTTTGATGACTTATTCTACTTGCAGCATGAGATCAACCACTTGTTTTTCATCAAGCAAACCTTTTCTAGATATACTGAAGCTGATGAGAACTTTAGGAAATTAAAAAATATACAAATTCCTAAAAATGAGGAATGGCAAGCACTCACAGATTTATTGTGAAGGATAAAAACAAGCAAATGAAAGGAAGACAAAAAACTGTTTTCTAATTTAACAATCTAAACAGATTTTCTTTACAGTAGTAAACAACTTTTACTAAGGGTTAAAGAGTATCCGTTTAAAGAGTATCCGTGAATAAAGAGTATTCGAGAAAGAGTATCATACAAAGCAAATCAGATTCAAAAAAAATATCTAAGAGCCAGCAAGGAGGACACCAAGGTAACCAGCTGCATCATATCCTCAAAACTGTTTCTATTTCTTTTGGATAAAATAGGACAGCTTGCTGATTTGTTAAGCAGTTGTCTCTATTATTATTGTAAAGATATTTTATTTTCCTAAGATAATTCCTAGAAGTTTTCTAGGATATTTTGTAAAACATTATGTATAAATACTTCATCTTTAGAATTATTTTGTGTGGAATAAAATTGCTGAGATTGTTATAGTCATTTCTTCTTGGACTTCAAAGCTTTTGTGTGTCAAAATTCGAGTAGCAAGGTTGGATCAAAACAAATTGGCATCATACTTCAGGATTCCTGTGATGAGCTATTTGGAGTGAAGTATTTCCTCACTTGTCATTGTTTTCTTTCATTGTTACATGCATCCATCTATGTTTATGCTAAATCTGAATGTATAACTAGGAGTATTACTACAGGATTTGTTAAAATCACCCTGTTTTTAACTAGTTATCATTTATATTGTTTCCCCTGATTTCCAGTGTGGGGAACCCTTAATTGCTCCCTCTCTCGTTTGACCTCTTCCTACTACTTCCTTTTCCAGATTTAAGGATTCTTAAGTGCCCTTTATCCCGATCATACCACCTCATAAAAACAACTTTCCAAGATCTCCAAAGGTTATCTATCTTGCCTTGAAAACATTTGAACTTTTTGCCCTTGATCCCAGTCTTGTTTGCTTGATTTTGACTGCATAGCCCAATGGAAAAATATATTTCCCACTATCCATCCTTTCAAGTTATTTTTCCCACCAAATCTACCAAAACAAAACCAAAGCTGCAATTTCATAACTAGCGTAATATTCATAAATTAAAACAAAGTTAAACTTTAAAGAGAGAGCCCTCTCTGAACCCTAGGAAGGCTAGATCCTAGAGTTTGAGGTTGGTTTGTGGTTACCTCTAGAATTCTTTGACTAAAAACCAAAATCCCACAACTTGAGAATTACTAGAGTGATAACAAGCCACACTGCTTAACATGTTGTTGATGTTGCTGCTACATATTCTGTTTCTGCTGACAAAAATGTCACAATAGGTTGCTTCTTAGATGTACATGCTATCACCAAGATGGAACATTTATCTGGACTGATGCAGGAACGCAAAAAAATACAAAAATAAACATAATCACAGAGATGCAGCATGAATAAAAATTCATTTCATTAATATCAATTATTGAAGAATGCTTATAGACATAATGAAAAATAAACTAGCTCGGGCGATGGTAGCTTATCTCTATGAATAGATGTGGCGGCTAAATGCCTCTAAACTGCATTACAGTGAGGCTCAAGGGCCTTTTTATTATTGAACAACATGGGAAAACACTAAACAACCAAAACCATAACTCCGGGAGATGGAACACCAAGAGTTTGTGGGCCTCGTTGGTAGCCAACTTCTCGGGGTCGTAACTTGGTCATATTATCTTTGTTTGATGTGTACGATATATCATCAGAAATATATCTTCGAGTTCTAAATGATTTGAAACATTCCCTTGCCCATTGCCTATGGCAATGGACTTGTGGTAGACCTAAAAAAAACATCGTTTAGGGGGTCAAAATTGCTCTGGAAGTTTAGGATCCAAAAAACTACTAAAAATAATAATTGTTGCTATAAAAAAAGAAACTGATGAAACTAACTGGGGGTCTAGGTGGAATATGTGGGTGGCCACCAATATCCACCTCGCACATTCCTCCCCCCTTAGGAATCAATGGTCCCCATTGTGTGTAGCGCCTCCATGAGGTGAGGAAATTTTTGTTGAACCTGGTACCTGGTGAAAGAGTTGGCCTGCTTTGACAACTTGATATAGTTGGATCCTATGGTGGTGGCTGTTCAAAATTTATGTGTCCATGATCCGATCAGTTGTGGGTTGTTCCATGTAGTATGGGATTAGCTACGTCAGTGTGAGTTGTTTTGCAATGTCGGATTTGTTCAGTAATGGTGGAAAGTAGGGTCGAAGGCGATCCACATTGAACACGGGGTGAAAACCAAGGAATGGTGGAATACTGAGCTCAAAGGAATTTTCCCCTACAACCTTGGTGATGGTGTATGCCCCATATTGGAGTGGGCGAAGCTTGCGGTGGGGTCCAACAAGGCGCTCTTTCTGTAAATGTAGCCAAAATTTGTCGCCCATCGGGAACTTGTGTGACACCCAATGCTTATCATGTCGCTGCTTGTACTTAGCATTGGCTCTGTCCCATATGTCATGGACCTATTGGTGGATATGTTGAATGCACTCAATGAAGTTTTTTGCCTTGTCAGCTTCAGACTGGACATGAGCCGAATCTGCTTGAGCATCTGTAAATGGTATGGCCACATCAATGAGGCATAGTGGTTGGAATCCCAAACCCACCTGAAAGGGTTTGTGGCCATTTGAGCTCTGGAGAGCCTGATTATAACTATGTTGGACATAGGAAATGCTTTCATACCATGTGTGTGGATGCTTATAGTTGTACATGCAGAGAGTGTGTACGATCATCCTGTAAATGACCTTTGTTTAGCCATTAGTTTGGGGGTGGAAAGTTGTGGACTTAGTGAATTTCGTGTCTAACATCGACTAGAGACTTGAACAAAAATGTGTTGAGGAACCTGCTATCCTGATCTAAGATAATGGACTGTGGGACCCGAAAGTGTACCCACACTTGATCAAAGAAGAGTTTCGTAGTGGCTTCTATTGTGATATTCTCCTTGCAAACTGCCATAATGGCCATCTTGGAGAATCTGTCGATGACCACAAAAACACAGTCATTTCCATGCTTAGTAGAAGGAAGGCCTAACATGTAATCCATGGAGATGGATTCCCAAGGTCGACTAGGGGTAGGTGAATAGGAGATCATGTCCAAGTTTTAAAAAATGCTAAAAAATGAAAGTTCTCATAAATGTTTGCAACTAGAATGACTGAAAAGGTCTCGTCGTTGCGATTCTGGCACCATGAACGGTTTGCAAAATTGAGGTCGTATGCAAAATTTATTGAGGTTTGAAAAACCCAGTAAACTCCAAAATATGTTGACCAAGTTTTACTTTTTAAATTTGGAAAAAAATAATATTCCAGGATGACATATCAGATTCCGAGGCATGGCAGATCTTCATTTGAAGAAGGTTTGACTTTACAGTTTTCTGGCCAATTAACGGGTCCACGTTGCAAGCCCGGAGGCCGGCACGTGGCCCCAACCCAGTGGAAATTTCGGTGGATAAAACTTTATGACTCTACAGGAATTGAACCCCGGCATTCTGCCCACAAACTCATCGACCTGACCAGTCGGGCTACCCATTACTTCTTAACCATTTATGAAAACTGTTTATATTTATGGTTTAAATTTCAATGTGGCGGAAAAGGTTAAAGGCTAGCCCCGAACGTTGAAGACCGAGGGCTGGGAACCATAGCCCACGTCTCTAACCCGCGGCTAGTTCTGCGGTTCCACAACCATGTGGCCAGCGATCTATAGTAAATGTTAAATGTAACGGTTTTATAGCCGTTAGGTCGTAGTAATGGTATGTGACCATCGCCCAACATTAAATGTTTCCTAAAATGGTTCCGCTGGATTTGGAGGAGCGCACTGAGATTTGGGGCATTTCCCCAAACTAACTCCAGTTAACTTCAGTTCCTCCACATTTAGTGGAGTTTTTTAAGGGACATTGGGCACAAATTTTGGAGAGGCCATAACTCCATTATTGGGCCAAATTGAGTGAAAAAATAGTCAATTTCGATTATCTCAGACCTGCTGGACTCAATGGGGTATGTTGCAGAGCCATCAGAGAACTTCTAAGCAATTTTTTGCTTCAATGAAGTTCAAGGGGCCACCAGGGCCACCAGGAGGCAGAATTAGTTTGAGGCCTAGCCAGGGGAGCTAGAGGCATTATCCAGAGATCCAATAGTCAAAATTGGATATTTAAGATGTTTTGAATCTAATGAGATGGTTTTCAGAGCCTGTAGAGAACTTTTGAAGGCCGAAAAGCTTCAGTAAAGTTCCAGGGGCCATCAGTGCCAGATTTTTCCAACAGTAGTGCAGGGCCTAGCCAGAGCAGCTAGAGACCATATGCAGCGAAAAAGTAGTCATTATTGAATGTAAAAAACATTATGAATATAATGGAAGAGGTTTCAAAAAGTTTTGAGGACTTCTAGAGGTCGAAAACCTAGCAGATAAGTTCTTAGTGACCCTAGCGCCAAGGCATGCCAATAGGTGTTGGAGGCGAAACCGGAGCAGACGGAGGCCATTTTTGATGAATGAATATTCTATATTGACTAATTCAGAAAATTTGGAACCAATTAAAGTGGTTTCAGAACATTTTTATAACTTCTAGATCTCGAGAAGCTAATGTGAAGTTTTGGGCAACCCTGGGCAAACTGTGGAGGATAGCCTAGTTTGGGGATGCAGTGCTCGATTTGAGAAATTTATCAGTTGATATTTGGTGTCTGATGTATGATGGATAAAAAATGAGTGGTTTCAATGACAGAAATAGAATTCTGAAGGAGTTTGTGCCATTTAGAAGCTCAGAGTAGCTCAGAGCACCGACAGAAGGAATCGTGTCAAAGGGAGCCTAAAGTTGTTTGCAGAATTTGGACAGTCATGAGAGGGATATAGATGGTATTCTCAGCCCTTTGGATCAGTTTAGTATCCATTGGAGTTAAGTGTGGAACTTGTAAAAGAAACCTTACCATAATCCCAAAGAGCTGAGTCAAAATGACAAAGCTCAAAGGAGACGTAGCCCACGAGATTCAGGTGAACTCCTAGACTAATTTTGCTGTTGTGTTTAAATGTTTTATTGATGCATTATGTTGCTGTTATAAATTTTAAATTTCAGCAAGAAAAAATGTACTTAAGACACATAAATATTTAAAAATTCATACACCATTTTCAAGCATAAATTCCACAAAATTGTCAAGTACAAGCTAGATCATTTAATTATTAAACTGAGTGGGAGGTTCTTGAAATACATAACAAGTTATCCAGACCATTTTAAGATTAGTAGGAAACAGAATATATAGGCCTTTCTTCTTGATGGTCGGTTTGGTGATGTCACAGGTAGTGTAGGACTTGATGTACTTCCCAACATCTTGTCGAAGGTTCGACCAATAGAATTACTTCTACAATATTGCCATTTTTTTCTCAACCCCAAAATTTCCAACGGCCTAACCGTAGTGCGCTTCCAAAATCATCTTGGCACACTTGCTTGAAGGCACACAAAGGTGTCCCAGGTGGCACAATAGTGCACCTTGGAGGTGAAAGTATGGAACATGCTTACCTTCCAAGAGCATCTGGTATACTGTTGAATTTTGGATCGCTTTTGTAGAGATGTTGCCAACCTGAAGTCTCGTGCCCACAAGAGTTGAGCACAATGGTTAGCACCATGATCAACGGTTGCTTGAGGCAGTTTGTGTTGAGATTCAATAAGAAATTTGATCCCAATAAAAATTAAGCACCTACACTAGGTGGGGCCCCAGGCTATTTTTAGGTGTATGTCTATTTATAGATGTATGTGCATATCTATTTATAGAATGCATGTCTATTTATATATCCATGTCTATCTTTATTATCCCTTAATATAGATGGAAATTAAACTGTAATATGTTCTTAATGTGGACTTGGAAATAGTTAAATAAAGTGGCAAATCAGTTAGCTAAGTGAATTTCGAGTTAAGAGGTTGGTTGGTGGGACATGCAAGTTGAATTTAGTTTTAACTAAGTGATTCAAGTTGTAATATAGTTGGAAGTGCAGTGGTGCATGAGTTGTGCAAGTTGTAAGTAGTTTAACTTGGTTAAGTGAGTTAAACTCAGTTGAGCTAGTTGTAACTCAAGATACACTAGTGAGAGATCAAGTAAATTAATTATTAATTAATTCACAATCAGTGGTCTCACATGTAACTGAAGATTTACTATTATTAACTGCATGCATGTCAGATCTAGTGGAGACCCAATTGAGTTCTAGGTGAAAGGGAAGTAAACTATCAGTTGTGACATTATTCGCTTGCACACAAGAAAGCACGCACACATTGGATGTGCCCATGAGGATTGCGTAGACAAGGCAGGCAAGAAGGCATCATTTCAGGGATTAATTTCAACAGGGATTGCGTAGTGGAGGCAGGATATCTGGAGACAGTAAATTGAGCAAGTGATTTGCCAATTTTTGTATGACAGTGTGAGACAATTAGTTGATGTACTGAGAGCTCTTATGATTGGAGTTTTGTATGTAATTGTTTCATGATTCGTGATATAATTCAAAATAGAAGATAGTGGGGTTTTTAGCTGTAATATTTCCCCCGGAAATTATCTGTGTTGTGTGTGATTGATCTTTCTTCATGGTATTGTAATTGGCATTGTGTTTTTAATTCTGCAAATATTTGTAGAAGTGATTCAGTAGTTAACATTAGCATATTGTTAGATCGGGTGAATCCAAGATATACATGCATATTTTATAATTTCTATAGTCTGCAACATTATTGGCATTGGCCTTCTTGTACTTTATGTTCAAATGGAACTGTTACAGGTGTGTGGACCATTTCTGATGGTGATCGTTCTGCAACTTCCCTTGTGTTTGTATGAACTGCAGGGGTTGGTGATCTGTGTGGACAACCATTTCCTTCCCCAAAATGTAATGCTTCCATTGTCGGGAAGCCTGCACAATGGAATGCATCTCTTTGTATTAGGTGGGATACTTCTAGACTGTGTCTGAAAGTGTCTCACTATGATATGCCATTGGATACCCTTACTGAGTAAGAATTGCCCCAATAGCTTAGTCAGAAGCATATGTCTCGATCTCAAATGGTTGTTGTAAGTCAGGTAACGTGAGCATTGGTGCAGAACATAGGCGATGTTTTAACTCTACAAATGCCTTATGCTAAGATTTAGACCAAAATAAATTGGCTTTTTCTCCCCCCTTTGGTGACTTGACTCAAAGGAAAAGTGATATGAGTGAACCCCAACACGAATCCACGGTAGAAATTGGCAAGACCCAGAAATTTGAAGAGCTCTGTTAGAGTGGTTGGGGTTGGGAAATACCGAATGAAATTGATCTTGGATGGGTCCACATGCAACCCCCACCCATCAATGATGTATCCAATATATTGAACCTGGGTCATGCCAATAGTGCATTTCTCCACATTGGCACACAACTTGTTTTGTCGTAGTGCTTGGAGGACATGTCGAATGTGGTGGAGGTGCTCTTCCCAGCTCTAGTTGAAGACGAGGATGTCATCCAAATACACCACGTCGAATGAGTTGGTAAATGGTCACAAGATTTCATCCATCATTCTCATGAAGGTTGTGGGGGAATTCGTCAGCCCGAAAGGCATGACCAACCATTGAAAAAGGCCCTCCTTGGATTTGAAGGCAGTCTTCCACACATCAGAGGGTTCGACTGGTACCTGGTGATACCTAGACTTCAATTCAATTTTGTTGAATTATTTGGCCCCATTGAGCTGGTATAGAAGGTCATAAATCCATGGGATCATATACCTATTCCAGACAATGATCTTATTTAGCGCCTGATAGTCAATACAAAGTCTCCAAGTCCCATCCTTCTTATGCACCAACATGATCGGGCTCCCACAAGGCGATGAACTCGGCCAAATGTGACTTTTCTGCAATATCTTCTGAATCTGCTGCTTGATTTCGTCATTCTCCATAATAGAGCACCGATAGATCAGTCCATTTGGTAGCGTCGTGCCTGGGGTAAGATCGATAGAGTGCTTGACCTGAAAATGCGGAGGTACCTTGCGGGTGAGGTGAAGATGTCCCCGTACTCCTCCAAGACCTTGTCCAACTATTGTTGTCATGTAGAGGAGCCCTTTCTAGAGGTCGTGGCCACAATATTCTTCTTGCCCTAAGGGCAGATCATTAGGAAAATAAATTTCCTAGTTTTGGAAATGAGCTTACTGCATTGTTTTGCAGTGATCAAAGAGATGGCGGTAGGTGGTGCTACCTCTGGTATCTTGTACAAATTTTTACCCAAAGTAACAATAACAGTGTGAGGCCTAGACTCATACACAACATGTCTCTTCCACAAGTATATTTTGCCTAACAATACATGAAAAACATCAAGAGAAGCAATATCACATAATACTGCATTTGTGAAGAGCTCGATGTTATAGGGAAGGCAACACTAATGGTTGACGCAAAGATCTTGTCCTTGGTGAAGCCAACCGTTGGTGTACGGTTGTGGGTTTTTTATGGTCAGCAGTCCCACTCACTTCACTGCATATGCTAAAATGAGGTTCTTTTGGCTCCCGCTATCGACAATGAACTGCAGCGGGGAACCCTTCACCCACATTTGGGAATGGAAGAGGGGCTCTCCCTCCTCTCGATCTTCAGGTTCCCTTTCTGGATCTTGGTGGTGGAAACAGTGGCATTGGGATCCGCATCAAATAATATTCTTACCTTTTTCATTCCCCTTGTTAGGTTCTGACTTAGAGTCAGAACATGCATCTGTTTCGGAAACCTTCAGCTCGGCCACCAGTGACTGCTTGGCTCGACACTCACTTGTGTTGTGACAGGAGCTCTTATGGAACTCACACCATTTTCTCGTGTCCTTATTTGGCTTCGCGGTGTTGTTCTTCGCTTACAGATTTGGCGGACTATCATAGGCCACCCCGCCTTGGCTTTGTCCTTTTTTCTGCAGTTTGGGGGCGCCTTTCCCTTGATTTTTATTCATAGGTCCAAAGTCTCACTTCTTATGTTTGAATTTATGCTCAATCGTGGCAGCATATCGGTATGTTGCACTAAGCGAGGATATGTCGAGGAACTCCATTTCCTCTTGGTTTTATCTATGCAGATATCTGCAGTACTTGAGCACCAAATGTTTCTTTGAACCTTTGATACCCAAATTTGTGCATAGGGTATGGAATAGATTCATCAGATCATGCACATATTGATCCCTTTGTTGCCGCAGCGTAGTCCATTGTATGTACTTGTCCTCGTAGCTCCCCACGGGGTAATATTATTCCTTGATGGTGTCTCAGAAATAATTTCAAGTGGGTACGAGTGAGAACAAGGAGGATTCCCTCTCATAATTTTTCTCACAGTAGGTTTCCCACTAGTCCTTGACATGGGGGGCAACTTTTAGGAGTGCAAAAGTAATCGTTTCCCGATTAGAAAAGTCATGAACCAAGAAATTTCCTTCTAATAGATTACACCATCTATCTACGATGTCTGCATCTATTTAACCCTCAAATATGGGAATGTCAAAGTTAACTTGTACCTTAAAAAGGAGTGGCGCCTCTAGAGTGGTTGTTGGATGAAGATGCGTCATTGGTGGGTAGTCGTCGAAGGATTTGGGCAAAGTTATCCATCATCACCTTCCTTTGTTTCTCGAGGGCCTCCTAGAGCAAAATTTTTATAGGATCTATTGTTCCCTTGTCTTTCTTTTCTTTCACCATGGGAGGTCACTGAGGATTGTGAGGCTGATCTTGCAAAGGTTCAACGAGATCGAGCCCTAACTCCTTATACCATGACCTCGTTGGGGGCATGCAAAGAAAGATATAGAAAGAGAAAATCACTTTGATACCATTGATCCAGACTTATGAAGGAACGCAATAAAATGCAAAAATAAACATGAACGCAGAGATGCAGTAGGAATAAAGCTTCATTTCATTAATATCAAATACTGAAGAATGCTTACAGACAAAATGGAAAATAAACTAGCTTGGGCGATGGTAGCTTATCTCTGAGAAGAGATGTGGTGGCTACATGCCTCTTAACTGCATTACAATGAGGCTCAAGGTCCTTTTTATTATTTAACAACATGGGAAAACCCTAAACAATCAAAACCCTAACCCTAGGAGATGGAACGCAAAGAGTTTGTGGGCCCCGTTGGGGTTAGTTGGGCAGCCAAATTCTCGGGGTCGTAACTTGGTCATATTATCTTCGTTTGGTGTGTACGATATATCATCATAAATATCTCTCTAATTATTACAGGATTTCCCACATTCTCATGCCTACTGCAATGGGTCTGTGGAAAACCTCAAAAAAATGTCATTTAGGGGGTCAAAACTGCTTCGGAAGTTTAGGACCTGAAAAACTGCTAAAAATAGTAATTGTTGCTATAAACAAGGAAACTGATGATATTGATTGGGGGTCTAGGTGGAATAGGTGGGTGGCCACCAAT
Organism: Pinus albicaulis; assembly: GCA_034641835.2. NCBI lineage: Eukaryota > Viridiplantae > Streptophyta > Pinopsida > Pinales > Pinaceae > Pinus > Pinus albicaulis. The sequence continues at coordinate 55,599,574 of CM076571.1, forward strand.
ATCCACCTAGATCAAACACATAATTGAAAGTTCTCTTCCTATCATCCAAACTGCCTACAAAATCACCGTCTATGTACTGAATCAAATCCTTCTTTTTTGTACTTGCATACATTATGCCACAATATGTAGTTCCTGCTATGTATCTCAAAATTATTTTTCATGCACTCCAATGTGTTTCTTTTAGAGTCTCCATAAATATGGAAATCAAACTCACTCCTTCCATAATATCTGGTCTTGTAGCTGTAAGATACATGAGGTTGCCAACCAATGTTTTGAATAGAGTTGGATTGACATCTGATCCTTCATCATCGTTGTTTAATTTTGTACCTATTGCAACTCGTGTAGGGAAAGGTTTGCAGTTATCCATCTTGTATCTTTTCAGCAAATCTATAGCATATTTATTTTGTGAAATAAAAATTACCTTTTCAGATTTCTCAACTTATGTGCCAAGAAAATATTTCATGAGACCAAGGTCTGCCATCTCAAATTCTTTCATCATGGCTTCTTTAAATTCATCCAATTCAAGATCACCTGTAAAAATCATGTCATCAACATATAAGAAAACAATCAAAATATGTCCATGCTCATTTACCTTAGTGTACAAGGTAGGCTCAATGTTGCTTTTGCAAAATCCATTCTTGATCATGTAGCTGTTGATTATGCTATACCAAGCTCTAAGTGCTTGCTTGAGTCCGTAGAGCGCTCTCTGCAACCTGTAAACCTTTTTATTCTTTACCTTCAAATTCATAACCGGTAGGTTGCTACACATAAATCTCTTCTTCTAGAATTCCATTCAATAAGGTTGATTTCACATACATTTGATATAATTTCCACTTGTTCTGAGTTGTTGTGGCTAGAACTCCTCTTATAGTATCCAATCTAGCTACCAAAGAAAACATTTCTCCAAAGTCTATTCCCAGTTGCCGCGAGAATCCTTTTGCTACAAGTATTTCTTTAAATATGTCTATTTCACCTTTCCCATCCAAATTTTTCTTGTACACCCATTTCACACCAATGAAATTTTTATCCTCTGGAAAATCAACCAAATCCCATGTATCATTATTTTCAATAGCTTCAATTTATTCATCCATGGCTTGCACCTAATTTTCATCTATGATTGCTTCTTCAAACGAAGAAGGTTGGAATGACAACAATGAAAAATTTGAACTAACATCCAAATCATCATAAATATGTTTTATACTTCTCATCTTTCTCTTATCATTGCTTGACTCATCACTTGATTGGTTACTGGGAGAATTTCGATCTGTTGATCTGCTTGAAGATCCATGATGCTCTAAAAATATTGGAGTCCTTGCTGGCGTCTACTCTTGCGATTCTTGCTGCTCCTTTTCTGCTACATCATCTTCCATCAATGGTGCTTGTGCATCAACTGTTTTGTCTATAGTCCCATTCCATTACTCTTGTTATTTGAACATAACATCTATGTTAATTATGGTCTTCTTGGTGACAGGGTTATACAATTTGAAAGCTTTTGACTGCTCACTATAACCAGTAAATATGCATTTTCACTTTTATCATCTAAGTTTCCTCTTATCTGCTTAGGTACATGTGGATAAGCTACACATCCAAAAACTCTGAGATGAGATACACTGCAAGACATATTTGACCATGCTTCTTCTGGTACTCTATTCATCACACTCTTTATAGGAGAATCTCTGTTTATCACATAAATAGCACATGAAACTGATTTTTCCCAATACTCATTAGACAAGTTTCTTCCTTTCAACATGCTCCTTGCCATGTTCATAATTGTTATGTTCTTTCTCTCTGTTACACCATTCTATTTCTGTGTGTATCTAGTTGTAAATTGCCTTATGATTTCATGTTGTTTGCAGTAATCATGATATGCCTTCAAATCATATTCTCCACCATGATCTGACCTCAATACCTTGATCTGGCGATCACTTTTGTTCTCTGCTAAGGCTTTGAATCCTTTAAACTTTGAAAAAGTTTCAAACTTTTGCTTCAATAATTAAACCAAATTATTTATTCCATGATCGTCAATGAAATTGAAGAAGTAAAAACTTCCACCAATCGACTGTGCCCTCATAGGTCCACACAAGTCTGCATACACCAGCTCAAGTGCCTACTTTTCTCTCTATGCAACTCCATTTGGAAAAATCTCATGGTGTTGCTTTCCCAAGGTGCAACATTCACAAGTACTAGGAGGTTCTTTGATGGGAGGTAACCCTTTGACCATATGTTTCAACAACAACAATCTTAAACCAGAAAAGTGAAAGTGTCCAAACCGAAAGTGCCATAACCAATAATCATTTGAACATGTAACTATAAAAGAACTGAACTGATCACTGTAATTAATAATTTGAGGAAAGAGTTTGTTCCTCTTCATCTGCACCTTTTCTATCAGCTGCTTGCTTGGCAGATTGTCATAAATAACACACTCTTCTCCCTGAAAGATAACTCTATATCCCTTCTACGTCAATTGACCTACACTTATCAAATTATGTTTAAGACGAGGAACATAATATACCTCTTAGATTGTCTTTGGCTACCCCTTCTTGGTCAAAATGTTGACCACTCCTTTTCCATCTACATCCACAGTCTTGTCAGTCCCCAAATTTACCTCTGTCTTCACAGATTGATCCAAATTTGAAACCAAATACTTGTTTCCTGCCATGTGGTTACTGCAAACATTGTCTAATAGCCACACATTATCATATGGTTCATGCATGTTACGGAAATCTAGGAACATGGAGTTAGTATTCTTTGTACTAACATTAGCTCTCTAGTTTCCTTGAGCAATTATCTTCTTCTTGCAATCACAGGCATAATGACCAAATTTATTGTAATAATAACATCTCACCTTTGATTTGTCAACTCTTTTATTATTTTTGAAGCTTTTTTTGTTGCTTCCACTTTCATGTTCATGCTCTTCTCGGCCATCTCTTTGGCCACCATGTCTTCCACCTCGTCGTCTGCCTCTCGATCTATATCTGCCTCAATCTCCGTCTCTTGAAATAGAAACCTGACTTTTGAAACTAGTTTCTAGAGTGGAATCCTTATTTATATCTATCCTTTCCTCATGTGATATAAGTGATCACATCAACTTATCAACTACTAGTGTTTCCAATTCCTTGGCTTCTTTTATGGCTACTACCACAACATCAAACTTGGTAAACAAAGATCTGAGGACCTTCTCAACCAATATCTAATATTTAATATCTTAACCATAATTTTTTAACTGATTTACGATAGTCATGACCCGATTAATGAATGAATCGATGTCATATGTCTCCTTCATCTGCAGACTTTGAAAATCTCTCCTAGTATTATGCAATTTAACAATATTGACTTTGGACATACCTTTATAGCTTGTCGCCAAGGTCTCCCATGCTGTATTTGTTGAAGATGTGATCATAATCTTTTGAAACAATGCTCGTTCCACTCCTTGTTAAATAAGTTGCAACGCTTGTGCATTATTCTTTTTGTCTTTCTTTCATTGATCCCTCTTTGCATTAGTGAGAGTTAGTTATTCTTGGTCATATTTAGGTTAATAAAACGCAAAATGGACATGATCCCAAAAATCATGCGCCTTCAACGTGGTCTCCATATTAATGGCCCACACATCATAATCCTTCCCTATAAATGGTGGGAACTAGGGCTGGAAATTTGAGAAAGCCATCTCTCTTCAAAACTTTTTTTATAACTCCAAACAAAAAATCCCCTTTGCAAAGATTTTTTTATAAAACCTTATATATATATATTATAATAATAAATCCAACTCCAGTCATCATATTAAAAAAAAGGATTTAAAAAGGAGCTCTTAATCATATATAAAAACTTTTGAATGTAAAATCCTCTCGACATATAAACCAAGCCACCATCGAATGGTGTTTTACGATTCTTTTGAAAATCTCAAGAAACTTTGACCTTGCCAAGTTAACGTGGCTTGGTATATGAACCCATTGTGTGTTAATGCTCCCCTCGATAGGGAAAGATCACGTTAATGAGCTAACGTTGCCAATGACCAAGGCAACTTGCGTTCCTGAAAAGCTTGGTAAGTTTGCAATCAATAACACAGATCTTTGCTGAACCGACCTGCATTATAACACCCTATGTATAACCGACAAGGTGTGTTATTCCATCAAATAAGAGAAAAATATATGGTATATGAACCTATTGTGTGTTAAAACTCCCCTCGATAGGGAAATATCACGTTAATGAGCTAACGTTTCCAATGACCAAGGCAACTCACGTTCCTGAAAATCTCGGTAAGTTTGCAAGATCGGTAACACAGATCTTTGCTAAACTGACATGCATTATAATTCCCTATGTATAACCGACAAGGTGTGTTATTCCATCAAACAAGAGAATATATATATATATATATATATATATATATATATATATATATATATTCCTCTCACACACGGATTGCTTCTAATCCGTTCTCCCTGGCTCTTTGTAACCTTGCTCTGATACCAATTGGTTGGAAAGGCAGAGGGGTAAAGGCACAAAATAACACAAATAATCCACACACAATAGCATGAGTTGTATCTCTTCTATTGATCACACAAACTTGATTAATTACAATGAACTCGGTGAAGGGTAATTATACCTTTCCGAATAGCGACTCGCCTAATATAACTTGACATGCAACCACACACTAAATTCATCTATCACTTAACTCGATTTGACTCAATGATTAATTAAATGAATCTCTAAATATAGAAAACTCTTCATGCATGAGTAATTAGTTATTTTAACATTAGTTATTGTTCACCATAATTTGTTGGTTGGCGATAAGAACTGGCTCAGAGTTGTAATTCGTGATCGGAGAAACCTCAAGTTGCAGTTGTTCCTTGCCCGAAAATCGCAAATTGATGTAGTAAACTAATTTTTCGTTGTGTAGATGCCTACCCCTAGCGAATTTACTGTTAGGAAACCTCATGGGAGGAGCGATGGGGATGGCGGGCGCAAGGGCCCCTGGGGGTGCCATGGGAACCTGACGTTATTTTTGTGTATCTCGAATATGTGTTCAATGTTATTTTCTCTGAACATGACTAGCTATAGGTTTGATCAATCAAATGTGATTGAATATTAAAGAATAAATCATATGCATCCACTAATCTATGATACTCTACATATTAGTAATCGCTAACAATCATACATTTCTCAAGTGATACCTCCTTCCTTCAAAAGGTTTACAATGTTGGCATACATGAATACTTCAAGCCTCATTAGTGGACAATGTTTGAGGGCTCGTGCCTATAGAAAAGGCATTAACATTGTTACCCAAAAATGGTTCGAGATCATTTATTTTTTACCTATAGGATAATTCCTTTCTTGAATAAGTACTCACACTAAGGAATGATTTTGAAAAGGAACGATTGGAGTGTGATGAGTCTAGGAACAATAACTTAATTATGCATTGTTCTTTCATAAGGGGAAATATTCTTCAAAGTAAATTGCATTGAACATGCTAAGCTAAGGAACAAGTAGATTGCAATAACAATACCTTGATAGAAACGATTATTGAAACAATAATGTATCAACAAAAGATAAATAACTTAACAATGAAAGTGTAAATGTGATTCATGAATATGTGAAAAATGACCAATATTACAAAATAGTAATTAAACTAGTGTAACCACTTAACTTGTGGCTTATGAGCACTCATAAGTAACGATAACGAGATAGTGAGAAATTAATACTCATGAAGATGGTGATGCAAATATTGACATAGCTTGAAAAATATGTAGATTTCTAAATTTTTAATATGGAATTTATTATCATACCATCAATATGAAGCCTTGATCAAGATGTCTTATTCTAGGATTGATTCAATTGAGTTTGGGTGAGTGGGTACCAATTGAATTGAAGGCTGGTAGTTTTTATGTAATCATCCTACTTCCACAAGGTCAAATTATATAGTTGGTCCGCCACATTCACTGCTTTACAAGTTATCCTCAACTAGTTAAACCAACATTTCTCGTTATGCAGGGTCCAAAGGTAGGACCATCCAGTTAATGATATCGTTCAACTTATGATCCAAGTACTAATGATGGAAAACTGTAGAAAATCCTCGTAGATTCAAACTGGTAATTTTAATTTGCTAAAACAATAGACTTGAATCTACACTACCAATTGCGGAAACAATAAATGACCACGAAATCATGAAGCATACAAGAGAAATAATCCAATCAACACATTACACAATGATTTCCTAGGGAAAGCCACAACTAAAAACCTTGCTATATGTATATTTCATTATTCAAAAAAATATGATAAGATTACAACTTTTCTCATGCCCAAGAAACCTCTGCACTATGATCTCTATCTGTCTCACTACTTCCTAGACTGACTATGGCCAACACTTAGGAAATTTCCTAGCCTTCTACGCCCCTGCTTCCTTGCGTTGCTCAATGAGGAATTAGGCCCCTATTTAATAGGAATTTTCCTCCATTGGATTGAACAGTTCCATTAGGCTCTTCCTCTGATTGCATGCACCATCTGTACAACCTAGATAATTATACAACTGATAGTACACTTCCCTTGAACTCCAATCTCAACTGGGTAACTCTCATATCACACATGCATGAGTTATTTATGGTTGATTTATCAGTTATTTGGTTAATCATGAAGTACATACCCCACTACTTTCCCTCCTCGCCTTGGGAATTATTTTCCTTGGCTTTCTTTTCTTTTCTGATTAATGCAGAATCCTCTTCCACTTCTTTGGATGAGGTCCCATCTCTGGTGTTTAGACTTATCTCTTCTTGCACTAAATCAGAACACAAACGCTCCCACTATGTTAGCTTGTCCCTCCCATTTACTAAATCCTGGTAGTTCTTCCAGCTCTTGGGAAGGCCTAAAAGTTCTAGGCTAACTAGATCATCTTCAACAACTGTAACTCGAGCACTCCCAAGCTGAACTTGCTCAAGTATTGTGTCGCCCTTTTCCATCTCGATCTTTCGAAGCTTGTCCTTCAGTTCCAACTTCCCGTGGTCACTATTGTTATGAAATAAGTTTGTCAAGGCCTTCCACATTAAATATGGAGTCTCCTTCCCATGGAGGTTCGAGACAATATAATCTGAAACTCCTTCCAATAATATCCTTCTTTCCTTTGCCACACATTTCTTCCAGTCCACTAGATCTTGAGAATCAACTGTTGGAGGCTTAGGAATATCACTGTCTATGAATTCCTTCAGCCTGTTATCTTCTAACACTGCCTCCATCTTGTCCTTCCAAGCTACCCTCAAGGGCATTCTCAAGTCTCAATCCATAGAACAACATCTTGATCCTGATGCTAGCTCTGGAGAATATATTTGCAAAACTCGTTCCTCCTACAAGGAAAAAATCGTATTCTTCTCTTCTATAATGGTTTCAACTCCGATACCATGTATAAATTCCTTGTATATTCAAAATTTTAATTGTAATTTGTTAAAATAATATACTTGAATCTACTCTACCAATTGCGGAAACAATAAACGATCGTGAAATCATGAAGCATACAAGACAAAGAATTTAATCAACACATTACACAATGATTTCCTGGGGAAATCCATGGCTAAAAACCCCACTATCTGTATATTGCATTAGTCAAAAAAATATGAGAAGATTACAATGATTTTCTCATGCACAAGCAACCTCTACACAATCTCTATATGTCTCATTACTTCCTAAACTGAATTTGGCCAACACTTAGCCAATTTCCTAGCCTTCCAAGATCCTACTTCCTTGTGTTGTTCAATGAGGAATTATGCCCATATTTAATAGGAATTTTCCTTCATTGGATTGCGTAGTTCCTTTAGGCTCTTCCTATGACTCCATCCACCATTTGTACAACCCAGATAATTATACAACTGACAATACACTTCCCTTGAACTCCTATCTCAAATGGGTAACTCTCAGATCAGACATGCATGAGTTATTTATGGTTGATTTATCAGTTATCTCGTTGATCACGAAGTACACAACCCACTACTTGACCTCCCACTAGTTCCTCCAACAGTTGGAACTAGTTAAAATGACTTTAACTAAGATAAACTAAATTAATTACTTACAACTGAAAATAAACTCAATCAGGGATCCTAAAAAGTAGGAACCCCTCTACATGACTCAAGTTAGTCCCTCAACTCGAATTAATTGAACCAACTAAGTCAAACTAACTTAGTTAACTCGTACAAGTTGTCTTGTGATGTGGAATTACAAATTTCTCCTAATTTAATTCAAGGAAAAATAAAATAGAATCTTTCTTGGTGCCATTTTCAACATTTCTTGTTTCCATTTTCAACACAATCAACTATGATGCCAGACTAGGCTCCTCATTCAACTGAAAAAGAAAAGAAGTCAGACAGTTAAGGTTTCTCACTTGTTCTCTATAGAGAAATGCAAAGAGTGAGTATTTCCATCTTTCTACACCCACTCAACTAATTTATCAAATCGACTACTATTGTTAGGCTTCACAATGAAGGCGGTCTTTTGCACCACCCGAGAAACCACATTATCATTGTGGAATCCTTTTTAGGGTTTATACACTCCAAATGTAATCCTTTCCATTAGGCTTTGTTGGGAATGCATTATTCCTATTGTTTCCATTGTCCTTGCCAATTGTTGTCATTGACATGCTTAAAGAATCAAATGGGATGCTTGTGATAGGAATGAACTCTCCAAGGATCCACTCTTTCCATAATCACTCTATTAGGGATGCCCTCCAACTCAAGAACCTAAAAATGTAAAGTTGTGATAAAAATATTATGGAAGATATGAGCTTGTCACAAAATCACTTTGGTCTCTTATTGTAGAATCAGGTTGGTGTTCGGAAAAGGAGAAGTGACCTAAGTTAGGTGGCCAAAAAAACCATGTAATTATGTTGATAAGCGCGTCTTAGGGTTTCTAGAATTTTAATTTAAATATCAATAATTATTAAGTGGATGGTGTAGAAATTTGCTGAATAATGAAGATTTATCCACTGAGATTATCGTGATCATACACTAATTCTAATTCATGTATAACACATAACCTCTTCTACAATCAATCATCAATTTGTGGAAATAGAAACAATCGCATGCGCACATAAAAACAATATGTAATGGGGAAAGCTTATAGCTGAAAACCCCCAGCTATTTGTATATTATAATATAAGAGAACATGTAACAATCTCAGTACAATACTCCTCACAAGTACTCAGTACTGTCTCCAAAAGTTACACACAAACTAGCTCAGTTTTGAACAAGTCACGGGTTCAAAACTCATCCACTATTTGCCTGCCTCTACTGCGCAATCCAAGTTGGTGTAATGAGAGATCAAAGTTCGAATTTCCTTGGCTTCAACTGCACAATCCTCATTGGAAATCTCCTCCAATGCTTGTGCAAATCTCATGCACAACTAATGTCAGAACTAATATACAGCCATACACATATCTACTATTCCCAGGTGTTCTGAAGCATGTTTGTGTCTATATATGGTAAAGCCACCGATGTATTCTTGAATTGAATATTGGGATGTATTAGTGAATTAAATAATATTTAATTCACTCCACTCATCACTAGTTGATTAGCTAGTTAAACTAATCACAACTAGTTCAACTAAGTTAAAACGAACACAACTCCACCAACTGTCTCATCAACTCCACCAAACTCTGCCACTGAAGTCCTAACTGAAGTCAACCATGCATGAGCTCACCAAACCCCAAGGAATAGCGTAATTCCTTTTTTCAGATGCATGAGCCACATCCGTAGCTCCAACTGAAGTGCTGTAAGAGAATAAACTGAAGTTTAGAGTCAAAATATTATTAAGGGCTAATAATATTTGACTGACCTATTTTTAGACAGGCAGTCTAAAAATAGACTTCGACCTGTATGTCTAAAAATAGAGGTCCATCTATTTTTACCAACTCGACCAATCATCCAAGAATAGCATACTGCGACTCCTAGACCATGCTCCATATGTCTAAAATTAGACATAGTCTAAAATTGAAAATTTGAATAACTGATATGTTATCCACCGAGATTCTCCTGATCACACACTATTTTAGCTTCATGCATAATACGGAATCTCTTCTACCATTGATCATCACATGCGGAAATAAAATCAATTGCATGCACACATTAAAGCCATAAAAATTCACACATATGAACACATTATTTCATGGGAAAGTTTAAAGCTGAAAGCTTTAAAACTATGTGGCCTGTTATTGTCTGTGTCAGGAATCACTGTAACAATCTGAAAGCCTAAGCTCTTTGCAGCCTCTCCTTTTTTCCTCCCTTTTATACAACTATGAAGCCATTATGTATGACTCAACATCAATAATTTCATGCAACAGATAGTATCTAAATTCACATGTTTCAATGCTATGGGATGGCCTCTTTATATAGATAAACCACCTGGATTGAGCTGCAATCCTGGGACAGAATTCACTCACCTCTCCAGCATGTGCCAGCAATAACGGTTTGATACATGATGAATTCCTTTTAACTCCTACTATTTTTGTACATGATATCACAGCTGTCATGTAGCAGGATAAACGATATATTCTTGATTAGGTTACAGGTTATAATTGATGAATGGTGTCAGTGAATACATAACTCATAATTATCCAATAGTTACAACACGATCAAAGAAATAACTATGTTGGTCAGTTAAACCGAACACAACTCCACCAACTGTCTCATCAACTCCACCAAACTCTGCCACATGAGTTCTAACTGAAGTCAACCATGCAATAGCTCAACTAACTCCTAGGAAAAGCATATTTCCTTCTATTAGTTGCATGTTCCACATACAAGCATCAAACTGAAGTGCTCCAAGAAGATAAGATAATGTTTATAGTTCAAATATTATTAAGAGCTAATAATATTCGACTTATCTATTTTTAGACTGGAAATCTAAAAATAGACTTTTCCTAGTATTTCTAAAAATAGAGGTCCATATATTTTTACCAACTTGACCAACCATCCACAAATAGCATCCTGCAACTCATAGACCATGATCCATATGTCTAAAAATAATTTTAGACAAAATCCCGTGTGGTCTACATAGTTGGATAGTCCTTTCTTAGCTGGATGAAGGATATTTGGAAGACCTCACTCACGCTGTGTGCTGCTTCCTTTCTCTCAGCAAAGAGGGCATCTTTATGCGACATGCAACTCCATGCATTCGCCACAGCAACCTCCTGACGCCATGCAACTCCATGCATTTACCATGCACCTTTGCATGCGCCATGCAAACTCATGCATGCACCATACGGCTCCATGCACATGCCATGCACCCCCTTTGCAAGCGACATCTCGAAGCTGAATAGGCTCCAAACAACTCAATCGGTCGATGCATCTATCATCAAAGTCTTCGACCTGCAGCAGCTACGCACATGCGCCGAGCTTCTTTGCGTATTTGAACTCTTGCACCCATGCTCTTGCACTTGTATCGGCTACGATCCACGCTCGATGTCAAGACAACATCACTTTATACACTTTGCATCCTCCAAGTTGATCTTTCTCTTGCTGCGTTGTGGGCACCTCGTAGCCAGGTTCAATCCATGAGATCCACACCATCTCATGAATCTGCCCAGAAATCTCCTCATGGGATTAATCATGCATGTCGCCCCACCTCATACTTGGTGGTATAGCTGCATGCACTCCCTCTGCTCGTCTGGCACAAAATTTCTCTGCATGAGTGGTCTCTTCCACTCCATGATCCTCTTTTGGCTGCTCCACAGCCCAAGGTTCACTATCGCCTGCATGCAAAACTTGCTCCCTCTCAAGCATCAATTGCATGTCTTTCTCGCCACTTCCCAACGGTAAAAGCGTAGAAATCCCATCTACATCAAATCTTATAAGATTCTTAAATCCATCTCTAGTTGTAGGCTGCTCCACAACCTTAGAAGACCACTTCTCACGCTGCATGTTGAGGCTCCTCTCAAACACCAAGTCACTAACCACCTAATTTGCACCTCAAGCTGAACATGCATCTTGTACCTCAGTGCATGTAGATTCTTGGCTCGCGCACATTGCAATTGTCCCGCTGTCGCAAAATTTTCTAACAAAAGAGCTAATTTTAAATCGATGATATCTCCCTCATCCGAGCTCCAATTCGACCGATTTTTTTTTCAATTTGGGTATTTTTTCGCAAGGAATCCAAATATGCTATTTTTTTTTTGAAAATATTTCACCAAAAATTTTCAGATATTCCCTACAAACTCGCGCACCCAAAAATTCTCGCTCTCATTCCATGTAGAAAATTATATACAATATGCATGTATATTTCCGGCTTTCTCCATCTTTATGTTTCTTGAGTTTATCCTCAAAATCAACCACTTCAATGCTTTGCAATTGCTCCAATGATCAATATCGCTCCGATACCATGTAGAAATTTGAATAACTGATATCTTATCCACCGAGATTCTCCTGATCACACACTATTTTAGCTTCATGCATAATACAGAATCTCTTCTACCATTGATCATCACATGCGGAAATAAAATCAATTGCATGCACACATTAAAGCCATAAAAATTCACACATATGAACACAGTATTTCATGGGAAAGCTTAAAGCTGAAAACCCCCAACTATCTGTATATTATATATGTCATGGAGATCATGTAACAATCATAGTACAAAGCTCTTTGCAAGCTCTCATGCACTACCTCCCTTGCTACACACTATCAAGCTAGATCTAGCAAAACTCATGCTCCAACCTTTAGCCACTTGATAGCCAACCTGAATTGCGTGTTTCAATGCTATGGGATGGTCTCTTTATATAGATAAACCACCTAGATTGAACTGCAAAATCCTCATTGATTACTCCACCTATCTGTGTGTTGCAAATAGCAACAGTATAGTCACAACTGATAGTTAACCTGCTCTTTCACCTATTTTTGCACTGGTCTCCACTGAAACTGTCCATGCACTGAAGTTAACTGATGTATTCTTTAGTTGATTTATGAGTTTATAATTAGTGAATTAATTAATAATTAATTCACACCACTCTCACTAATTGTATCTATTAGTTAACTTGGATACAAAAAGCTAAACTATGTTTAGATTAGTTAAACTGAATACAACTCCACTAACTTCCTCAATCAACTCCACCAAACTCTCTCACATGAGTTCTAACTGAAGTCTTCATGCAATAGCTTCACTTAAACCCTAGGAAAAGTGTATTTCCTTCTGTCAGATGCATGTGCCACATCTAGGCATCAAACTGAAGTGCTTCAAGAGAATAAGATAATGTTTATAGTCCAAATATTATTAAGAGCTAATAATATTCGACTTCCATATTTTTAGGAGAGGCAGTCTAAAAATAGCCTTTGACCTCTTTGACCTAAAAAATAGAGTCCCATCTATTTTTACCACCATGACACATACTCCAAGAATCTCATACATGCAATCCCTGAACCATGCTCCATATGTCTAAAAATAGACATAGTCTAAAAATAGATTTTTCCGACAAAAATCACGTGTGTGGTCCCCACCTAGTTTAGGTGATCACTTTCCAACTAGGATCAGGAAAGATGTTTCAGGAGGCCTCCTTCACTGTTTCTTGTTGCCATTTTCAACAAAAATAGACTTTGCGCCAAAAATAGCCTGCGGGCCCACTTAGTGAAGGCGACTTCATTTCACTAAGCTCCATCATCTTGTTGCATTTTCAAAACTCCCTCTCAACAAGATATGGATTATCTGCAACCCCTATCCTGCCTCTGTGGAATTCGAATTTGCTCCTGGTGAGCGCCTTCGTCAAGATGTCAGCATCCTGATCCTCCGTGGGAACATACGAAAGTAACATGATTCTCCGCTGCACACAATCTCTGATATGATGGTACCTGATGTCGATGTGTTTGGATCTATCATAAAATACTGGATTAGCCGAGAGTTTAATGCAACTCTGGTTATCACAATAAATCACAGTAGGCTCCAAGTGCGACCCGAACAATCTGACGAGGATCTTCCTTGGTCCACAGGCCTCGCATGCAAACGCAAGCGTGTCGCCGCGCCCGACCGCCGAATCGGAAGGCCACGGATTCGCTTCCGCCGTACCAGAAACCGCCGTCGATCCACGTCAAAACTCCTCCAGATGTGCTCTTTCGGTCCGTTGGGCTCCTTGCCCAATCTGCATCAGTGAAGCCAGAAAGCTTCGCTCCATCCTCCTGTCTGTACCATAGACCATATCCCAATGTGCCACTAAGATAACGCAATACATGCTTTCCTGCCTTCCAAAAGAGCTTGGTAGGCTTAACCATAGCTTGTGAAAGCTGGTTAACAGCATAGCATATATCGGGTCGTGTATTGACCAGATACATAAGCGACCCCACCAACTGTCGATAGACAGTGGCATCCACTACCTCCGCTGAAGTAGCATCCTCCTTCCTCCAACCACCAGAAAGAGGAGTGTCAACAGGCTTGCAGCCTTGCATGTTGAACCTCTCCAGAATCTCCCGGGCATACTTGCCCTGAGAAACAAACAGTCCTCCACTGCGCTGCCAAATCTCCAATCCCGGGAAATAATGAAGGATGCCCAAGTCCTTCATCTCAAACTCTCGTGCAAGATCCTCCTTGCATGAAAGTATCAACTGCTCATCGCCAGTCAAAATCAGATCATCTACATACAGTACGATGATCAACAGCTTCCCCTCCACCACAATCTGGTACAGGTTTGGATCCTCCTCACTCTTGGAGAATCCAAGCCCGGTGAAGTAGCTGTCTATCCGAGTGTACCAAGCACGAGGTGCTTGCTTCAGCCCATACAGTGCTCTCTTGAGTCGGCACACATGCGACTCACTGCTGAAGATCTCAAAACCTTCAGGCTGCTCTATGTACACCTCTTCCTCAATAACTCCATTGAGGAACGCATTCTTCACATCCATCTGATGAATGTGCCACCCCATCTGCGCTGAGAGAGCAAGGATCGTCCGTATGGAAGAGTGCCTTGCGACAGGTGCAAAAGTCTCCTCATAATCGATCCCCTCGATCTGTGAAAAGCCACGGGCGACAAATCTCGCCTTGTACTTCTCCACACTCCCGTCAGTTGCCTGCTTCACTTTGTAGATCCATCGCGAACCCACCACCGATTTCCCCACCGGTCTTGGGACAATCTCCCATGCACTGTTCCTGACGATCGAATCATATTCTTCGATCATGGCATCAACCCATGCGGGTTCCTCCACAGCTTCCTCAAAAGAGGATGGCTCCGTCACAACACATTGACTCACAAGAGCCATGTATCCAGTGTACTGATCTGGTGACTGTCTCTGTCTGCGCTGTGCTGTAGGTGGTCCTACAACCTTTTCTGCATCCCGAGCCAGTCGCTCAGCTTCTGTAGTGCGCATGCGCCCTCTGATGGTTGGCGCTGCCTGGGTGGTTTCTTCCACCTCCTGAACCTCCTCTTGTGGCTGATCCACATCCGGAAGCTCCTCCTTAGGAACTAACAGCTCCTCATCCGCATGCAAGTGTGGCTCCCTCTCAAGCAAACACTGCATGGCTTTCTCCTCTTGAAATTTGATATCCCGTCGCACAACAGTCTTGCGACTGTCTGGAAAATACACACGATAGTTGTGGGGTGTATCAGTGTACCCCAAAAATATCCCAACCTCTGCGGTCGGATCCAACTTCTTCCTGGCATCCTTCGTCACATGCAAGTAGACAGGTGAACCAAAAATCCTCAAATGGGAAATATCAGGTCTCTTACCAGAAAACGCCTCCTCCGGTGTACTCATGCCAAGTATCTTGTGAGGACAACGGTTCTGCACATATACTGCAGTATTGCATGCCTCCACCCACAAGTGAAGGGGTAGGCCCTAATCATGCAACATCGCCCGTGCAGCACCCACGATCGTTCTGTTCTTCCGCTCAGCAACCCCGTTCTACTGTGGGTTATGAGGTGCTATGAGCTCTCTCCAAATTCCTTCTGCGCTGCAAAAGTCCTTGAATTTAGCAGAGATGAATTCACCACCATTGTCGCTCCTAGGAGCCTTCACATGCTTCCCGATTCCTCTCAACCAGCGCCTTGAACTCACAGAACTTTGAGTATGTCTCGCTCTTCTTCTGCATGAAGAAGATCCAGCACTTCCGAGAAAAATCATCAACAAAGATCACATAGTACTTGTAAGCCAGTCGTCGAAGCTAAACGAGAAAGGACCACACACGCCTATGTGAACTCTCTCAAGGATCGTCGTGCGCGACTATCCTTCTGGGAAAGGTGGCTTTCAGCATACTCCCCAAGGTACACCCACCGATCTGACCGCACAAGAGTGCCCTTATGTTCAGAAATCACGTTATCTTCAAAGCTCCATGGTGAAGGTGGCCCAATCTCCCGTGCCAGCTTCGCCTCATCACCGCCCCAGCCACCACTTCTCGCCCGTATGCCATGCTGCGCAAACCCATCTACTTGCAACCGATAAAGGTTTCGACTCGAACCCCTATCTTCGAATCTTCCGCCTGTCTTACTGCGCAGGAAAGATTTTCCTTCGCTGAAGACCACATCATACCCCTTGTCTTCCAACATCGCTACAGAGATCAAGTTCTTCATCAATCCTGGAACATGCAAAACTTCCTTCAATATGAAATGTTTACCAGACTCCCTCTCAAAGGAAATGGTACCGATACCAGTCGCACTGTATCTACCATCATCGCCCATCTCGATGTGCACTCCAAGATCTTTTTCCTCCAGATCTGAAAACAGATCTCAATCTCCGGTCATGTGAAATGACGCACCACTATCCAAGAACCATACTGATCCCATCACACTTGAAACCAAGCATGCGATCAGTGAAAAATCCAGTTCGAATTGAGAAGCCAATGCCTCTCCCGCTGCAGATCCAGCAGCCTTCTTATTTTTCTTCTTCTGCGGACAATTTATGGCATAGTGTCCGTGCTGGTGACAGTGAAAACACTTCACCTTGGACATGTCTTGCTTCTTGCCTTTCGCACTAGACTGAGAAGCTTTCTTGCTCTTCCCCTTATTTGCTTTGGCAGCCAAAGCGCAATTTTCTTCATCAGATACCTTTGATGAAGATCCGTCCCTGGTAGTCCTCCTTATCTCCTCTTGCATGAGATCCGCCCAAAGTCGCTCCCATCCTAGCAACTTCTCCCGACCATTGACACTATCTTGATATGCATGCCAAATTTTTGGAAGACCAAGGAGAGCCAGGTCTACCATATCCTCTTCTTCGACAGTCACCCCCACACTTCCCAACTCATCTCTGCATTGAGTGAACTTCGTGAGGTACTTGGCGATACTGTCGCCTTTCTCCATCTTAATGTTTTTGAGCTTATCCTTGAGCGTCAGCTTCCTTTGGTCGCTCTTACTCTGGAATAGATCTGTCAACGCTTTCCACATCAAATATGGAGAAGCTTTTCCATGCAGGCTGGATACAATGTGATCCTTTACGACCTCCAACAGAATCCTTCGACATTTCGCCATCTTCTTTTGCCAAGCTTCAAATTCAGCAGGATCAGTAGGCTTTTGGACATCCGTATCTACGAACTCCTTCAGTGCATTATCTTCTAATAATGCCTCCATCTGATCTTTCCATGCAACATAATTCGAACTGCCTTCAAGAGCATATTCGAGTCGCAAACCGTTGAAAGACATTTTCAACTCCGGCACAAAGAAAACAAACTGCTGCAAAATTCGAATTCCAAACTCAAAAACTCAACTGCTTCTGGATCTGTGAGAACAAATTATTTATAGCACAGAGATTGACTGTAATGGCATTTACTGGATATATCACCTTTCAGAGAAAGGATGGATCCAGAGGCTACCTGGCCCGTTATAGACTCTGTCTACCGAAATAATATTGTAATCACTGCAATAGATCCCGATGATCAATTCACTCCGATACCATGAAGAAATTTGCTGAATAATGAAGATTTATCCACTGAGATTATCCTGATCATACACTAATTCGAATTCATGTATAACACATAACCTCTTCTACAATCAATCATCAATTTGCGGAAATAGAAAGAGTCGCATGCGAACATAAACACAATATGTAATGGGGAAAGCTTATAGCTTAAAACCCCCAGCTATTTGTATATTATAATAGAAGAGAACATGTAACAATCTCAGTACAATACTCCTCACAAGTACTCAGTACTGTCTCCAAAAGTTACACACAAACTAGCTCAGTTTTGAACAAGTCAAGGGTTCAAAACTCATCCACTAATTGCCTGCCTCTATTGCGTAATCAAGGCTGGTCTAATGAGAGATCCAAGTTCGAATCTCACTGGCTCCAACTGCGCAATCATCATTGGCAATCTCTTCCAATGCTTGTGCAAATCTCATGCACAACTGCTGTCGCAACTAATAGCAAACTCACCCTTTCATCTACCTCTTCCACTGGTCTCCACTGAACTGTCCATGCACTGTAGTGAACTGATGTGTTCTCGAGTTGAATAATGAGTTAATAATTAGTGAATTAAATAATATTTAATTCACTCCACTCATCACTAGTGTATTAGCTAGTTAAACTAAACACAACTAGTTCAACTAAAGTTAAACTGAACACAACTCCACCAACTGCCTCATCAACTCCACCAAACTCTGCCACTGAAGTCCTAACTGAAGTCAACCATGCATGAGCTCACCAAACCCCAAGGAATAGCGTAATTCCTTCTGTCAGATGCATGAGCCACATCCGTAGCTCCAACTGAAGTGCTGTAAGAGAATAAACTGAAGTTTAGAGTCCAAATATTATTATGGGCTAATAATATTTGACTGACCTATTTTTAGACAGGCAGTCTAAAAATAGACTTCGACCTGTATGTCTAAAAATAGAGGTCCATCTATTTTTACCAACTCGACCAATTATCCAAGAATAGCATACTGCAACTCCTAGACCATGCTCCATATGTCTAAAAATAGACATAGTCTAAAAATAGACTTTGCGCCAAAAATAGCCTGCGGGCCCACTTAGTGAAGGCGACTTCATTTCACTAAGCTCCATCATCTTGTTGCATTTTCAACAGATGGTAGAGATTTAACTTCCATAGAATATTCTAGAAGATTCTTAATGGTAGGCATAAATCAAAGGTTGAGGTTTATCTCCAAAGTAGCTATGCGCTTTGTTCCTTTCTAATTAAATCGATTAATTAAAAAAAAGTTGTTACAAAACATGTGTCATATTAACATAAGTTATGGTTTTTTGGGCATGTCGTATTAGTAAATTATGGTATTAACCCATGGTATTGTAAAAAACCCTATTTATTGTTATATGTTTTCATATATATATATATATATATATATATATATATATAAAACTCATATCTTATTTCCTATAAATAATAATAATAAATTACAATAAACTTATAATTTCTTTAAATCTCGATTAATGTGAGGTGCATCTCTAGCATATTGTTTTGATACCTATCCATGTTTACCAATTATTTAATTTATATAGTTGTGCCAGTAATACAAAAAATCACAAATCATTATTTATAAAATACATACACTTTAAATAATCACAAATCATTATTTATAAAATGCATCGAGTTTAAATAATCACAAATCATTATTTATAAAATGCATCCATTTTAAATAATCACAAATCATTATTTATAAAATACATACAATTTAGTCCTCTTGGTCTTGGATAGATGGTGATAGGGTGCTCTTTAAGGCACTCCTTATGTGAAGTCACTTGTTCGGTTCCCCACCCTGATTGCGGGGTGATATATTAGACATGATGAATGTGAAGTCACCAGTTCAGGGTCATGATATATTAGACATGATGAATGTGAAGTCACCACTTCAGTTCAAGGTGATATATTAGACATGATGAATGCGAAGTCACCAGTTCATATGATATATTAGACATGATGAATGTGAAGTCACCAATTCAGTTGGGGGTGATATATTAGACATGATGAATGTGAAGTCACAAGTTCAGTTCAGTTCAGTTCAGGGTGATATATTAGACATGATAAATGTGAAGTCACAAGTTCAGTTCAGTTCAGGGTGATATATTACACATAATGAATGTGAAGTCACCAATTCATATATTAAACATGATGAATATAGTGAGTTCACTTAGAGTGATATATTAGACATGATGAATGTGAAATCACCAATTCCCCACCCTCATCCGATGATATATTACCATTTATTAAATTCAATAATAACAACAAAATAAAAATAAAAATTGTGCTTCATTAAATCTTGATCCTATGCATAATATTTGTAATAATTCCTACATAAAAAGAACTCAATATGTTAAAATAAACTTAACTCACTAATAAACACAACTCAATAGGTTAAAATTAACTCAACTCACTAATAAACACAACTCAATATGTTAAAATTAACTTAACTCAGTGATAAACACAGTGTATTAAAATTACAATATAATCATGTGAGTTGTAAAATAAAACGTGATCGCATAATGATCAAACGTGATTCATCATGATTCTTAAAATTAACTTAATGCACTAAATAAATTCAATATATTAAAGTTAACAATATAATCATGTGATAATAAAATCAAACGTGATTGCATAAGAAACATATTAAGGATGAGATTTATAATGATTCTTTGTTTGAAGGATTCTTTGCAAAACCGGATGATGTTTGGATTCCCAATATCACAGAGTTTGCAAAAGTAGAAGAAGCGAGCAAGAAAGGAAACACAGTGTTATTTTTGTGCAATTTATTGTTGAAGATGATCAGACGACAGAAGCCGGCGGTGGTTAGATTAAGGCCTTCTACAAACGCCCAGGTCACTTCTCATAATGTTGTCACTCCTGAATGCCCAAGGTATCCGTCTTTTACAAGCTTTCTCCGTCTATTTTTTGTGCCATTAACCCTAAGCAACTCATCAATTTAACGTTCTTCAGAGAAATTTCAAGATCTCAACAACATTATTCACACGACGACCACAAGCCTGCTGCCGAGATCAATGTTGTCACTCCTGAACGCGCAAGGTATCCGTCCTTTACAAGCTTTCCCTGTCTATTTTTTGTGCGATTAACCCTAACCGATCACTCATCAATTTAACGTTCTGCAGCAAAATTACAAGATCTGAAGAGCATTATTCACACGTCCGCAAGCCTGCTGCCAAGATGCGGGCAAGACGTAGCTATTGGAAACGCCTGCTCAAATATTACGGCATTCTGAGTGAGTTTTCAGTGATCAAGACTTTCTAAGTATTTCCTTAAAACGCAGCTCATAAATTTAGTTTAACAAGATGTACTATACAGAGAATAAAAGTTCAGATTTCTTGAAAATGTAAATGGTGAATTAAATCTAATCAGATTGTAGTTTAGAGAGAAGAAGCATTCAGATTTTTAAACATTTCTTAAAATGAAACTTTCGTAATAAATTCTAAGAAATTGTGTAGTTTACAGAGAAGACGAATTCCGATTTCAAAATATTTGATGAAAAAATCACCCGAAGAACCAAATTTAATTAAGGCGTGATTTAAAGGGAGAGCTTTCATTTTTCTACATAGTTCTTTGAAATGCAGTCCGGGAAGTAAAAGGAAAGTGTAATTTACAGAGAAGGAGTACTGCTATTTCTAAATATTTCTTTAAATGAAACTCTTGAATTAACTTGATGAAAATGTATTTCACAGAGAAACTGAAGTATGGAGGTTTCTAAATATTTATTTATAATGTGTCTTATGAATTCGATTTTGCCACATTAAAAATAAAGATTTAGATTATTTAAATATTCTTTATAATGCAATTCATAAATTGAATGTAATGAAGATGCATTCAGATTTGGAGCTAATTCTTTAAAATCCTGAAATCGTACATTAATCTAATGAAATTTTAATGTCAGACAAGAAGCATCTGATTCTATCTGGATTGGATGGAGGATCAAGACCTTAAAATCCAGAATTCATAGATTAATCTAATGAAATTTTAATGTGCAGAGAAGAAGCATTCCGATTTCTATCTGGATTGGATGGAGGATCAAGACCGGCAATCGCAAAGGCTGAAATATTACGTAGCGGCGGGCCTGGGCTTCGAAGCCGCGGTAGAAGAAGAGCTGAAACGTTACAAGAAATATTACACAGTCAGCGCAGTCCCTGCCAAGCCGCTCCACGTCACTGAGATGGTGATGTCTGATTGGAAGCCTCTACTGGAGAACGCCTTTTCGTGGCTGGGAGATTGGCGTCCTTCGGCCATTCTCAGCTTTCTGCTGGCCTGCCACGAGGCGGACGCCGTACAACTACCACCTCACCACGTGGAGTTCGTGAAAGAGCTGATGAGGATCAGCCACCATAATGAGACTATCCTCGACGAGGAGCTGGCGGAGTACCAAACCATATCAGCATTCAACCCCACCATCGCCACCCCTCGCAACGCAGACAGACCTCTTCCAGCACTCTTTTTCGCTTTGCATGACAGCAGCAAAAACAGTAATAATAAGAACAAGACTGCCAAGATGAAATGCCACGTCAAGGATGAGCTGGTGACCTGCGTGCGAAGGGATCTGACGCGAATGAGCAGAATTGTGATGCAGGCGCACGATCTGCGTTTCAATGCCGTGGAGGCCGTAGTGAACCGGCTGCTGACATGGAGGCACGCTGCACATTTCTTGTTTCTCTTCGCCAAGTTCCAAACCACGTTTCATGCCTTCGCTATGTCCAGGATGGATAAATTCGGTACTTTCTGCCTCTTTTCTTTCAAATGTGGATTTCATTAATAGAAATATTTATTGACGTACCAACTAAGGCTCTGTTGATTTTGCGTATGTATGTTGAAACAGTTCCGGTTTGGACGAGCAAACCAGCGTAAGATCCTGGTGTGGTTCATGTTGTAAAAGTTCGGTGAATCAGTTCCCGTCATCTATGTGCAATGTGTAATTGAGTGAGACCATCTTGACTTCACCTTTTTCTTCAAAATTCAAGATATACATTTAATTTTAATGTCTAATTGTGGGATACTATCTAGAATTCACCATTTTCTTCAAAATGCAAAATATAATTTTATGTAATTGATGAACTTCTGTAAAGATATTTTATTTTCTTTTTGTTCTTTTTTTCCCTCTGTTTGGCTCTCTTCTTAATTTCATTTTTTTGGATTAAATCCAGTAAGGAAAGATAAAATTTGACAAATTCAAACATAGGCCTGTCAAGCCACATCATTGTTTCAAACATAATAGTTTTAGGCTTTTTAAAATTCGATACTAATACTATTAATATTGATGTTGGTATTTTATATAATAAATGCAATTGAAAAAAAGGGCAGTGAAGTGTTTAGGAAATGAGATGCTTTTGTTTGGAATGGATTGGCAATGGGATGAATTCATGCCAAAATTCATTCAATGGCTCCCTTGCTAAGCAGCCTGATACAAAGCACGTAAACAGATAAATACGAAGTTGGTTGCATAATTTGAAGTTGCTTCACTTGTTTCAAAATTCAGTCAATGACTCCATTCTGTGGAGATTTTAAACTAGAAAATCTAATGGAAGTACCTCTGTACAAAAATAATATATAGATATTGAGAAAGGTAAGGTGGTTGCGGAGTTGGTTAAAAATAGTTATTGAAACCAATTGAATTTGACTGTAAAGAGGATTTCTTAAATCATGCTGGACAGATCAGGCCGAGGATTATGGGCAATGTGCTATTTCTCGGTGTGTGAAAAATATAGACAATTTTTAATAGTAGAAATTGTTGAGAAAAGACATGGATCCTGTATTCTGCAAATTTGCATTTCTGTTAATAACATCATGCATCCTCGCGGACCAAACCGTGCCAAATCTGGAACGTTCGATTGATAAATCCCTCCATCTATATTTCTAGTTTGCAAGTTTTAGGATGTATGAGCCATAAACGATTTCGAAAATACGTTTGAATGATTTAGGATTTTATTTTAGCTCAGTCTAGCTAATAGAAATTAATTTTTGTATTTCAGAAATATATTTTAAATAAATAAAATTACAAAAAAAAAATCATTTCATATTATATATATTAATAAATATAATTTTTTTTTCTCATATATAATATCATAAAATTCAAAATAATTCATTTATATTTATAAATAAAATATAATAAAAAGCAATTCAAAATTACATATGACTTTATAGTTTTTTAATGATTATATCCTTCTAATTATCCATTAAAACTAGCTATTGGAAAAGAGTACTCTTTACTTGCGTGTTATTCTTTTTATATGAGTTATATTTTAACCAAAATATATTATGTAGTCCTTTTAAGTTTAAGTTTGATTATTCAAACTTAAATGGTAGTCACCCTGTGTTTCTGTTCATTCTCTGGTTTTTTTGGATTTGAATTGGGTCAATCTTGTGTCTATTTATTTCACTGGGTGGTATAGAGAAGAAGAGGCAGTCTCTTTGAAAATTGAATCGCACTTCCGCAGTCCTCTTTATTTCAATACTTACTCTGTCAATATATTGATGTTTTTTCCTTTGGCCTTCATTGAAAACCTAGCAAGGATTGCTCAGGCCTTTAATCTCTTGTTTAGGCATAAGATGGTTGATAGGAGTTATTGCATGCAGTATCGTGGACTAACCTTGATTTTTGTAGACTTCTTCTAGGTTTGTATTTTGGAACAAGTCTGTCCTCGTCTGTCAAATTACTTTCTTTTTCAGTATAGTGTCGGTACCAAATTCCTGGGGGTTTGCATTTCGAAACAACCATATCCCTGTCTGTTGAATTATGTTCATCATCAGTCTTGCGTTGATGCTTGGTTGAAGTTGGGTAATGTTGATAAACTCTATTCCTTTCACGTCTCTGTTGGGTATGAAGATTTAATGGGGAAAATATATTGGTATATCGACCTTTATAGGTGGGGTAATGGTCTTCTGTTTTTGAGTCAGTCTCGTCAAGGGCATTTACACTTAACTCTGTGGCGGAACCGTCTTTTGCTTTTGTACAAATCTCCTCTCTGCAAAACTCAAAAGTTAAACAGGTTCAATACGGTTGTGTTAATTAACAATTATGACCGTTCTATAATCCTATGCACAAACGCAAAGGTTCTGGGGATTTGGTGGATTCCGAAGGTGATCAACACAGTTTTGTTGGTTCATATTACTGATTCCTTTCTACACACAGGGTTTCTTTCCAGATTTCAGGGCGTAGATTCTTGTTTGTTCATTATGGTTAAAGGTAAAATTGGTTGAGTTAATCGCCCTAGACAAAGTAATCAATCTACAGGACGAAGTCAAAGGGGAAGGAAGACAAATGAGCAAGTACTGCAGAATATAGCTCAGGTGTATGAATCTGGGAACTTGGTTCAAATCTAAAATAAAATTCATGGTTGGGAAAGACAAACTGATAGTGATGATGAAGACATGAGAGAATAGATTTCAAAAATGGACTTCATAACATACCCAGGAAGCACCAAAGGTCATGTATCCCTCTTCCAGCAATCAATTAAGACATATTGGAAAATGAAATGCCTTCTTGCAAAGGCAATGACCAGCAAGGAAGCAAAGGAAGATAATTCTTCTATTCTGTTTGAACTTCAACAAATGAAACAAGACATACATGAGATGTTTAAAGTTCAAATTCAGACAAATGACAGAATTGAAAAGATAGAGCGACAGCTTCAAAGTATGCAACGAGGTGAACAGCTGCTGGGCACCACTGCCAAAGACCTAGCACCAGTGGATTCGTCCGATGATATTTCTGCTTAAATGCATAGTTTTTTCTTATGTTTTTGGCGTATATTAGTAATATTTTCTGTTTCAGTTGCAAACATTATGGACATACTAAAGTAATCAAAGCTATATGTAGAAGAAAAAGACAATTTATGTTTTGGTCAGCTTTTAACTCGCTGCGGTGGCCAGCAAACCTGGTTTCCTTCGAGCAGGTTGAGGTTACCGTATATGATACAATATGTATAGCAACTTGCTCTTTAAAAATATGAAAATAGAAAGGTACTACGAAATTTACAAAAAAAGAAAAGAAGTTTGATTATTCATCATCTATTTTCAAATTTCTCAAAAAAAACTACTAAGTTGACATGCAATATTTATTATTATTTTATTATTTGACGTTGAATAAGATATAATTTGGAAAATATATATCTTAGTATTTAGAAATTAATTGAAATTTAGTTACTCTTATACCAAATGTATTGCAATAATATTATATAGCTTGTTGTAATAATAATACTAGCACAGTCATATTAGTAAATGTGGTTGATATATGTTGATGAGCCTAATTTTCATATGCCAATTGACTTATAAAAGGTAAAAAAGGTCACTGGTCAACATATATCCACCATATTTACTAATGTGATGTGGTTGTACTAGTAGATGGTCATTATGAGTGGGGCGGATTCATAAACCATGATTGACTATGGTTAAAAATGGTTGTCAAGGGTTGACCATGGTTGAAGAGGGTTGATGAGGTTGACCATGGACGATTAAGGTTGAAGAGAGTTGATTAAGGTTGACCAAAGTTGTTTGAGGTTGCATGTAGTCAAACATTAATGTAATAATGTATTTATATTACATTAATCTAACAATGTTACAATAATGATGATGATTGTTAGATTGTTACATTAATGTTGACCATGGTTGTCCTTTGTCAACCATGATGGATAATGGTTGATGCTACATTAATGTAATGTTAATGTTACAATAATGGTAAACTTAATGGTTGAAGCAGGTTGATGAGGTTGACCATGGTTGATCGTGGTAGACCTTGGTCAACTGAGGTTGACCTTGGTTGTTTACCATGACTGACCTTAATTGACCATGGTCAACCATGGTTGAGCATGATAACCATGGTTGTCAGGGATATAGATGATTGATTTGGTGGACTAAAGATGACGATAGATGACCATGTTGATCATGTTTAGCTTGGTGACCATGGTTGAGCTTGTTTGACAAAGGTTGACTATGGTTTACTATGGATGACCATGGGGGAGCATTATTGACCATGGTTGTCAATATTTAACTATCAATGACTATGGTTTACCATGCGGGCTATGATTGACCATGAAGACCACCACACTATGTTTGACCATGGTTAATTATGTTAGCCATGTTAACCATGGTCAAGCATCGTTTAACCAAGTTCACCGTGGTTGACCATATTGTCTATGGTTGTTTGTGGCTAATAACAGATGAACATTTTGACCATATTCAACCACATTAGTAAATGTGGTTGACCATGGTTGACTAACTAAAATATTTATGGCCATGGTGACCATGATTGACTATAGTTCAGCTAGTTTCAGTATAGTTGACTATGGTTGAGCTAGTTTGAGTATGGTTGGCTATTGTTGTTCATTTATTAACTTAGGTAACCCTAGTAAGCCTAATAAACCTATTAAACCTATAAAAATTAGGTAAACATATGTTAACCTAGGTCAACCTAGTAAACTTAAGTCAACTCGATAAACCTAGTAAACTTAGGTCAATTTAGTAAACCTAGTTGGCCATGGTTGAAGATTAACATAGTAAACCTAGGTCAACCCTAATTTAAAGTCAACGTAGTAAACCTAATCAACCTGGGCCAACCGAATCAACCTAATAAACTTAGGTTAACCTAGTTAAATTAGGCCAACCAAGTAAAGCTAGGTCAACATTGTAAACGTAGTCAACCTAATAAACCTAGTTTAACCTAGTAAGCCTAGCAAACCTATTAAATCTACTAAACCTAGGTAAACCTAGTATAATTATTAAACATATGTCAACTTAGGTCAACCTAAGTCAATATAACACACCTAGGTCAATGTGATAAACCTAGTAAACAAGGGTTAAGCTAGTAAACTTAAGTTAACCTTGTAAACTTAAGTTAACCTTGTATATCTCGTAAACCTAGTAAATTTACATTAACCTAATAAGCATAGGTGAACCTAGTAAACCTAAGTAAAACTATTAAACCTAATAAACCTAGGTAAACCTATGTCAATGTAGGTCAACCTACGTCAACCTAGTAAACCATGGTTAAGCGAGTAAACCTAGCCTAACCTAGTCAACCTAGTAAACCTAGGTCAACCTAGTAAACCTAGGTCAATCTAGTAAACTTAGGTCAACTTCGTAAACCTAGTAAACACAAGTCAACCTTGTAAAACATGGTTAAGCTAGTAAACTTAGGTAAACCTAGTTGACCATGGTTGATTATGGTTTATTAATGTGGTTGTCACATTATGACATTGTTTATTGTTCATCACATTGCGATGTCATTTATTGTTTGTCAAATTACAACATTGTTTCTTGTTCATCATATTGCGACCTCATTGTTTTTTTCTAATTGTGACATTGTTTGTTGTTCATCACATTACAACTTTGTTTGTTGGTTTTCACATTGCTACGTTGTTTATTGTTCATCACATTGCATTGTTATTTGTTGTTTTTTACATTGAGAACAATATTAAAGCTAATGTCCATGGTGATTATGGTTCACCATGACACCCATGTTGACTATGGTTGACTTTAATGTTCATGTTAGCTATGGTTGACTATGTTAACCATAGCCAACCATAATCAACCATAGATGACACGTGTTAATGTATATATGATTATAAATTGTATATGTTATCAATTATAATAGACCTTGTAAACCTAGGGCAACCTAGTTGATGATTGTTGACCATGGTTAACTATGGTTAACTTAGTAAACTTGGGTCAACCTAGGTAAACCTAGTAAACTTATGTTAATCTAGTAAAGCTAAGTCAATCTAGTTGACTATGCTTGAGTGTGGTTTATTAATGTGGTTCTCACATTATCACATTTGTTGTTCATCACATTGTGATGTCATTTCTTATTTGTCGACTTATAACATTGTTTCTTGTTCATCACATTGCGACATTATTGTTTCTTCCAATTGTGACATTGTTTACTATTCGTCATATTACAATTTTATTTGTTGCTTTTCATGTTGGGAACACAATTAAATTTAATGCCCACGACGACTATGGTTCACCATCGCACCCATGTTGACTATGGTTAATTTGATGCTCATGTTGACTATGGTTGATTTGATGCTCTTGTTGACTATGTTTTACCATGTTAACCATAAATAATCATATTCAAACATAGGTGGCATGTGTTAATGTATAGTTAATATGTTAACAATGTATAATAAACCTTGTAAACCTAGGTTGACTCAGTTGACCATGGTTGACTTGGGTCATATTAGTAAACATAGGTCAACATAGTAAGCATAGGGAAACCTAGTAGACCTAGTAAACCTAGTTATGATAGTGACAACATTTATTATTTGTGAAATTGTGATGTCATTTGTTGTTGATCATATTGCGATGTCATGTTTTCTCTTTTAATTTGAAATGTTGCTTATTGTTTGTCATATTTCAACTTCATCACATTGCAATGTGGTTTGTTGATTGTCACAATATGACATTATTTGTTGTTTATCACTATGCGATGTTATTTCTTGTTCATCAAATTACAACAATGTTTATTGTTTATCATATTTCGATGTTGTTTGTTGTTCATCAAATTACGACTTTGTTTGTTGTTTGCCACATTACAACATTGTTTATTATTTATTACATTGCAATGTTGTTTGTTGTTTATCACATTATAAACAATTTTAAAGTTAATGTCCATGGTGACTATGGTTCACCATGGAAACCATGTTAATTATGGTTGAATTTGATGCTCATGTTGACTATGGTTGACCATGTTAACCACAATAAACCATAAGTAACATGTATTAATGCATAAATCAATGTACATATTAAAATTTTATTAATGTGTTAATGTGTAAATGTGTAAATATATGTGTTGTTAATGTCTTATCAATGTGTTAATGTGTATATTAATGTCTATGGTAATGTAAAGATTAATGTATTATTAATATCCATGATTTTGGAGTTTAGGCTTCTGTGAGATGTTCAATTTTGATGCGAGATTTTCAGATCCATCACATTACATCTTTGAGTCGATGTTTCGAGCCAACAAGTGTGGCTCATCATTAGGACACTGATGAGAGATTTGGTAAACCTCCATTAGATAAATAGGTGAGAGATGCAAGCTGAGAAATTTTAGAAGGGTAAAAAAATGAACAAGGGTCCAATAGACATTAGGTCAAAGAAAAGTTAAAGAGGAAAAATAAACAAAAAAATATAATAAAATAACAAACCATTATAAAAATCTAACGTATAAAATATAATATTAATTAATATAAATAAAGAATAATAATATAAGTTTAAATAATATAAGGAAATAACTATAATCTTATTAAAACAAAATGACTATAATAACTAAATTCAAATGAAAAAGACATATGTATTAGTAATTATATATTCTAATACTAACTATAATTTAACTAAATAATATAATTATAACAATATGAATATTAATGTAAAGATCTAATAAAGGCATGCCTATGTTTTTTTATGTTTTTCCTTTCCTTTCTCTCTTTATTACATTGAAGGTGTTTTATAATGGGAGGTTGCTCTAGCGGTTTTCATCAATTGTATAGAGCTTATGAGAATATGCCATGTGTCTGTTATTCATTTTCCAATAGCGAAATAGAAACTGGTGCTCACTCTACCCTTGCCCCTGTTAGTCATCAATATTTTTGCCTGTTTTGATGACTATATGCCTTGTCCAGGTTTTCTAGAAACCAATTTCAAGTCAATTTGTCCTCTAGAAAACCCATCAGAGAAATTTTTTATCTTCCCCCCCCTCTCTCTTGCATACTGTGATTGAAGTGGTCATCCAGCTTAAAATCCTATCCTATATCAGTAGGCCTTACCCTATCCACAACTGTCACAAACCTCTTATCTCTGATATCCAAAATCCTCCTGTTTCACAAAACAGTCTACCCAAACATAAGTCAAGTTGTCCTTGTTACCTTCTCACTGACTGAAGTTACTATTTGATGACCTGAGTATGTCTAGGAAACCCTTTTAAAAAGGTCATAAAAAAGTGTCCAGGTTAGGTGATGGTGCTTAAGATGAGTATTTTAGAAGACTCGTGTCTTGATAAGAACTCTGTTTTTACTATCAGTCAAAGTATCCTGTCCTTCTATCTGGAAAAAAAAAATCCCTTTGTTATCCCTAGGTCGTGCACCATCAAGTTGTCATATGTCTTGTTTCAGCAAAACTCAAAAAGTCAATTCAGGAAGAAACATAGTAAGAAGGTCCTATGTCCGAAGAAAAGTGATCAAGTGAGATTTTCAAGCATTATCATCATGATACATCAGAAAAGGCCTCCAATGATCAAAGTCATTTTATCAGTGCATCTCTGCAGGGGTGCTAGGATGGATGGCATTAATCAGTTTTGGGCAAGAAAACACTTCAAGGAAAAGTTTCAAAGCAAGAGAAGTTGACTATTTGAAGACTAAAGAAAATACAGGTTTAAGAAGAAGAAATCCAACAAGATTCATCCCTGCAAAATAAAAAACACAAGGAAGGTCAAAGAATTATTCATCCTGGCAAAATGAGTACAAAGGTGTGGCAGTTTTCTGGCAAAAAGAATTCCAGCAGTCTAGGCATCAAAATGAGAAGCATAAAAAGAAACAGTTGTCTTTTTATACACCTATAGCCTAGATTCAAAATCATCAAAAGAACTACTAACCACAATAAAGCTACAATTAGTGAAAAGAATAATTATTCCTAAGACAGACACAACAAACATTTATCATTTGGAAATACATTACCTGCCCATGGGTTTCATAGTGAGACTCTATAAGAACATGTATCATAAGCAAAGAGCCTAAAACAATTGTGTTTGCATTGCCTCCTTCAATCATAAGCAGAGGGCAAAGACACAGTTTTAAAGAAGCCTCCTTCAATAACAAGTAGAGGGCAAAGACTTAAGTTTAAAGGGCCTCCTTCATGACAAGTAGAGGGCATAGTTGCTTTAAAGGGCCTCCTTCATTTGATAAACAGAGATAGGAAAAGTTCTGGTTTAAATGGCTCTTTCAATGATAAGCAGATGGCCATCATTTGTTTTTATGAGGCATCTCCTTCAATAATAGGTAGAGGGTGCAAAAGGTTGACTAGATTGTCTCCTTAAAAAGAGGCCTAGAGGTCACATTCTATGAAGCTTCAAAGATAGAAAGTGACCTTGCACTAAGAAGAAGTAAATTAAACTTTTGCACAAGTAAGCTATCACCATCTGTCTTGATTTAAAAAAAGAGAGGCAAAAGTTTATAGAAACTACCTTAAAAAAGCCAAAGAAAGTGGCACCTCCTTCATATATAAGCAGAGAGTGCATGGTTTTCAAACTGGTTTCACTGTTTGAAAAATTTTGGTTTAAAATACCCCATAGTGAAAAATGTTTCAAAACTGTTTCATAGAATTTGGGTAGAAGTGCAATAGACATCAAAGAGTACAGGGAGCACCTCCTTCAATGATAAGTATAGGGTGCAAAGGTGTTGAAATAAGTTGTCTCCTTAAAAGAAGGATGGAGGTCAAAATTTGCAAAATTTCAAAGCATATAAATGGCCCTTGGACCAAGAAGGAAGTAAGTTAAAACCTTTGCACAAGGTAAAACAATCACCTTTTGTTTTTCTAAAAAAATGAAACAGGGAGGCAAAGGTTTAATGATTTTTTTTTTGAAAAAGGCCAAAAGGAGAAGAGTACGTGCCATAAAAGCATTTCAAAAGACACAAAAGCCCTCAATGGGCATATCTTTTCCTCGTTTCATAAATTGGCAAACGAATGGAGGTTTTTCTGTTTCCCAGGAAAAACTCCGTGCACATTTTCCAGGTCGCGGTGCGCCTGTGTTATGGTGCTACGCACCTGTAGCAGCCTACAGAAGGAGTTTTTAAGGGGTGCAACGCGCCTGTATGCTGGTGCGATGCACCTGGCATTCCACCCAGCGTTCAACTTTTCCGCCCAGCGCCCACAAACCTTCATGCCAGCATACCATCGCCCGAGCACTCAAGTTTTCATACACCCCTTTTGCCCAACCATTCCGCAGTCCATTCCAAAAGTTTTTGGCTCGTCTATACAACCACTTCACATTTCTACATGGCCCATTTCACTTTTTTCCCAGCGTGCACACCTGCCCGACCCAACGTGCAGAAGGCGCCCGGGCGCCCGGCCCAGCTTGCAGACGCTACGTGCCTGTGTGCAAGAGTGTAGCACCCATCAACTACTGCAAAAAGGAGCGAGAATTGATTTTTTTTTACCCAATTTGGTTTTTTCACCACATCAAAGAAGCTGTGAAGGTATTTTTTTCTTTTCCACCCCTCTTTCTCTTAATCATAAAGGATGTTTTGAAAACTAAATTAAAGGAGAAAGAAGTTTTAAAGGAAAAGAAAGCCTGTTTTTATTTAAGGGTTGTTTAGTTGATTTTGGAGAAGAACAAATAAGGTCAAAATGCCTCCAAAGAAAAAGGTTAAAAAGGGAGGTCAACATAACAGATTTGAGCCCACCACTGTTCAAGAAATCACTGCCTCTCCCTCAGTCTTGTCCTGCTTTCAAGAGGTAGGCTACTTTGATTTTTGCAGTAGAATACCAAAGGTCACTAGCCACCCTTATTTAACTAAGCTGTTTTCCCTGAGATTGGATGGAAATCAAGTTCGCATAGCAGGTATAGATTTTGAACTCACTCCTAGAGTTGTTTCTAAAGCAACCAAAATCCCTTACATAGGAGAGGAGTGGTTCAAACAATCATAACTTGACCTCAGCCACTATCAGCCTTTTCTAAAACCAAATCATCAAGATGCATGCAGCTCCATCTTTCCTTTTTCACACTCGCTGGATGACTATGCAGTCCTCATGAAAATAATCATGAAGTTTTTCACTTGTGAAGGTAGATTCTCCTGAGTATATTCCTATCACATCAGACTCCTTATGCATTTCACAAAAGCTAAGTTGCTAAACCTACCCTTTTTCCTGTGTAAAAGTATAGACAAGATGTCTTCCATTGTTAAAAAGAAGCCTCCAGCTCAACAAAAAGCAAGTTTATTCCATCACTCTCTCATTAAGATCATTATCCTTCACCAGCTGAAACAAAAGGGCATCCCTTGGGAAACTTTCATATCTCACCCTGATTTCACTTCTGCATCTTCTATGCCACTACAAATCAGGCCGTTTTCATCCTGAGACCCTCCTCATGCTCATTCCTTGCCCTCCACACCCTATGTTTCCTCTTCTTCTCATGAGTCTATTCCCCAACAAAAACCATCCTCCACAGATGACAGTGAGAAAGAAGAATGCAGTAAAAGCAAACAAGGAAGTGATGGTGACAAAGAAAAAGAAAGTGATGAGAAAAACAGTAGAGGGAAAGGAAAGCATGATGATGCAGGCAGTCCACAAGGAGAAAATGAAAGCAATGATAATAGTAAAGACAGTGAAGGAGGCACCGATCAACAATACAGAGATCATGAAAGCAACCCTCAAGAGGAAGGTGAAAGCACTAATGATGATAAAGACAACTCACAAAGGGATGGAAAAAGCACAGATGGTGAAAGTGGCAACCCACAAGGAGAAAATGAAAACAATGATCATGATGAAGGCAATCCACAAGGGGAGAGTGAAAACAATGATCATGATAAAGGCAGTCGGCAAGAAAATGAAAACAATGATCATGATGAAGGCAGCCCACATCAAGAAAACATTGAAAACAATGAAAATGATGGAAGCAGTCACAGCAAAGAGGGAAGTAATAAAAACAGTCATGATAGCAAGAAGATGGATGAAGGCAGAGATAGTTTTGGAAAGGAAAAAACAACAGACCTAGACATCTCTCACCAAACATAAAAAGAGCATGATCTTTCTCAGATTACTCCTGATGATGAGTTCATTACAAATATCAAATTTAATGAACAAGGAATTTCCCCACAGCAAAGTAACCAAGAAGTGCAAACAGAGAATGTTTTTGGAGAAGAGGACAACCTTGAGGCTGTAGGAGACCAAAATAAACAAGCCCAGGTATTAACTCCTCCTCTCACTCATCATCAGCAAAGTCAAGAGCATGTGTTTACTACCTCTCCAAGGCAAGGGGCTATGCTTCCTTCATCAAAAGTGGCAAAGGATAAAAACACTAAAACAACAAAGAAGAAAACCACTCAGACAGTGACTAGCAATATGAATAGGGCACTAAGGAGTAGAGGCAAATTGCCAAAGAAGAGCAATGTAGAATTTCCTGAGAAAACCAAAGGAAAGAAAATCATTAAAGGCAAGGGTGAAGAGAAGATTGAACAACAAGAGAGCAACCATGAGCATGAGAGGGATTTTGAAATAATACAAATAGACAGTGATGCTGAAGATGATGAGGCCAGTATTCTTAGATCTCTTTTGTAAAAATGGGAGGCTCAGATTAAAGACTTGGAAAATGACCTGGAAAGGTCAAAAAACATTATCCACTTTTTGCAAATGCAAAATAATCAAATGAGTGGACAGATGGAAATATATGAGGCCCGGGCACTCAAATACAGAAGAGAAGCTCAAAAGTCGCAAGTAAGGCTAGAAGAATACATGGGTGAGTATGCGGAAGATGATGAAGAAGAAGGGTCAGCAAGAAAGAGACCTAAGACCATGGGTCTTAGAAGAGCATTGCAAAAGCAGAAAGAAGAAGAATAAGCTCATGCACAACAGTACCCTCTTACGGAGCTCCTTGCCTTAGAAATTAAGAATGATAAAGAGTCTTGGCTTGAGAGGGCAAATCAACATTTGGAAAAAAAATTGGAGAAAGCTAACAAGGATTTGGGCCTACAAAGGAGAATGACCGAGCACTACAAGAAGTTGAATCAGTTTGCCCGAAGGAAACTCAAAGCTGCACAAAGGAGGCGCCCGGTGGAAAAATGTGGAAAAGGCCTATCCCGGCTTGAAATTATTGCTCAAGCTTCATTTCATGTTTCTAAAAACCCTTAAGGGGTTTACTCACCAAAATTGGGAATTTTTGGACACATTCTTGTTTTTTGTGAATTTTAGGCCTAAAAGCATAAAATCATGGGTGCCTTAACTTTTTCTCGGAGCATCCTCAGCTAAAGAAAAATATATTTTTGGATTCCTTGACATCAAAGGAATATGCTTAGAAATTTTCAGATCAAATGAAGCTATTTTGGTCCCTCGAAAAGGCCAAAAACAACCATTTTTTTACCTTTCTGCCCCTAATATCAGCATGTGCTACACTCCTGGGTTTTTTCACTGTTTCTACTTTTTGACTGACTTCCAGGAATTAGATTGGAAAAAATCAAGTATTTTTGGAAAACAGACATCCGTAGCTTTCCAACAAGCCATCATGTGACTCATTTCGACATCGGGAAGTCTGCCAAAACTACACTGCAAAAAAAACTTTTTTCTGGTGCTACGCTCCTGTAGATTTTACTAAAAAGAAGTTTTCTGAATGATGACTGGGCCATATGTGCGTTAAGCAAGTTTTTCTTATGTTTCAGGCCTTAAAAGTGATTCTTTTTTTCTATTTTGGTCTGAAAATATATTTTTGAAGGATATTTTGTGCCTTGGACCTTGTTAGGCCTCAAGGATAGTTTTAGATATTTGTTTTTGGCCAATGGCCTTCTAGTTGCTCTAGGTGGGTTTCCTCCTCTTTGGCTTATATAAACCAAGAGGATTCATTGTAACAGGGGGCAGAACTTGATATATTGAGAGAAATACATAGCATTATGAGCTTGGAAGAAATACTTGTTTTATGAAGTGGATGATGTCTTGCTTGGCTTGATGGTGGAGGAGCATTGTGTGCAGGATTCCATGACTTGGTGAATGGTGATGTTTCTATGATTTCATTTATGTTTTCTTGTTTTCATTGATGTTCCATACTTCTTATTTGTTGTAGATCAGAAAAGTATATGTTGAGACATGCTCATGGAAGCACCTCAAACATCCTGCATATTACAGCTTTGATGTTTTCCTCTTCTTGATCATTTCTAAAGGATTCTTAACTTCCCCTTAGGTCCATCAAGAAATTGTTATTTTTTTCATTTATGGTCAGTATGTTTTGCTATCTAGTATGATTTACGACATGCCTTGCTTATTTATAGTTTCTGAAAAATCCATTTCTAAAATCTTTCTATGAAATACTGATTGTCTTAGTTAAGTCAAAGAGGTCTCGTTCGATCTTTCCCTTTGTCCATGCTTGCAAACTTGTTTCAGAGTTCCCGATAGCTGAAGATATGCTGTTTAGGAGTTCCCTCTTCATAGATTGAGTTGTTTGTTTATCTTATTTGTTTTCCCAAAAGCTAAATGTGATTTTCTAGAGTTAGAGGTTCTTATACTTCTATGTATCGCCGAATTGTTTATCTTTCATATGTATCAGTTTGAGTTTTATTCATAGAGATTTATGGTTTGCCCTACCTCATGAATACCTGCTCTAAAACTATATATGTTTAAGATCTCTTTGTCTTTCACAAACTTAATGTTCATTTCACTCCACTTTCACCCAAAGAATCCATTTACCTTGACTAAATCGGCCCTGCAGTAATACCTTGTCCACCATTTAGACAGTCTTGACTTTATCTGACCCCATAGCCCTGTTGATTTGATGAACTCTCTTTCTATTTGTCCTTTTTGATCAGTTTACCTCAAAAACCCAAAAAAAAACCAAAATATACTTAACAACTAGCCTAAAATCACACATACAAAGCGAACAAGTTCACATCCTTCGCATAATAGAAAGAGCCCTCTCTAAGTCCAAGAAGGCTAGGTCCTAGGACTCCAAAGATTGGTCTGATGTTACCTTGTCATTTGGTTTACCAATCTGCCAAATTACGGGACACTAACAGCCCCTTCGTTGGTCACCCCAACCAACACCTCCAGTGCAGTCAGTGTCCCCTCCTTTGGGATTTCTACTATGTGGCGGCAACGAGGATGCAAAGATCATAAAGCCGAGAAATAATATAGAGAATCCCTCCAAATTTTTCAGGGAGAGCAGTTCAAATCCTATGCAAATAAGGAGGTGTGTCACCCTGTGGACAAGTTTATGAGATGGAAATATGCGAAAGACTAGGTGTTATCTCCACACTTCATTTTTTATGAATTTGTCGTGCATTTCACTGCCTGTTCTTTGTTGACAACTTTCTTGGGCTGCTTCCGGTGGCAACTGTCACATTTCGCCAACTATTTTCTTTGTTATTTGAATTACTGATCTGAAAATGTGTGAACAAAAATTTCTTATATAGAGATAGACAGTAGGGGCTTTTACTGGTTATTTCACCTTTACTAGAAAGGATGAAACCAGAAGCTTCTGGCCCTCTTACCGGCTCTGCCTAAAGAAATATAAGGTACACACTAAATCGATCTGGCAACGAAAATATTTGTTTATGTTTGCGAAGTATTCATTAACCAAATTTTATGTGTGAATAAGGAAGTTCAAGTATTCTGCAATGGAAGTAATGTGGTTTGAAGTGAAACTAATGAGTTGTGATCACTGTATAAGTCTGATTGGGAAAAGTGGACTTATGAAAAGTTACTGTTTAATGTAGTAAAGTATGAAATATAACAACAAAAATGCACAACATAACAGTAAGCATTTGTTTAAGCAGTTCACCCCTCTCTTGGGCTACCTCTGCTGGGTCCAAAAGCCTCCAAATAGGCTTTTCCCTGTTTCATTAATGCTCAAATTAAGAATTACACTGTGTAGAAAGCCTCAAAAGGAAAAATTAGCTACAAATTCAGAAACAGAGGACTGAAATCAGTAAAAATCAATTATTCATTCACCTCCAATGGATGAGTATAGTCCAACACAGCTGATCTTTCACCAAGCCCCGGTGGCTCCACAACCAAAATCGCTGATAAAATCACTGATAGAACGCTCTGATGGCTCTGCAACCTATCCCAACAGCTCCAGAATGCTTCAATACCCCCAAATCAAAAAAAAATTCACTTCAAAAGGATTTTCCTAGCCAAAGTTATGGCTAACTGAAGTTTTGCCCAGTGTCCCCTTGAAAAGCTCCACTAAATGTGGAGAACTGGAGTTAACTTCAGTTAAAATAGTAATGGCACCAATTTTAGCAGCGCGCTCCACCAAAATTCGGACGGTTAAGGTTAAGTTAAATGCTAGGTGGACAGGGTCACATGGACCACCATCCAATCCGCCTTTTAAATCGTTAACACAAATGGTTGGTTGTTCAACCGCAACCGTTACATAAGCCGGGATTTCCGCCCGTTCACATTGTTGACGGTGATGATAAATGTTTACATATGCGCGCCGATGAGTTTGCCCTGCAGGTTCCGAGCGGAGGTTTTATGCAGATGGGGCTGGCCCCCTTTCGGGCCCCACCCAAACAAACAATCAAATTTAATATGATTTCACGCCGAAGGTTTAACAAGAACCACACCGTGGCCCAACAGTTAGGCCGCTCCATTGGCACTGCCCCGACCCAGGGTCGAACCCTGCCGTGAACATAACAAAACTTTTAAACTGCCATTTCATTTGAATCTTGGGGCCACGTGGCGGCCTCCGGGTTGGCCACGTGGCGCCTACTGATTGGCCGCCTGCGGAATATTCTGTGGAATATTTTTTTTTAATAATTTTTTTTTGTAAAGTCAAATTGGCCATTTTTTTACTAAAATTGGCAAACTTCAAAGCTGAATAACTTTCTCATACAACGTCGGTTTTCAGTTCCGTTCGCATCTACAGGATTGTTTTTCCGAGCTCTTTCTAGTCGATCTGGTTTGGAACAATTCTGAGCAACTAAATTTTTGAGCATTTTTCCACAAAGGACTTGATCTCCTGATCAATTACCAGGCATGATTTTGGATTGTCCATGTTTGAAACACTCATTGAATATAAAGAGACACATTTCCAATCATCGTTTATATAAAGGCGCATTAGACAAGAGTTCTTACCAATGCTCTTACCAATATATCCTTATCTTTAGTTAAACATAAAACAGATCACTGGGGAAAGGAATCAGGCACCTACATGTATGATGTCATCCATTTATTTTTGGTCTCAATATTATCCAAAAATTCGAAAACGCAGTGCTACAAATGAGGGAGAGGCAAGAATGGTGGTTGCACCTTTGAGATGGATAATAGCAGAAGAAAAGAACCCTGATGGCATAACCATGCTTGCAACATATCGTGGACAAGTATAGATCTATTATATCTATATAAATAGTTGTTTCTTTTACTGAATAATATAATATGCTATCTTGATGAAACTATGATTTAGCTGGGATGTTAGTAATTCATAACCAAAGACATTTTCCTAAAAGTTATAACAAAATGATGAAACTAAAATTCCCAAAGAAGTTTTTTTTAATTCCATTTCTAAAGGATATATTATGTTATATTTAATGAGATAGGATCTTAATTTTAGGTTGTAGACTCTCAAACTAGTAAATGCACTGTTTTCGACAATCATGATCAAGGTGGATATTGGTGGTCACCTGCCTATTCCACTTGGACTCCCACCATTGTTTCTTTCAGTTCCCTTAATTGTAGCACAATTTACTATTTTTAGTAGTTTTTTTTTGGACTTGAACTTCCTAAACCATTTTGAGGTCCTAAACAACGATTTCTTGGAAAACAGGAAAATTGATATCATGTGGCATGAGTTTGTAGTCAAAAGTTGTAGTCCTCAAAGATATATTTCTAATGGGGTATCGTACGTGTCAAGTGGAGATCATATACCAAAGTTACGACTCCGAGAATTTGATGTACCAATTTACCCCAACGAGGCCCATAGTATTTTGGCGCTTCATCTCCTCGGGTTATATTTCTTGATATTTAGGGTTTTCCATTATTTATGAACAATAAATAGGCCTTTGAGTCTCATTGTAACATAGTTCAGAAGAAATGCATCTGCCACATCTCTTCTTAGAGATAAGCTACTATCACCTAGGTTAGTTTATTAATTTCTGCATGTAAACAATTTTCGGTACTTTGTTATTAATGAATTGAAGTTTTGTTTTCGTTGTAATTATGTGTTTTTGTTCATATTTATATTTCATTTCATTCCTACATAAATTTGGATCAGTGGTATCAAAGCAGTATGCTCTTTCTCTGTTTTTTGTGCATGTCCCCAATGAGGACATGGTATAAGGAGTTGGGACTTGAATTGGTTGAACCCTTGCAAGACCATCCCTGCCGACACTGACGACCGCCCATGGAGGAAGAGAAGAAATATGAGGGAGCAGGATATCATATCAAATTGTCACTCTAAGAAGCCCTTGAGCAACAAAGGAACAAGATGATGGATAAATTTTCCCATATCATTTGGAGAATGCCAACAAGCGATGCATCTTCATCGAGTAATCGATTTGGAGGCATTGCCCCATTCAAGGTACAAGTTAAATTTGACATCCCTATATTTGAAAGTCAAATATATGCATATGTCATAGATAAATGATTAAATATGCTAGAAGGATATTTTTCAGTTCATGATTATTCTGATAGGGAAAATATTACGTTTTCTCTCTTTAAAGTCTCCCCCCACGTCAAGGATTGGTCGGAAACCTGCTTTGAGCAGAAGGATGAGAGGAAACCCTCACCGTTTTTCAGCTGCACCCACTTAGAATTTCTTCCGAGACGTCGTCAAGGAACAATATTACCATGTCAGGAGCTATGAAGATAAGTACATAAAATGGACCACATTGCAATAGGGGAGGGACCAAGATGTGCCAAAGTTCAAATTTTTTTTTCATACCCTTCGCACGAAGTTGGGTATCAAGGATTCTGAATGGAATTTGGTACTCAAGTACCAAATTTGTCTACACAAATACATCTAGGATGAGATTTATTTCATGTACATCTCCTCTATGGGTGTCACATACTGATGCACTGTTAATATCGAGTAGAATTTAAAAAAGAAGAAGCGAGACTTAGGATTTGTGAATTCGAAACAAGGAAATACGCCCCCAAATCACAAAACAAAGGGAAAATCCAAGGCGGGGTGACCAAGGATAACCCATCGAAGATTTAAGAAAAAAATAACACCACAAATATGAAGAGGGAGACGTGAAGTGGTGTCAGTTCCACAAGATCCCCACTCACAAAAAAAGTGAGTGTCGTGCCAAACAATCACTAGTCCTCGAGATGAAGGCTTCAGAGTTAGATGCATGTTCCGAATCTAAGTCAAACCCCAAAAAGGGGAATGACGAAGGGAAGCAGATTATTGAGGAAGATACCAACACCACTGTTGACACCACCAAGATCCGAAAGATTGAGCTCGAAGATCCAGAGGAAGGGGAGTGCCTCTTCCACTCACAGATGTGGGTGAACGGGTCGTTGTTGCAGTTCACTGTTGATAGAAGGAGCCAAAATAACCTCATCTGAGCATAAGTCGTTAAGTGAATGGGTCTTCTGAAAAAAATATGACATTAGATGGCTCCACCAAGGACAAGATCTTCACGTCAGTCAACAATGTCACCTCCCTTATAGAATCAAACCCTTCATGGATGAGGTATTGTGCGTCATTGCTACTCTTAAATTTTGTGATGTATTATTAGAACAAACATACTTGTTTAAGCATCATTTTGTCTATGAGTCTAGGCCTCACACTATTATTATCACTTTGGGCAATAAGTTATACAGGATACCGGAGGTATCCCTGCTTACTTCCATATCTTTGATCTCTGCTAAGCAATGTAGTAAGATAATCTCCCAAACCAAGATTTTTTTTTTCTCTATTCACTCTCAAAATATTGGGAAGATCATGACCACATCCATGGCCCCAGGAAAGGGTTCCTCCACGTAGCAAAATATGGTGGATAAGTGTTGGGAAAAATACTGAGAGGGGGGGGGGGGGTGAATCAGTATTTAGAGCTAACAATTAAAACTTTTCACCTTTTGTTTTTCTAAACCCATACGTTACTTTACTGAACCCAAATCGCATATAAATGTGGATATCCTTAAGAAAACTTGCATATGTCTAGAGATCTTATTATATGTTTAATTCTTTACTTAGATTATTGCATCATTCATTCATCAGATGTTTGGCAAGCAGTAAGCATGAGAAGTAGTAACAGAATCAACCATCACACACAATCAATACACATGTACACCAGTATTTAAGGTGGAAACCCAATTCGAGAGAAAACCACCGCTGCTGTCTCTGTCTTCAATATTTATTATAAAGAAAACTTCTTACAATTTTAGTGCTGGCGCAGACTTATACCAGCACGCAGGCACCCACCTGCAAAAAGCTACAACCTTCTCTCGTTTACCAGCCTCTCCTGGAAGGGAGCTACAACCCCCTGCTCTTGTTTACCAGCTACCACTGGAAGGGAGCTACAACCCCCTCACTGAAGGCTTCGACCCTCAGCACCATTGCAGACCACGTTTCATCAATTTTCATACTGGATCCAACAGCTTCCATACAACATACCTTGTAGGCCACTTTTCATCAGATTTCAGACTGATCTTCATCATTTCTTTTTCTGATCATCGTAGAGATTCATTATTTCTAGATCATATCCATAGGTGCATCATATATGCAGATATATCTTAAAGAGATTTATTTATTAACAACCCTTCCACATGCACACCCTGTAGTAAAATTCACTTCTCCTTATATAGTTTAGCCTTTATCAATACCATGAGTAGAAAACAACTCAACCGCTAATGGTATTCGAACCAATCTAAATGAAATCCCAATATTCATTCTTTCATGCACGAATCGTCCCAAAGGTAATCTTTATCTCCGCCAAATAATATTATGGCTAAGGTTAAGAAACATTATTGTGCCGTTGACTCAGCAATAATATATATCCATATAACCTTTCGGGCCCTTCAATAATATTCTAGTTCCTATCAAATGACCCAACCCGAGGCCACAACTAGCGCACCAGATATCGAGACAAGTTCCTCTGCAGTTGATCGAGTTGACTGGCAGAGATTGAGTGCGAGGGCACCAACCAAAATTTTTCATCCGTACCTCGAGAGCCCCCATAGAGACATAAGACGCTGATGGTTTTCTTTCTTTTATTGGAATTTTATTTATCAAATTCGTGGAATTTGATAAATAAACATTATTCACAACCTTTGGCAATTAAATATATAATAGAACTTTTATTAATAACCAGTGCTTTTAACAAATGGCTTTTAAATAGACCTTTGGGTCCGGCCCCACATTCATAATCGACGGCCCAATCAATATAATTTAAACACTGGGGCCCATCGCTAACGACCGTTTCCATCCGACGGTGGAGAGCACATCGCTCGGCTTCAGAAGATCCGACGGATATCGTTCGTTGATTATGCACGGATGATAATGCGCGATTGCGCGGCGTACCTTGATTAAACTTCGCGCATCTTCCTCATACGACCACCGTCCGATGGCTTCCCTCCAGATCGACGATGCTCAACAATATCGCTGGGCATCCTGGGTCGAACAATAACGCGTGATGGCTGCCGTACGTTGATTAACCTTCACACATCTTACTCATACGACCACTGTCTGATGGCTTCCCTCCAGATCGACGGTGCTTATCAATATCGCTGGGCATCCTGGGTCAAAAAATAACGCGCGATGGCGCACAGTGACAAGCGGTTTTGTGGAGTCGTACAGGGACGCGTGTCGCCCGATCTATGGAATCACTCCCAACCTCTTGAATACCGCTTGCCCGTCGAAAGCAGTGCGATGAAAACCAGAAACTGCCTATACTATTCCTCCTTCATGGTTCCGCCCTTCTACTCCTGGTTCCGCCTAACTTCGCGTTCCATCGTCCTTTATTATTTAAAAAAAAGGTTCTCCTACTCGCACCGTCTCAACACTGGTTTCTGCACATTACGACCTCGCTCCTCCGCTTCTTATGTGAAATTGCAACACCATGCCACTGTTAACTTCAGTGAATCATAATACATGATTCTTAACCTTGACCAATATGAATAAGACAAGAACACCAGTC
The DNA here is from genome assembly GCA_034641835.2 of Pinus albicaulis. Classification (NCBI taxonomy): domain Eukaryota; kingdom Viridiplantae; phylum Streptophyta; class Pinopsida; order Pinales; family Pinaceae; genus Pinus; species Pinus albicaulis. The sequence goes on from CM076571.1 coordinate 55,644,220, forward strand.
ATTCCACGGTCTATTCGCACACGATTAATATATTTTAAATATATACACATCAGCGTATAACTACGAGCATTCAAGAGTGTATACATTAACACAGGGACGGAGTACATTAACTGTAGAGTCAAACATTCTCGCACATGCACAGGGACAGAGTATCACCAGAACTCAATCATACACAGGATTTCCTTTATCCTCCATCAGGATGCATACATACACCGGTTGCTGCCTTTCGACCTCGACACAACACAATGTCATTATGTCTTCAATTCTGCTATGATATATAATATATCAACCTTCCATTGCATGTTCGGAGTTCTACCCTGTCATAGTTCCGCTTCTAATTTCACATTCAAGTTCTTGATTCCGCAAGCTAATCACTGTGATATGGTCCATCGCAATTATAATCTTCGCTACATTTAAAACCATCATATCTCCGCAACCATTAACACTGAATCTTTAATTTCGAACCCTTGCCACAGGGTTTGTTCAAGAGCTATTTATAAACCCTGATCGACTCACATATGTGATCTATACCAAAACACCTGCTAAAAAGCCATACATTTTCTCACTAAAATCAAAGCTCCTTCTCATAGAATTTTGGTCAACATTATTCATGTCATACTGAACACATTTAGTCTCATATTCTGCTTGTATAGAGCTATTGATGGTTTTCTGAGTTCGTCATACAGTCATTATCTGCATCCTTGTCAGAGAGTTGCCATCAAGGAAAATCAATTCAATATAGTAGGATACAAGAAACATATTGCCAACAATCTCCCCCCTTTCATAGGCAACTCATCAAGTAGGTTTCCATCAAGGACAACACATCAAGTAGGTTGCCATCAAGGACAACACATTGCATCATATTTCCAACAATAAGGTCATGGAATAATACAAGGACATATTCTACTCACCTATAGGGGTACCCTTGCATTTCCAGGTAAAGCATTCGATCGATCGAACTCCCAGATAACCTTTACCCAATGGGCCGACATATCGTCACTCCGTTCTAGAAAATGAAGAGATCAAGCGGAAGATCCAGGATTTGATGCAAAAATGACGCATTCGACTAATTTCCTCACCTTATGGGAGCTCGATTGTACTTGTACAAAATAAGATTAGGACTTGGAGGCTCTGCATTGATTATCAAGAATTAAACAAAATCACTTTCAAGAACAGGTATCCAGTCCAATGGATTGATGACCTCCTGAACCAGCTTAAGGGGGAAAAATGTTTCAACAAGATCAATTTGAAGTTTGGATATCACCGTGTACCAATAGAGCCGACAGATGTATGTAAGACTACCTTCAAATCCAAGGAAGGTCTTTTTGAATGGTTGGTCATGCCTTTTAGGTTGAAAAATTCCCCTGCAACTTTCGGCCTTTCACCATCTCATTCACAATTTTTTATTTGGATGACATCCTCATCTTCAAAAAGAGTTGGGAATAACACTTGAAACACATTCAGTAGGTCCTTCAGACCCTACGACAGCACCAAATGTGTGCCAACTTCGAGAAATGCACCTTTGACATGAGCTAGGTCCAATATATGGGTTACATCATTGTTACGAAAAGCGTGCATGTGGATTCGGCTAACATCCAAGTAATTTGGGATTGGCCAACCCCAACCACTCTAACATAGCTTCGCAACTTTTTGGGCCTTGCCATTTTTTATCAGAGGTTCATGTTGGGATTCTCCCATATCACTTGGCCTTTGAGTAAGATTACCAAGGGCAGAGTGAAACCAAAATTTTCTTGGTCCAAGTCCCAACAGAAGGCGTTCATTAAGCTGAAGCACTGCCTCTACTCTACACCTATATTGATGCAGCTGGAAGGCCGCAATTACCCACAATACACAGAAACTCTAATAAGTTTTACCTTTCCCAAGTAAATACCCTTTAAACAGAGTATTCACGCGCGAAGCTTATACTTTTATGACCCACACTTGAATGGACCAATCACGGCGCTTCACACCTTTTATAATTTTCCACTTCGCAACTTTTAGAGTTAAGCGATAACCTTATTTCTTATCCCGTGCGATGTGTGACACATTTCATCTCAACAAAAATAACTTATCGTGTGAACTCTTAACTATAACCACAAAAATCTGCGATATGCAATATGCGCTGGAGCGCTATGCCGACACGTGGCTTCCCCTCACCGCATCGCAGATTTATTAACTTATCGCACTTCGACCTTTTATCGCATCGCATATAAAACAACTTAACTTGCGAAGTCTTAACGATATCTGCTAAAAATTGTGATGTGTGAATTTGTGATTTGCCCTCCACCATTGATCTACACCCAATCTAACGGTCCTCGCTCTCCTTTACTCCTTCTCTTCGCATCGCATTTCACTTAACTTATGAGTTAAGGCCTTGATGCAAAATTCTAAAATTTGCGACTTGCGAAATCGCTTTCGAAGCTATTTAATCTCCACTGTTGGTCTACTGTCAGATCTTACGACCTCTACTGCACATTCATTGGCCTACTTCACATAAGTCTTTTCACACAAAACTCTGTCGAGTCTTTGTTTGTTCGCCTCACAAATCAACTTCTTTGCATACACTGTGCGATAACATAATACTCAACTCAACAATGAATTAAAGAGTGAAATTTAACACAGACAAGAGAATTTCAACACACAACACTTTGGAATTATCATAAAGGTAATTTAATAGAGCCAAGCCCTTCAATGGCTAGAATTTACATTCAAATGACTTCACCTCTCTGTCTCTCCTCTATCACACAACACACACACTTCTCACACTTCACTCTCTGTCTACCTATCCTATCACACTTCACACACTTATCGACGCTTCCAACTAACTGAAAGTGGTTTATCATTTATTAGCTTTTAAACTGACTCTATCTTATCCTCTCAATCCTAATCTATTTTCTAACTCTCCTCGCGGGGAGAACCAAATGCTACTTTTATTCCTACTTAATCTAGAACATTAAAACCAACTAACTTCACACTTTTAAATCTAACTAAACTATTAATGAAATTTTTTTTCCCACTTCTTGTTTGTCCATAACATGTGAACACATAATAACATTGCTGGAAATTTTCTGGATGCTCTTGCATCATACTCCCGGAGAAGAAAAGATTGATCCATCAATGTTTCAGGATCTACATTAAACTTCTGTAACTCTGTTGTTGTCATCGAACTAACATCTCCCACTGGTTGTCCTTTCCATTTGAATAGATATTGATAATAGGTCTATCCCTGATCTTCTTTGCTACTCTTTTCTCCAGAATGGCTTCCACTTATTTCTTTGCTGTCTTTGGCATCTGTTCCTTCCAATTCAAAGTCTAGTCCTCCTCTTATGTAGGGTCTTCTTGTAGTTATTCCTCTATTCCTTTGTATAGGTATAAATCCGCAACATTAAAAATGGGTGATATCCCAATTCCTTTTGGTAACTCAATCTCATATGCATTTTAGGAGAACTTCCTCAAAATTCTACATGGCCCTATATTTTTCATTTTCATCTTGTTATATGTCCCGACCGGAAACCTTTCCTTCCTTAGATAAACTGTGACTAAATCATCTTCTTGAAATTCTGTTTCGGTCCTCTTCATATCAACTCTTTGTTTATACTTTTGAGTGTTTTTCTGTAAGCTCTGTTTGACATCTCCCTGCAACTTCTGCATCTATTCTGCAAATTATTCAGCTTTTGCACTCCTTGTCTCTTGTTTACTCAAATCTCTAAGTTCATACACACCTCTTGGATGCATTCCAAAAAAAATCTGAAACAGACTCATCCCAGTACTCTGATTAGGAGTATCATTATATGCAAATTCAACATGAGCAAGTGCTAAATCCCATTGCTTTGGATTTTTGTAAACCAAACTCCTTAATATGTTTCTCAAGCTCCTATTCACTACTTCAGTTTGTCTATTCGTCTGAGGATGATAAGCTGAACTGAAATGGAGGTTTGTACCTAGCTTCTTCCATAGAGTCCTCCAGAAATTTCCTACAAAATTTGTATCTCTGTCTAAAACAATACTCACAGAAAATCCATGCAATCTTATAACTTCAAAGAAAAACAAATTAGCAATGTGAGTTGCATCACTAGTTTTCTTACAAGAAATAAAATGTGCCATTTTAGAAAATATATCTACAACAACATAGATAGAATCATGTCCTCTTGAGTCTTCAGAAATCCTAAAACAAAATCCATGCTGATAGCATCCCAAGGTCTATTGGGTATTGGCAACGGCTCATATAACCCAGTGTTTTGGCTTCTTCCTCTGGCATGTTGACAAATCCTGCACTTCTCAACAAAATTCTTGATATCACTTTGCATTTTTGGCTAATAATAAAAAGCACTTACTTGAGGAAATGTTTTATCCTGTCCAAAGTGTCTAGACAATCCTCCACTATGTTTCTCCTTAATCATATTTTCCCTCATGGAACACTTAGGTATACAGAATTTATTATTCTTGAACAAAAATCCTCCTTGAATCAAGTAGTCCATCCACTGGCTTCTGTTATAGATCACATGATTTTTAATAGCTACATATATTTCTTTGAAACCTGTGTCTTCTACATACATATCAATCATTTCTTCAAACCCCAAAATTCTAATCTTCAATTCCCGCATAATCAAATTTACTCTACTCAAAGCATCAACAACTTTGTTTGAAATACCACTTGTGTGTTTGATTACAAAGGTAAAAATATGCAAAAACTCCACCCACTAGCATGCTTTTGGTTCAACTTCGACTGATTATTTATGAACTACAATGCATGGTTATCTAAATACAACACAAATTATTTGGGCAACAAGCAATGCCTCCATTTCTTCAAAACCTGCACAATATCATAGAACTCGTTATCATAGGATGAATACTTCCTCTTGGCCTCATTTAACTTTTCACTGAAATAAGATATCGGTCTTTGATCTTGACTCAAGACAGCTCCAATTGCTATCCAACTAGCATCAGTCTCAACTTGGAATATTTTATCAAAATTTGGTAAGGCCAAAATAGGTCTTTCAATGATTTTCTTTTTCAACAACTTGAAAGTTTGATTTGCTACTTCTATCCACTTAAATGTTTGGTTGCTCTCTTTTATTGTTTCAATTATTAGTGCACAGATCTGACTAAAACCTTTGATAAAATTTCTGTAAAAACTTGCAAGACCATGAAAACTCATTACCTCAAATACACTTTTCGGAGCTGGCCAATCCAGTATTACCTGGATATTTTTCGGGTCCATCTTCAAAACTTCTTCTGAGACTATAAATCCCAAATAATTAGCTCCTTCTTCATGAAACTACACTTCTTCAAATTTATTAGCAGTTTCTCCTTTTGCAAAGTATTTAACACCAGTTTGACATGCTTCAAATGCTCTTCCTTACTCTGATTGAAAATCAGAATGCTATCAAGATAGACTATCACAAATTTTCCTGCATACTCTTTCAAGACCTCGTTCATTAGTCTCATAAATGTTCTTGGTGCATTAGTGAGCCCAAAAGACATCACTAACCACTCATACAACCCACTGTTATTCTTAAATGCAGTCTTCCATTCATCTCCTTCTCTAATCCTTATTTGATGGTATCCACTCTTCAAATCTATCTTAGTAAAATACTTTGACTCGCTTAAACAATCCATCAAATCATCTATGCATGGTAATGGAAATCTATACCTGATAGTGATCTTGTTTATAGCTCTGGAATCAGTACACATGCGCCACTCTCCTCCTTTCTTTGGACTAAGCACGGCTGGTACTGCACATGGAATAAGAATTTCTTTGATCATTCCTTTATCTAAAAACTATTGTACTTGTCTTCCAAATTCTTCATTTTCTCGAGGTGTCATTCTATATGCTGCTTTGTTTGGTAAGCTTGCACCAGGTATTAAATCTATGTGATAACTGATACTTCTGACTGGTGGCAATTTACTTGGTAATTCATCAACAACTATATCAACATAATCGTCTAACATATTTTTAATCTCCAGAGGCAGATTGTCTAAATTTGTAGAAGTCAAAATTACCTTGGGTTTACCCATAATAGAAAAATGCATTTCTTTCTCCTTCTTGACTTCTTGCAACAATTATTTTCCACTAATCAACATAGCATTATTCCCAGCTCCTCCTTTGTCTGCATCATCCTTCAAAGGTAACAATGTGTGCTTCTTTCCATCCTTCTCTATGGTATAAGTATTCCTTTTGCCATCATGAATGGCTTTTCTATCAAATTTCCAAGGTCTTCCCAGCAATACATGGCACACGTCCATTGGCATCAAATCACACAATATAACATCTTTATATGTACCAATCTGTATCTCTACTTTGCACTGTTCTGTCACCAAAATTTGGTGTCCCTTTTGTAGCCACAAAACTTTGTATGGAGTAGGGTGTACTAGCTTAAATAAATCCCAATTTCTCAACCATCTATGTGGAAACAAGATTATCGGTGCTTCCACTGTCAATCACAACTTTGCAACACTTATCTTTACACTTGCATACAGTCCTGAATAAGCTCTTCCTTTGAGTTGGATCATTTGCTTCCTTCTTTGCTTTAAGCAATATTCTTTTGAGCAATAAAGACTCTCCTGCCTCAGGTGGTTCTTATTTTTCCATGACCTGAGGATTTTCTTCCTTTGCCTCAGCTACATTCACATTTCGCTGATTTGTTGATTTGTTATGAGGACAATCCCCTGATCCGTGTCCCCATTCTCCACATGTGTAACACTACATTTCTCTTCCTCGAACCCTACCTCTAAGTGCAAATCTTCCTCTACCAAAGTCTTCTCTTTGCGGTGGTCTGCTACTCGAACCTCCTGCTTCATTCCGAGAGTGTTGAAATCTTGGTCTGAAAGTTCGTCTTCCTTTTACTGGATTTTTACCTCTATTCTTTTAACTTTATTTCCTCAACATTTTCTCCTCTGCCTTCAAAGCTGCTTGATGGGCATCCTCAACTGTCTTCAGACTCAATAGACTGATTTCATCTTGTATATCATACCTTGATGTATCTAGCTACTTTCTCCATATCATCTTCAACATTTCCTGCTCTAATGCACAACTTGTAAAACTCCTCTGTATACTCCTTGACAGTCATTCCTTTCTGTTTCAAATTATGAAACTGTTTAAAAATATTTTATTGATAATATTTTGGCATAAAATTATTCTTCAATTTACTTACCATTTTATCCCATTGTTTGATCTTAGGTTTTCCCTTTCTAATCCCAGATGTCTGTAGTTCATCCCACCAAATAGATGCATAGTCCTTCAAATTGGTAGCTGCAAACTTTACCTTATTATTATCTTCGACCTCTTCTAAGTCGAAATACTGATCCACCGAACTGATCCAATCTAACAGCTCATCCACATTAAGGCTTCCTTCATATAAATGAATCTCCATTCTTGGTTTTCCACTAACCTTTTCCAATATCTTGAAAACTTTAGCTTCCTCGCTTTCTTCTTCTTCTTCTTTTTCAGAAGATTCTTCTGTTGCGCTGACCTCTTCTTCTTTGGGTGCTCTCTTTTGAGCAGTCTCCATTGTTGTTATCCTTGTATGAAGTTTTAGAATCTCTTCAAGCAAAGCTGCATTTGATGTAAGTCTCCCTCTACCTCTGCCAGCTCCTCTCCTAGGTCGCATATTTACTATAATACTTGAGAACAAAAATCAAACCTTCTGCTCCGATACCAAATGATACAGCCGGAAGGCCACAATTAACCACAATATGCATAAAATCTAATAATTTATGCCTTTCCCAAGTAAATACCCATTAAACAGAGTATTCAAGCGTAGAGCTTATACTTTTATGGCCCACACCTGAACGGATCAATCACGGCGCTCTGCACCATTTATAATTTTCCACTTCACAACTTTTAGAGTTAAGCGATAACCTTATTTCTTATCCTGTGTGATGTGCGATATGCGACACATTGTATCGCACCAAAAATAACTTACTATGTGAACTCTTAACTATAACCACAGAAATCTGCGATATGCGATATGCGCTGGAGCGCTATGCCGACACGTGGCTTCCCCTTACCACATCGCAAATTTATTAACTTATCGAACTTAAACCTTTTATCGCATCACACATAAAACAACTTAACTTGTGAAGTCTTAACGATATCCGCTAAAAATTGCGATGTGCAAATTTGCGATTTTCCGTTCACCGTTGATATACACCCAATCTAATGTTCCTCGCTCTCCTTTACTCCTCCGCTTCGCATCGCATTTTAGTTAACTTATGAGTTAAGGCCTTAATGCAAAATTCTAAATCCGTGACTTGCGAAATTGCTTTCGAAGAGATTTAATCTCCACCATTGGTCTTCTGTCAAATCTAACGGTCTCGATGGCGCATTCGCTGGCCTACTTCGCATAAGTCTTTCCACACATAACTCCGCCAAGTCTTTGTTTGTTCGCCTCACAAAGCGACTTCGTTGCATACGCTGTGTGATAACACAATACTCAACTTAGCAACGAATTAAAGAGTGAAATTTAACACAGACAGGGGAATTTCAACACACAACACTTTGGAATTATCAAAAAGGTATTTACATAGAGCCGAACCCTTCAATGGCTGGAATTTGCATTCAAATGACTTCACCTCTCTATCTCTCCTCTATCACAAAACATGCACACTGCTCATACTTCACTCTCTGTCTACCTATCCTATCACACTTCACACACTTATCTACGTTTCCACCTAACTGAAAGCAGAGTATCATTTATTAGCTTTTAAACCGACTCTATCTTATCCTCTCAATCCTAATCTGTAGAAATTTTGAATAAATGATATATTATTCACCGAGATTCTCCTGATCACACACTATTTTAGCTTCATGCATAATACAGAATCTCTTCTACCATTGATCATCACATGCGGAAATAAAATCAATTGCATGCACACATTAAAACCACAAACAATCACACATATGAACACAGTATTTAATGGGAAATATTAAAGCTGAAAACCCCAACTATCTGTATATTATATGTCATGGAGATCATGTAAAAATCATAGTACAAATCTCCTCACAAGATCTCAACACTACCTCCAATTGCTACACACTATCAAGCTAGATCTAGCAAAACACATGCTCCAATCTTTTGCCACTTGATAGCCAGCCTCTATTGCGTAATCAATGCTATGGAATGGCTCATTAAATAACATAAACCACCTGGCTTGTACTGCGCAGTCCTCATGGGCTTCTCACAATCACTGTGTGTTGCAAATAGCAACAGTATAGTCACAACTGATAGTTAACCTGCTCTTTCACCTATCTCTGCACTGGTCTCCACTGAAACTGTCCATGCACTGAAGTTAACTGATGTATTCTTTAGTTGATTTATGAGTTTATAATTAGTGAATTAATTAATAATTAATTCATACTAGTGTATTAATCAGTTAGACTAAATACAACTAGTACAGCTATGTTAGTTCCAGATTCAGGAACCTGACTCCAATAACTTCCTCAATCAACTCCACCAAACTCTGTCACATGAGTTCTAACTGAAGTATCCATGCAATAGCTTCACTTAACCCTTAGGAATAGCGTAATTACTTCTGTCAGCTCCTGTGCCACATCTGTGCACTTAACTGAAGTGCTCCAAGATAATAAGATAATTTTTAGAGTCTAAATATTATTAAGAGCTAATAATATTTGACATATCTATTTTTAGACTGTCAATCTAAAAATTGATTCTGCCAAATATGTCTAAAAATATAAGTCCATATATTTTTTCCAACTTGACGAACCATCCAAAAATAGCATCCTGCAACTCATAGAACATGATCCATATGTCTAAAAATAAACATAGTCTAAAAATAGACTTTGCGCCAAAAATAGCCTGCGGGCCCACTTAGTGAGCGACTTCTGCCTCCATCATCATCTTGTTTCAATCTCAACACTCCCTCTCATAAAGATAAAGTTATCTGCAGCCCCTATCTTGCCACCCCTATCTTGCCCTGTGGTATTCGAATTTGCTCTGGTGAGCGCCTTCGTCGGGCTGTCGGCTATCACGATCCTCACGTGGGAATGTATGAAAGTAACATGATCTTCGTTGCACACAATCTCGATATGATGATACCGGATGTCAATGTGTTTAGATCTATCATGAAATAATGGATTAACCGAGAGTTTGATGCAACTTTGATTATCACAATAAATCACAGTAGGCTCTAAGTGTGAACCGAACAACCCGACCAGGATCTTCCTCATCCATATAGCCTCGCATGCAGCCAAACTTGCTGCCATATACTCGGCCTCTGCTGAACTGAGTGCCATGGATCTTTGCTTCTCTTGTCTTGTTGAAGCCCAGAAATCGAGGTCTTACAACAAGAGGGATACCCCCCAGTCAGGACCTTGGTTAGCATCTCCTTTAGTTTGGTGTAGTGGAGTCGTAGGGGATAATGGGACCAATTTCAAAATATGTGTGTGTGTGTGTGTGAGAATTTTATATTTTCCTTTCTAAAAATTCCTAATTGAAATGTTTTTATTCTATTTCTAATCTAATAACATGCAAATTGTATTTTAATTTAAACAAAAATATCTAATTCTAAACTAGCCCGAGATGTAATCTTTTTATTTATGCGATATAAAATGATTTCAAATAACAATTGACAATAAATATCATTCAACTGTTATAAGAAAAGAATTCAATAAAGATAAACCACTTCATATAAAATGTTAGATGAAATAGTTGTGAAAAACATATCGCATAATAAGCTACTCATACATTGAGCATAAATAAATAGCTATCACCGTACAAAAGTGCCAAATGATAACTCAAGAATTCAAACATCAATATATAAATAATTGAACATGAATATCACTTTAACACAGAGGCAAAAATAGTTAAGAGATAAAAGTACCATTTATAAGTAGTTCTACTCATGAGCTAGAAGCAATAATGACCTACCTCTTCTTAATCGAACATTCACTAAGAGTACAGAAGTGAAACATCAGTAGCATATATTAAACGCATATATCAATAAATCCTATTCCATTCATTTATCAAAACCTCCTCTGAGGGTGCAAAAGTGCATGTTCTAAGGACAAGCTTTTTGACAAATTTCAGGACCCTTCTGTAAATGCATTCGAAGGGTTTAAATACTACTAACTAAATCTAAAAATAACTTATTACAAAAATGTAGGATACGGTTTAAATAACTATCCTTTTTCTAGGAAAAAATAGAGAAAAACTAATACTAAATCTAAAATTTAAAACTATCAACTAACTACTTTTGAATCTGATCTTTAAATTCGCAAGCATTCAGCATTGATTTGAGAAGAGGAGGCTGGCCAACTTCAGATTTTAACTGTCCTGAGAAAACAAAATCGACAAGTGCTGGCACCATCTTCTTGGCAGAATTTATGATGCAATTAAGAGCGCTGCATTGGTTGTGTGGTTTTACCAGACATGCCTAGTAAGAATCCCAATTTAACTTTGTCAATCCTTTAATCGATTCTGATTTTTCTTCAGCTTTCTGTTTCCATTCTATCTACAGTTGTTGTGCTTGTGGTAGGTATCCTGGATTAGTTTATAAAATAAAATTAGCCTTATGCAAATTTTCATTTACATAATCAGTAATATTGCTTGCTGCTGTAGCTTCTTCTTCCGCTGCTTGTTCTGCAATTTTGATCTGTGCATCCCAATTATTGAAGAGAATTTCTTTATGATTGTCATTGATGATTGGTGCTCCTGCCCTTTTTCCCTCCTCTATCTTTTGCCAAGTCAAATAGTTATTAACTCTTTCATTAGTTAAATCATAATCATGTCGTAATTCTACGACATGATTAGTGAGTTTATCACTTTCTTGACAAAAAGAATTCCACTATGAAATTTTTTGGCATAATATATCTTGTTGCTACAGTAGTTGATTATTTAAGGAAATAGACTCTGTAATAAATTCTATGAGCTTGGGATCATCTTTGTGTATCTCTTGCATAGCCTGTAGTTTTTTCTCTTTTTCAGCTAAACTTTTCTGATATCCAACTTGCATTTGTTGAAACTCCTGTTGTAATTTTTCAAGTTATTTTTGTGCTTCACTGTTAGGATTGGCTTGTTGCAGTTGTTGTTGCAGAACTTGTATTTGATCTTCTTTTTAATTCAGTAATTGCCGTAATTTGGATGCTTTATCGATGGCTGCAGAGGCATATGCTTCTGTAATCTGAGATAATTTAGCAAGATTTTCAGTTGGATTAGTAGTAGGATCTTGCCATAAAACATCCAATTGTTCTGCATCCCGAGAGATTACACTTTCTAATCTCCTTTTCTTTGTTTGTTTTCTTACTACTGATTTATGTTGTGGACAATAGAATATATCCACAGGAGGAATTTCCTCTATTTTAAGTATAAGCTCAGAAGAGGGGGTAATGGGTATATGTTCCGTTTCTGTGACATTGCTATTTTCTCCTGTGACTATATTTTTTATTTCCTGTACATTAGTTACAGGAGTTTGTGTGCTCTATCCTTCAACATTAATCAAATCATTAAATGTTTCCCATTCTTTTTCTAACTCAATTTTGATGGATGGTTGCTGTTCATTGAGAGGGAGAATATTTTTCTGTGGAGAGATTGAAATCTGTTGCTGTAAAAGTTCTTCTGATTGGGCAGTATCCTTTACTGACCCTTCGATTTTATCTTGGTCATTATCAGTTTCTTTCCTGGACTTTGACTTGGAATTGTATGTATCTAAACTCCCACTAAGACTGATGCTGGGAGCTGGTTCCCTTGCGGGTTCCAAGCACAAATTATCCATAGGGATAGTGGTCAACCTTCTTTCTCTGTGCATTTTAAACTCTCGGAATTATTCTGGAGAAAAACGTGTTTGAGCTGAATGTAGAATTTATTTAAATGTGCATTTTTCTTGAAACATATCATCAAAAATATCCTCTTCTCCAGAAAATATTCTTACCTTGACTGTAGTGGTGAAATTCTTAACAACATCATATGGGTCGAATAGCCTTCTTGGAAAATTGAACAATTGTAAACATGTAATATTTTTTACTTCTTTAAATGCATGACCAACATAAAATAATGAAAATGCTCCGCAGGCCATAGGAAATTGTGGCCAGATGGCCTTCTTTTTATCCTTTAAATCCTTGGACAAACCTCCCTCTCCGCAGGTTTGATACACGATTTCCTGGGCCAGGAGTTTATCTGAAACATACAAAGGTAAAATGTGAGGAGAAGAAAAAATTCCAAAAACCCTAACATAGGTAAATAATTCTTCTCCAAACCATCTTGCGACAAGGAAAATGTCTACTTCTGCTTCAGGGGAAGACCTTGGAGCATCCTTATTATACAACATTCTGTACAGTGGCAGCATGATGCCATGGAAAATCTTGTAAAAAATTTAAATGAACTTTGAATCCCACAATTCTTTATGATAAACATGAATGGTTAGGGGATCTTGAATTTTCCATTGCCAACCCATTACAGGAAATTTAGAAACATAATAGATTGAATCCGTTACATAAGCAGCTAGGAAAAAAGGAGGATAAATCCTCTGAGAGACATTCCGTTTAGATCGATAATTCAAAATAGTTGTGGCCAAGTTATCAGACAATATCTTAGCCCAATCCGTAATAGTAGCATTAACAATAGCATTCAACAATGGTAGCCATTCAGGTGAAAATTTATTAATTTCAGGCTTTCCAAAAATCCTGCAAAGCATAGCAGCAGCAAAGAAATACGGAGAAGTGAGAGAACCAGTACTGTACATACCATGTTTATCTTTCTTCAGTGGTTCGTCTCCTCTAGACCATTCCTTGGCACATTCCGCTAGGTTTTCATTTTCCTTAGCAAACTTCTCCATAAACTGTTTGTTGTAAGTTATCTGTGGCTCCGGAAAATGATACATAAGCCTTAGATCTTCTGGATTGAATGAGACAATGAGCTCTTGCCCCTGAGTCTGGAACTATCTGTCTGTAATATCAGTGCTATCCAACACCCATTTCACCATGTCTGTATATGAGAGAATTTTTGGTCTTGCTACTATCTGGTGCAAAAATGAACAAGCTAATTCTATAAGGGATGCTTTAGAAGAACCACTTGATCCTGCAGTAGCCAAAACCTTCATTAATCTGGGATTTTCTTCTTCAAGCAGATTATGCATACCATCCCAAGTAGTGATACCAGCGTCTTTGTTGCAGGTGGTGTCTGTGTACAAGGACGCCATCTCTTTACTTTCAGAACTCAGAGCTTTGTCCTTCTTTCCCATAATACTCTGAATAGCGCTTTGTGTAGTCCTCTATTCCTCGCGCCTGCAGTTTATGAATTAAGTGAAAGTAATGATATGAAAAGGTGATGGGAAGGTTTTAAATGCTGAAGGCGCATAAAATATATTATCTTACGTGAAATGACTCTTCAATAAAAACAAAACAATTTTTCATTAATAAATGACAATCAATTCATTGATTAATCATTAAAGTGCATAACGGAGTCTTGATTTATGGAGAAGATTTTCTTCGTACAATGAGCCTTAAGAATCTGTGATAATGCGATCTGCGATTTGCTTCACAATATCGCAAAATCGCAATATCGCAACATCGCAAATCACAATCTCGGAAAATTGCAACATCATAATAGCGCAAATATTATATCATCATGAAATCGCAATATTGCAATATCACAATATCACATAATAGAACATATGACAAACATCCATTAGTGTATTTTCTGCGAAATGCGATTTTTGATATATGTTATCGCACATCGGTGTTTTGATGTTTCTCAGCATAAAATATGATATCTGAAACTTGCGATGCGATGAATTTTCTTTTAGCACGTAGTTTCTTATCGCACTTTTAAAATTTCGCTCGTAAAGAGGCATTCATTATCCTATTGTGATGCGATATTCCTCAAAGAATGATTTTATTCAATACTATCATAAACTTAAGTTTTTTTAAGATGCTTCTGCATTATCCACAAAGGTTGAAGAACATAACACGTGCTTTTCGAATCCCAATCGGGATCCATCATCAGGACAATTTAGAATGAAGAATGGAGAAGGAATAAAGACCATAAATTTCTTCATTCTAAATTGTCCTGATGATGGATCCCAGTTGGGGTTCGAAACGTCGATACATGTTCTTCAACACTGTGGATAATCCTAAAGTATCTTGAAAAAATGATCACCAGCGTGTTTAAAAGCCAAAACTTAAGTTTATTTAAATATTTTCCAAGGAATTTTCTTAAGTTAATGATAGTAAGTTTTATTGGAAAAAGAAAACAAGCACTAATTAATTTTTTGGATTTTTAAACTAAGGTTCCCAACTTATTTAGTATTATTACTAATACTAAATAAGAAGGGGGGTTGTTGCTGGCCACAACATGTACCAAGAAATCAAGTTGGAGCTCGATAATCGAAAATCCCTCCAGATGTGCTCTTTCTGGAGGGATTTTCAGTATCGGGTCTTTATTCCTTCTCAAATCCTATGGTCTTTATTCCTTCTCAAATTTCTTCATTCTAAATTGTCCTGATGATGGATCCCAGTTGGGGTTCGAAACGTCGATACATGTTCTTCAACACTGTGGATAATCCGGAAAGCATCTTGAAAAATGATCACCACAGAAGTTTAAAAGCCAAAAACTTAAGTTTATTTAAATATTTTCCAAGGAATTTTCTTAAGTTAATGATAGTAAGTTTTATTTAAAAAGAAAACAAGCACTAATTAATTTTTTGGATTTTTAAACTAAGGGTCCCCACTTATTTAGTATTATTACTAATACTAAATAAGAAGGGGGGTTTTTGCTGGCCACAACATGTACCAAGAAACTGTTTTCGACCCGATACTGAAAATCCCTCCAGATGTGCTCTTTCTGTCCGTTGGGCTCCCTGCCCAATCTAGATCTGTGAAGCCACACAACTTCACCTCATCCGACTGTCTGTACCATAATCCATATCCTGATGTGCCTCTGAGATATCTCAATACATGCTTGCCTGCCTTCCAGTAGAGCTTGGTAGGCTTAACCATAGCTTGTGAAAGCTGGTTCACTGCATAGCACATGTCGGGTCGTGTATTGACCAGATACGTAAGCGACCCCACCAACTGTGAATAAACAATGGCATCCACTACCTCCTCTGAAGTAGCATCCTCCTTCCTCCATCCACCAGGAAGAGGAGTATCAACAGACTTGCAGCCATGCATGTTGAACTTCTCCAGTATCTCCCGGGCATACTTGCCTTGAGAAACAAACAGTCCATCACTACGCTACCAAATTTCCAATCCCATGAAATAATGAAGGAGGCCCAAGTCCTTCATCTCAAACTCTTTTGCAAGATCCTCCTTGCATGAGAGTGTCAACAACTCATCACCTGTTAAAATCAAATCATCTACATAAAGTACAATGATCAGCAACTTACCCTCCACCACTATTTGGTATAGGTTTGGATCCGCCTCACTCTTGGAGAATCCAAGTCCAGTGAAATAACTGTCTATCCGTGTGTACCAAGCACGAGGTGCTTGTTTCAACCCATACAATGCTCTCTTGAGCCTGCACACATGCGACTCGCTGCTGAAGATATCAAAACCTTCGGGTTGCTCTATGTACACCTCCTCCTCAATGACTACGTTGAGGAACGCAGTCTTCACATCCATTTGATGAATGTGCCACCCCATCTACGTTGAGAGAGCAAGAATCGTTCATATGGAAGAATACCTTGCGATAGGTGCAAAGGTCTCCTCATAATCGATCCCCTCAATCTGTGAAAAGCCTCGGGCAACAAATCTTGCCTTGTACTTATCCACACTCCCGTCAACTGCCTGCTTCACTTTGTAGATCCATCTCGAACCCACCACTGATTTCCCCTCCGGCCTCGGGCAATCTCCCATGCACTGTTTCTGACAATCGAATCATACTCTTCCACCATGGCATCTACCCATGCGGGGTCCTCCACAAATTCCTCGAAAGAGGATGGCTCTGTCACGATACTCTTGCTCATAAGAGCCATGTATCCAGTATACCAGTCAGGTGACTGTCTCTGTCTGCGCTGTGATGTAGGTGCTCCTACAACCTTCTCTGCATCTTGAGCCAGTCGCTCAACTTCTGTAGTGCACTTCCGCCTCTCGATGGTTGGCGCCGCTCGAGTGGTTCTTCCACTCCATGAACCTCATCTCGTGGCCGATCCACATCCTGAGGCTTATCATTAGGAACTAATATCTCCTCATCTGCATGCAAGTGTGGCTCCCTCTCAAGCGAACACTTCATGGCTTTCTCCTCATGAAATTTGATATCCCATCGCACAACAGTCTTGCGATTGTCTGGAAAATACACACGGTAGCTGTGGGGTGTATCAGTGTACCCCAAAAATATCCCAACCTCCGTAGTCGGATCTAGCTTCTTCCTGGAATCCTTCGTCACATGAATGTAAACAGGTGAACCAAAAATCCTCAAATGGGAAATATCATGCCTCTTACTAGAAAACGCCTCCTTGGGTGTACTCATGCCAAGTATCATGTGAGAACAAAGGTTTGGCACATATACTGTAGTATTGCATGCCTCTACCCACAAGTGAATGGGTAGGCCCTGATCATGCAACATCGCTCGTGCAACACCCACAATCATTCTGTTCTTCCGCTCAACAACCCCGTTCTGCGGTGGGTTATGAGGTGCTATGAGCTCTTTTCGAATTCCTTCTGCACTGCAAAAGTCCTTGAATTTTCCAGAGATGAATTCACCACCATTGTCGCTCCTTAGAGCCTTCACCTGCTTCCCTGATTCCTTCTCAACCAGCGCCTTGAATTCACAGAACTTTGAATATGTCTCTCTCTTATTCTGCATGAAGAAGATCCAGCACTTCCGAGAGAAATCATCAACAAAGATCACATAGTACTTGTGCTTTGCTGTCGAAGCTACTGAGAAAGGTCCACACACGTCTGCATGGATTCTCTCAAGGATCATCGTGGCGCAACTATCATTCTCGTGAAAGGTGGATTTCACAAATTTTCCCAAGGTACATCCTCAAGACCGATCTCGATTGCTCAAGAGTACCCTTAGGAATCCCAAGAATTCACATAAAAAGATCTTCAAAGCTCCACGGTGAAGGTGGCCCAATCTCCGGTGCCACAACTCGCCATCATCCCGGCTCACCACTCCTTCTGCCTTGCCTGCCATTGTTGCACAGCCATCTACCTGCAATTGATAAAGGTTCTTAACTCGAATCCCTATCCTCCGGGTCTCACCAGTTGCCTTACTATGTAGGAAAACCTTTCCCTCGCTAAAGACAACATCATATCCCTTATCTTCTAACATCGCCACAAAGATAAGATTCTTCTTCAATCGTGGAACATGCATCACTTCCTTTAAAACGAAGGGTTTACCAGACTCCCTCTCAAAGGAAATGGTATCAATACCAGTCGCACTGTATCTACCATCATCGCCCATCTCGATGTGCACTCCAAGATATTTCTCATCCAGATCAGTAAAAAAATCTCGATCTCCTGTCATGTGAAAAGACGCACCACTGTCAAGAAACCACACTGATCCCATCACACTTGAGACCAAGCATGTGATCAGTGAAAAATTTAGCTCAAACTGCGAGGCTAAGGCCTCTCCAGCTGCAATCCCAGTAGCCTGCTTATTTTTCTTCTTCCGTGGACAACTAGTGGCGTAATTTCCGTGTTGGTGACAGTTAAAGCACTTCACCTTGGACATGTCCCGCTTCTTGTCTTTCGCACTGGATTGAGAAGTATTCTTCTTGCTCTTCCCCTTCCTTGATTTGGCAGCCAAAGCGCAATTTTCTTCATCTTCATTCTTCGATGAAGATCCGTCCCTGGTACTCCCCCTTATCTCCTCCTGTACAAGATCCGACCAAAGTCGCTCCCATCCTGGCAGTTTCTCCCAACCATTGACAGAGTCCTCATAGGAATGCCAACTCTTCGGAAGCCCAAGGAGAGCCAAGTTCACCAAGTCCTCGTCATCAACAACACCCCCACACCTCAAAATTTCCCTCATCCTCGCATTGGACAAACTTCGTGAGGTACTTGGGCATGCTGTCGCCTTTCTCCATTTTTATGTTTATGAGTTTATCCTTGAGCGCCAACTTCCTCTGATCACTCTTGCTTTGGAATAAATATGTCAAATGTTTCCACATCAATAATGGAGAAGCTTTACCATGAAGGTTGGATACTATGTGATCCTTCACACCTTCCAATAGAATCCTTCGACACTTTTCTGTCTTCTTTTGCCATGCGTCAAAGACGACAACATCGCTAGAAGTAGGTTTTGGAACTTATGCATCTATGAACTCCTTCAACCCATTGTCATCCAGTACCGCCTCCATCATGTCCTTCCATGCAATATAATTCGAGCTGCCCTCAAGGCCATACTCCAATCATAATTCGTTGAAAGACATCTCAACTTCAACACCAAGAAAACACTACTGCAAATTCGAATTTCACCAGCTCAAAACTCAACCGCTTCAATGTTTTACAATTGCTCCAATGATCAATATCGCTCTGATACCATGTAGAAATTTTGAATAACTGATATATTATTCACAGAGATTCTCCTGATCACACACTATTTTAGCTTCATGCACAATATAGAATCTCTTCTACCATTTATCATTACATGTGAAAATAAAATCAATTGCATGCTCACATTAAAACCAAAAACAATCACACATATGAACATAATATTTAATGGAAAAGCTTAAAGCTAAAAACCCCAACTATCTGTATATTATATGTCATGGAGATCATGTAAAAATCATAGTACAAAGCTCCTCACAAGCTCTCAGCACTACCTCCAATTGATACACACTATCAAGCTAGATCTAGCAAAACACATGCTCCAATCTTTTGCCACTTGATAGTTAGCCTCTATTGCATAATCAATGCTATGGAATGGCTCATTAAATAACATAAACCACCTGGCTTGTACTGCGCAATCCTCATGGGCTTCTCACAATCACTGTGTGTTGCAAATAGCAACAGTATAGTCACAACTGATAGTTAACCTTCTCTTTCACCTATCTCTGCACTGGTCTCCACTGAAACTGTCCATGCACTGAGTTAAACTGATGTGTTCTTTAGTTGAATAATGAGTTAATAATTAGTGAATTAAATAATATTTAATTCACACAACTCATCTCTAGTGTATTAGCCAGTTAAACTAAATACAACTAGTTCAACTAGTTAACCAGAACACCACCTCCATTAACTCCTCAATCAACTCCACCACAACTCTGCCACATGAGTCTAACTCGAGTCCATCTTACGCAATAGTTTACCTCTAACCCTTAGGAATAGCGTACCTTTCCGTTAGCTCCCCGAAGACCGTGCACTCAACTGAAGTGCTCTAAGAGAATAAGATAATGTTTATAGTCCAAATATTATTAAGAGATAATAATATTCGACATATCTATTTTTATACTTGCAATCTAAAAATAGATTCTGCCCAATATGTCTAAAATAGAAGTCCATATATTTTTCCAACTTGACCAACCATCCAAAAATAACATCCTACATAGAATATGATCCATATGTCTAAAAATAGACATAGTCTAAAAATAGACTTTGCGCCAAAAATAGCCCACGGGCCTACTTAGTGAAGGCGACTTCTTTCCACTAAGCTCATCATCTTGTTGCAATCTCAACATAATCTATTTGCTAAATCTCCTCGTAGGGAGTGTTAGGTCCTTATATTACTAGTATAGTCCCTTATTGTTGTTAGTGTAACCTCCTTATTGTTATTGCACTTGCGTAACCCCCATATTGTTATTATCAGGTCTTTTTACATTATTAATAGCGTTCGGCTCGCTAGATTACATATCAGGCCCCACTAGGATTACATTTTGGGGTTCCATGGACTCCTATATATAGAGTGGAGGTTTTGTCATCTATATCATCCAAGAATTGTTCATTTATGTAATGTATTGGAGGTTTCCCCCTCGAAGTGGCTATTTCTAAGGCATTCATCTATCTTTTCTTCTATTTCTGGAGCTGGTTTCATAACATTTGGTATCAGAGTTTTGGATTCTAGGGTTTCGCTACTCCAAACAGGTCATTGTGGCATTTTTCACTATAAATTTTTTTCTATGAAAGTTTAGAAGTTGAGATTTTTAGAGTGTGAAGCCGAAATCCTAAGAAACATCTTCGCAAAATTTCAGAGCTTGATTCGTAATATTTTCAGAGATATGATATGTGGAAGTTAGGGTTTTTTGCAGGCTCCTAAATTTCACCTAAACAGGTCATCGCAACATTTTCGCTATAATGTTTTTTCTATGAAGTTTCCGAAGTTGAAATTTTTAGGGCGAGAAGCCGAAATCCTGATGAACATTGTCGCAAAATTTCAGAGCTTGGTTGACAAAATTTTCAGAAATATGATCTGTGGAAGTTAGGTCTTTTTTAGGCTCCCGAATTTCATCTCAAAGAGGTGATCGTGAAAAAAATCAAGTAACTCTCTCAAAGAGCTCCGATTGGGATTATTATGTAAAAAGTGGCCGCAAGTACACAAACTTTGTTTTTTCTATATCAATTTCAGATCCGAAGGAGGAAATAGTGACATGTGGCAACTCGTACAAGTTCGCTCTACTGAACCAGTCCATAATTAGGTCATTGTGGGATATTGGAAATAACTTTGTCTTTAAGAATCCAAATCAAGTCAGACCTATGGAAATTGAAAGAAGATTTAGGGGGCTACGTCATAGCTGAATTTTAGGTATTGAAGATTCGAAATCATAGAGATAATTCAGTTTCAATTTCGAGGTCCTCAAAATCAAGAAAAAGGTGTATATTTTTTTTCAAATTGCATAAGTCTTGTTTGAAAAATCAGTTTTAAGTGATTCCAATGGCCTATTGAGCATAGATATCAGTATTGGGTTCTAAAATGCCTCCCAAAAGAATTAAACACCCATTAAGCCTCGCAGTACTCTAACAGTGACCCATGAATATGAAGAATTGCAACATGATCTATCAAAATTACAAGAGCAAGTGTACCAAAATTTGCTCTTGCAAAGAGCAACAAAAAATGAAATGGATGTTTTGAAGAAAAACGTGGAAGCTAAGATGGATGGTTTGAAGAAATGCGTGGAAGATACGATGGATGGTTTGAAGAATGGTATGGAAGAAAAAATGGATGATATGGAAGAAAAAATGGAAGGTTTGAAGGAAGACATGGAAGGTTTGAAGGAAGGTTTGTCAAAGTTGATACAAGAAATGATTCCTAATGGCGAAAAGATAGTAGAGGAAACTCATGATGAAAACAAAATAAATGTTAATTGTGATTTCATAAACTCTAATGTTGGCGGGAAGAACCACCATATTCCAAAAATGGATATGAGGAAGTTTGATGGAAAGGATCCTGTAACATGGATACGACAGATGGAGCAATATTTTGATCTCCATAACGTGCAAAACACACAAAAGGTACGCATTGCAACTTTACATTTAGAACAAAATACATTTGTATGGTATCGATGACTTTTCTCCCGTAAAAAAATTGTCACTTGGTCAATTTTTACGGAGGAAATGATAGCACATTATGAGGATACAAAGAGCAACACCTTCTTTAGCCTATTGATAAATCTCAAACAAAAGGGTTTAGTGGGGCAGCACATTGAGGACTTCCAAAAATTGAATATAAGGGTAACTGATATTCCAGAGGAACACAGGATTGATCTCTTCCTAGGCATTTTAAAGGATAACATCCAACATGAAGTTCGTGTTTTGGAACCTGATTCATTGGAGAAGGCATTCAGGTTGGCAAGAAAAGTTGAATGTAAAATTATGGCGACAAGGAAGCCTACCACTCAATTCTATAAAGAAGGAAGTGTTGCTACGCCTAGATTTCCACAATCTACAAGGTTGACACCACAACAATTGGAAGAAAAAAGAGCAAAAGGGCTTTGCTACAGTTGTGATAGCAAATACACTAAAGGTCATAAGTGTGCTGAGAAGAAATTATTTTACATAGATTGTGAAGAGGAGGAAGAAAATGAACAAGAAACTTCAAAATAAGAGGATATACACCAGGAAGCAACCCTATAAGAAGAAGAAATGAGTCCAACCATATCATGTAATGCATTCGCAGGAATTACCACTCCTCAAACTCTCAAGATAGAAGGACATATCAAGAAGAAAAAGGTAATAGTGTTGATTGATTCGGGTAGTACCCATAATTTTATTCATTGTAAGGTAGCCAAGAAATTGAATTGTTTCCTATACCCAGCACCAGAATGTCAAGTGATGGTTGCAAATGGAGGAACTATAAATTGCTCTGGAAAATTCCATAATATCAAGCTAACCATGGGGGAATATGTATTGACTAGTCCAATGCTTTCCATTCCTATGGGAGGTGCCGATGTTGTACTAGGAGTACAATGGTTACAATCTTTGGGGACGGTAGCTTTTAATTTTCAAGAAATTTTCTTGAAAATTTTTTCAGAAGGAAAGGAAGTCGAATTACGGGGTATTGAAGGGAAGCCAGGAAGGATAATAAGCTCTAATGTCATGACAAAGCTTCTAAAGAAAGAACAACGAGGCGTAATTGCACAATTATGCTCACTAGAAGTTCCAACATGAAAATCATCTATTTCTGCAGATCTCCAACAAGTCTTGGACAATCATTCCAAGGTGTTTGAAACTCCCAAAGGACTCCCACCTATTCGTGATCATGATCATGCTATTCATTTGATTCCAGGAAGTGTTCCTCCAAACATCCGACCTTATAGATATCCTTACTTCCAAAAGAGCGAAATTGAACGTATGATTGCAGAAATGTTAGAGGCGGGTATAATTCAACCTAGTCAAAGTTCTTTCTCTGCTCCTGTAGTACTGGTACACAAGAAGGATGGATCATGGCGAATGTGTCAGGATTATAGGGAGCTCAATAAGCTCACCATTAAAGATAAATTTCCTATTCATGTGATTGATGAATTATTGGAAGAATTACATGGAGCAATTTATTTTACCAAGTTGGATCTTCGTTCAGGATATCATCAAATTAGAATGAAGACTGAAGATATTCCGAAAATAGCATTTCGAACTCATGAGGGTCATTATGAATTTTTGGTCATGCCTTTTGGCCTTACCAATTCACCTTCTACATTTCAAGGGTTGATGAATTCCATTTTCAGACCCTTCCTTAGAAAATTTGTGCTAATATTTTTTGATGATATACTAATCTACAACAGGTCTTGGACGGATCATGTTCAACATGTTGACAGGGTGCTCAAACTATCGAAGGAAAAACAATTATATGCAAAAACATCCAAATGTTTCTTTGGAGTACAAGAGGTGGAATATCTAGGTCATATTGTATCTTACAAGGGTGTTAAGGTAGACCCTAACAAAATTAAAGCCATTAAGGAATGGAAAGTCTCCACAACCATAAAGAAGTTGCGCAGATTTCTCAGGTTAACAGGGTATTATCACAAGTTTGTTTAGAATTATGGGAGAATAGCAGCACCTCTAACATCATTATTGAAGAAAGATGCATTTTCATGGACTCCTGAAGCAACTAAGGCCTTTGAACATCTTAAAGAGGCAATGTGCCTAACACCAGTCTTAGCTATGCCAGACTTCACAAAAACCTTTATTGTGGAATGTGATGCCTCAGGAAATGGAACTAGTGCTGTTTTAATGCAAGAAGGAAGACCCATTGATTTTGAAATTCGTTCAATCAAAGGAAAGTATTTAAAAAAGGCTATTTATGAGAAGGAAATGTTGGTAATACTACATGCACTAAAGAAATGGAGACCTTACCTAATGGGAAGACACTTCAAGGTAAAAAAATAATCATGATAGTCTTAAACACTTTTTGGAACAAATACTATCTTCAGAAGAGCAACAAAAATGGGTCACAAAGATGTTGGGTTACGACTGTGAAATCATATACAAAAAAGGGAAGCTAAAAGTTGTTGCAGATGCACTCTCAAGAAAGGATGAAGAGGTGGAAGCATTGCTTTGTGCCATTTCTATTATCCAACCAGATTGGATAGCCGAAGCAAGGGATGAATGGAAGAAGGACGAAGAAGTTTGGACACTCATTCAAAAGTTGCAGCAAGATCCTAGTACATCTGATACATTTAGTTGGAAAAATGATTCCTTATGGTACAGATATCGCTTATATATTTGCAAGAATTCCCAACTAAAACAAAAGATTCTTTTGGAATTGCACACTTCTCCTTTAGGAGGACACTCGGGATTTTTAAAAACTTACCACAGGGTGAAGAAAGATTTTTTTTGGGATGGCCTTAAATCTGATATTCAAAAGTTTGTGGCAGAGTGTTTGGTTTGCCAGCAAAATAAAGTTGGGGAAATTAAGACCCCGGGTCTTCTAAAACCTTTTTCCATTCCAAGTCAACGTTGGGAGGAGATTTCAATGGATTTTATCACAGGTTTACCCAAGTCCGAAGGAAGGAGTGTCATCATGGTGGTAGTTGATAGAATTACCAAGTATGCACAATTTTGTGCATTATTTCATCCATTCAAAGCAAGTACAGTTGCTACTGCATTTATGGAAACAATTCAAAAGCTACACAGAAACCCAAAGATTATTGTAAGTGACAGAGATCCCATTTTTACAGGAAATTTTTGGACGAAATTATTTTCTTGTTTGGGTACTTAACTAGATCATAGCTCATCTTATCATCCTCAATCCGATGGTCAAACAAAGATAGTGAATAAATGTTTGGAAGGATATCTTCATTGTTTTGTATCTGATAAGCAAGAAAAATGGGTCAAATGGTTACCTCTCGCTGAATGGTGGTATAACACTTCCTTCCACACTGCAGCAAAAATGACCCCATTTATGGCACTTTATGGATATCATCCATCGTCCATCACATCTTCTTTAAGGGAAAATTCTAGGGTTGAAGCAGCGAAGGGTCACATTGAGCATCAAAAAGTTCTCCAACTCTTAAAGGATAACCTAAATTTGGCACAAAATCGAATGAAACAACAGGCAGATCAACATCGCAGTGAGAGAAGTTTTGATGTGGGAGACTGAGTATTTTTACGGCTACAACCATACAAACAAATGTCCCTCAAGCAAGCTAAGAAGGATAATAGATTATCGCCAAAGTACTATGGTCCTTACAAGGTGTTGCAAAAGATTGGTACTATGGAATACAAATTGGAGCTTCCTGCTTCTTCGCGAGTGCATCCAGTTTTCCATGTTTCTTGCTTAAAAAAGGGTATAGGGGACAAAATTCTAGTTCAAACAATATTGCCAGAACTTGATGAGGAAGGAAAAATCATATTGGAACTTGAAGCAGTCACGGAAACAAGAACTCAACAGCTACGAAATCAATCAATTTCAGAGTATCTCATCAAATGGAAGAACTTACCCACTGAAGATTCTACATGGGAGGATGAGAATTTTATACATAAGCACCCGAAGCTACTCAAGCATTGAGGACAACACTTTTTTGAAGGAGAGGAGCATGTTAGGTCCTTATATTACTAGTATAGTCCCTTATTGTTGTTATTGTAACCCCCTTATTGTTATTGTTGTACCCCTGTAACCCCCATATTGTTATTATTGTGTCCTTACATTATTATTGTTAGGTCGGCTAGGATTAAATTTTGGCCCCACTAGGATTACATTGTGGCCCCATGGACTCCTATATATAGAGTGGAGGTTTTGTCATTTGTATCATCCAAGAATTGTTCATTTATGTAATGTATTGGAGGTTGCCCCCTCGAAGTGGCTATTTCTAAGGCTTTGATCTCTCTTTTCTTCTATTTCTGGAGCTGGTTTCATAACACGAAGAACCAAATGCTACTTTTATTCCTACTTAATGTAGAACATTAAAACCAACTAACTTCACACATTTAAATCTAACTAAACTATTAATGATAAAATTTTCCCACTTCTTTTTTGTCCACAACATGTGAACACATAATCACATTGGTGGAAATTGTACGGATGCTCCTGTATCATATACTAACATTGCCAGACCTGCAACAACCATTTGAAATTGAGACAGACACATCTGACTATGCTATTGGTGCATTCCTCACCCATCAAGGGAATCCTGTGCCATATCATAGTGAGACATTATTCGATACAATTCAAAAGTACCCCACCTATTATAAAGAGATTTACTATATCGTGCAGGCTTTCCAATAATAGAAACATCACATTCTGGGGAAGGAGACATTCATCCACAAAGATCACCAACCTCTTTAGTTTATACAGACATAAGGGAATTTGCAGAATGATCGCCATCGGAAGTGGTCTAAATATCTACAAAAATTCCACTTGAACATTAAATACAAAAAGGACAACACCAATCATGTTGCATATTACCTTAATCGGCTCCCATTTGTAGCACTGATTACTGTTCTCGACTCTTGTAGCCATGAGACCTATGGATGGCCGCAACTATACAAAAATAATCTAGATGCTAGTTAATGGCAAGAAAGTTCCATATTTCCACCTCTAGGATGCATTATTATGCTACTTGGGCCACCTTTGTGTTCCTTCAATCAAGCGTGCCAAGTTGATTTGGGAGGCGCACTATAGTCAGGTCACAAGACACTTTGGTGTGGAGAAAATTGTGGTCATACTGCAGAAGTATTTTTATTGATGCAAACTCCAACAAGATGTTGAAAAATATATTAGACCTTGCACTACCTATGCCATCACCAAGCCAACCATCAAGAAGAAAGGCCAATACACTCCTTTGGTTACTCTGAGTCAACCCTGGGAATATATCTCCATGGAATTTTTATTTGGCCTCCCTTATACCAATCATGGTAACAATTGTTTATTTGTGGTCGTGGACAAATTCTCTAAGATGGCTATATTGGCGGCCTGCAAGAAGAGTATCGCAATAGAGGACATTTCCAAACTCTTCTTTGAACGAGTGTGGGTACATTATGGGATCTTGCAGACCATTATATCAAATAGGGATAGCAGGTTCCTGGGCACCTTTTGGTCGAGCCTCTGGACACTATTGGACACCAATCTCACCAAGTCGACTGCATTCCATCCCCAGACTGATGGCGACACAAAGGTCGTCAACATGATGATAATGCACATACTCAGCATGTACAACTCCAAGCATCCATGAACCTGGGATGCGAGCCTTCCCTATATGTAACATAGCTATAACAGAGCTCTCCATAACTCTACTGGTCAAAGTCCCTTTCATGTGGGTCTGGTATTTCAACCATTGTGTCTGATTGATGTTGTCATGCCTCGTGTAACTACACATTCATAATCCACACATGTACAGTGTGAGGTTGATAAAGCAACCAGTTTTATTGAACGCATCCAGCACATTCGCCAGTAGGTTCACGAAATCTTGGAAAAGTCCAATGCCAAGTACAAGAATTAACATGATCAACATCGAGTGTCGCACAAGTTTCAGGCGGGTGAAAATTTTTGGTTGTATTCGTAGAAAGAATGCCTTACCGGAGCCCATCAGAAGCTCAAACCACTCAGATATGGGTTGCACACCATCACCAAGGTTGTGGGAGACAATAATTTTGAGCTCATCGTTCCCCCATTCCTTGGCCTGCACCCAATGTTCAATGTGTACCACCTCTGGCCATACTTTCCACCATTATTGGACACATCAGATATTACCGAACAACTCACAACAACAGAGCTAAACCCAGACTGCATGAAACATGCCACAAATGATCATATCATGGAAATGCAGATTAAGAACACTTACCAGCAAAATATCCAACCATATCAGGTTGTCAAAGCTGACCAACTCTTGTACCAAGGAAAGTGGCTCACTAGTGACTGGGTTCATCAAAAGTTTCCTCATCTCATGGAGGCACTCAACACAATGGGGACCATTAATTCTTAAGGGGGAATATTGATACAGGTGGATATTGGTGGCCACCCACCTATTCCACTTGGACCCCCACCACTATTTCATTTAGTTTCCTTAATTGTAGCACAAATTACTATTTTTGACAGTTTTTAAGGTCTTGAACTTTCAGAGCCATTTTGAGGCCCTAAACAACATTTTCTTTTGGAAAACAGGAAAACCCATTGCATTTGACATGGGTTTTCAATCAGAAGTTTTAGTCCTCGAGTATATATTTCTAACGATGTATCATACATGTCAAATGAAGATCATATGCCAAAGTTATGACCTTGATAAGTTGATGTACCAATTTACCCCGATGTGGCCCACATAATTTTGGCGGTTCATCTCTTAGGGTTAGGTTTTTGGATGTTTATGGCTTCCATTGTTTCTCAATAATAAATAGGCCTTTGATCTTCATTGTAACACAATTCAGAAGGCATGTAGTCGCCACATCTCTTCTCATAGATAAGCTACCATCTCTTGAACTAGTTTAATTCCTTTCTTCATGTAAATAGTTTTCAGTATTTTGTTATTAATGAATTGAAGTTCTGTTTTCACTGCATCTCTATGTTTTTGTTCATATCTATATTTCATTTTGTTTCTGCATAAATCTGGATCAAATCATTATTGTTGAAGGAGATGTTGGAAAAGTACCCTAGTGCCAACGACCTTCAAGTGCATACAATTGATGAATTCCAACTAAGAGCCCATGTTATACCTTTTGTTAAAGAAGATAGGGATTTTTTCATGTTTAATGCATAATGTTGGCATTTTTTTGAGATTTATTAACCGGTTTGGTGGCAGGTTTATGAAAATAAAACGGTTGTGTTATCCCTAGTACGATTCAACGAGGATGTAGATATTGGATTTTTGGAAAAATGAACTAAGTTGTGCATATTCATTTCAAGAGAAAGGGGCACACTCTATTTTTGTGGGAGTTGCACGAATTTTACAAAGAAATAATTGCACTAGACAACCATGGTCAATTCTTTCCAAGATCAAGAGTTTTTGAGTGAGCAGATATTTATGATTTTCCTAAGACATCCTTATAACCCACCTTTTACAATTTGTGGTGTAGATGTGAAGTCATTCAACCCTTCGTCGTGTTGTTGGCCCTACAAAGCCATTCTTGAATGCAATCACTATTGTCCAAGAACATGTCACCATTTGACCATTTGGATTGTATTCTACTAGTCCAATTTGTATTCTGAGGTTGAAAACATGGGGACACGAAGCAATGTTCACAATTGGAGGAAACGATATTATGCACCACGAAGATAACTTACGCATTTGAGGCTTGTCAACATACATGTGTGTTCAAGTGTTGGCGAGTCAATAAGAACATTAATTTGAACTGTATGCAATTATGATGGTATTGAAGGCCAACTTCTATTCCATTGAACGTGTGACGTGGTATTGAAGGTTAGCATCTACTCCTTGGAACTAGTGATGATGGTATTGAAGGCATTGTATATAAATATTTTTGACTTCCACCTGCAGATAAAACAAGTATGTTTGAAGAGGTGTGCTCACAGTGACACATAGCGTTTCTTTAGCTTTAAATTGCTTAAGCTTAACCATCCGTCAAAGTAAAAATTTTCTGATTAGCACGGTATCTGATTAGCACGGAAAAACCTGGACGTAGGTCTTTTTGGTTTTTTATGAAATTCTCCATATGTTGGAATCAAACAATTTGTTCTTAGTTTCAATTATAAGCACAAATTTTTCTTTAAATCTAAGATTTATTTTTTATTTATTTATTTCTTGAGTGGTACTATTCTTGTCTAAATATTTTGAAATCATACACAAAAGTGAATTTAAACACATAACTTTACTTATTCATTAGATTTCAAAAATATATATCATATTCCAAACTATTCTTGAAATAGTGGAAATAAGCAACTAATTTGATAATTCTAAAGGGATAATAGATTGGATATATATTAGCTTCTAGATTATATAGTTACGTTAGACATGGAAAATATATGTGTTTCAGAACATATGGATAATTGCCTCAAATTTTTCTATAATATCATTTGTCATTCCCCACCATAGTTTAAGCAAGTATTTGCATAAAAAATAGATAAAAAAAATATGTATATAAATATACTTCCCAGGAGCTATTTCCCACCATTATTTATGTGTTGTTCAATGCTTTAACAAGTGGGAGTAAAAATGTAAATGTGCAGACTTACTAGTGGTTACTACCCAGCAAAATTTATGCAAGTCCTTGTAAGGCTTTCCAATTCTTATATATCAATTTGCATTTTTTTTTGAATTATAATTTCCACTTATGCAATGGTTGGTAAACGTACATCAAAACATTTACCTCATCATACATCTGACATTGCCAAAATAAAAAATTATAAAACTTATAAAAATTTAATAAATTATAACTTTATTTTAAATTATTATTATTATTAATTATAAAAGGAATTAATATAAAATTAGCCTGCAATAAGGTTTTTTACCATGGACACGCATCTTCATTTTACCATGGATATTCTTAAACTATAAATAAGTTGTGTTACAATACTATGGGTCAATACCATGGTTAATCAATACCACATGCCAAAAAAAACATAATTAATTTCACAATCAAAATATTTTATACATGTTTTTTTAATTTAATTTTATAATATTTTAAAAATTGAATTGAAAATAAAAAATGAAAACTACTTTTGAAATAAATCACAACCATCTATCTCAACAACTATTAAAACTAGCATAGGCATATAAATTAAATGGTTGGCACAACATCCTCCAAGCTTTCATCTTCTTACTACTGCATCTGGAATATGTCATTTTACAAGTTTTTGGCCCTGCAATAGTCTTGATATTTTTTAAGAAAGGTAGCTTTCATGTCATCCCAAGATCTAATGTGATTTCTCATAATTTGTAGGAAATAATTTTTTTTTTTGAGAATCATCCACATAATTATAACTACAACATAAAATGTCAAATTCAAACAAAAATGCATTAGGCTCTTTTGTGGCCATAACTCGAAAATTGGTTAGGATAGATGGAGAGATGTTTTTCATGTTGACATTTGGTGCTTCATCATGGATAGGAAATCCAAAATTGATTTCACTCTTAGCTTTCTAATTTATGTTCTCTTCTACCATGTTGCCAAATAAACTATACTCAACATGGGTTGGTGATGGTGGTGGCTCCATAATTGGATTTTGGTGAGAAAGAAAGTTGTCTTCAACTCAAGCCTCAGGTACTTCCATTGCAACTATAGCTCCTATTTGTGATGCAACAACACCTACTAGAGTCTCAAGAAACTTGCTAATGCGTTCTAGAGATAACTCTTGATATAATGCTTGTATGTTTTAACTTTGCACATAAATTACCTGCAAACGAATTCCTAAAACATAAAAATAAATAATGGCGAGAACATAAAATATACACAAATATTTTCTTCTTGAACGAAATTCGGGAAAACCAGATTGAATTTTCATTATATTCATTTCAATTTTACAATACATATATATACATGCTGAAGCATTCATAAACCCCAATCCATTAACCCTGGATTAGAACATATCCAAAGTTCCCTTGACCATATCTACAAAATACCATGGGAAAAAACCATCTTGACAAAAAAACCATGCACGAAAACCATGCGAAAAACCATGGGTCCGCATTAAAAGAAAATTCTTGGGGTGTTGCGCTAAACCTCGGTGCAATGTACTACATGTGGGGCTAGTCATGGAAATAATATAACACATACCCGACAAGATTTGTATACCATTTTTGGAGACAATTGTGGAAGAAACTATGCACTAACTTTA
Organism: Pinus albicaulis; assembly: GCA_034641835.2. NCBI lineage: Eukaryota > Viridiplantae > Streptophyta > Pinopsida > Pinales > Pinaceae > Pinus > Pinus albicaulis. The sequence goes on from CM076571.1 coordinate 55,676,775, forward strand.
ATTTAGTTTAACATATCACCCATAGACATATGGGAAAACAAAGGTGGTAAACAAGAGCTTAGGAAATACCTTAAGGAGTTTGGTGAGTGAACATATGAAACAATGGATCAAGTACTTGCTCAAGTTGAATTTGCATATAAAAATTCACCCAATAGAAGCATAACTTGATGAGTCCTTTTTAGATAGTATATGAAATGCATCGAAGAGGAATTTATAAGTGAAGAAATTTGAGAAAGTAGGAACTAAGGAGTGTTGCCGGTGAAGACTTTGTGGCAAACATGCACGAATTGCATAAAAGGGTTAAACAATAATTGTAAGAGAAAAACAACAAGTATAAACTTAGAGCATATATGAAAAGAAGATAGTTGGGCATTGAAATTGGTGACTTAGTGTAGGTATATCTCAGAAAAAAGGGTTTCCTATAGGGACATACAATACATTAAAACTTAAGAAAATTGGTTCATGTAAGATTTTAAGAAAAAAATCTTCTAATGAGTATGAGTTAGAACTCCCAAGTGATATTGGGATGTTACCAATTTTTGATGTTATAGATTTGTATCCCTTCAAGGAGATAGAAAGTGTTAAAGGGGATGAACTTATAAGTAATGAAAAGCATAACATTGGATGGAGGAAACACCTACTAAAAGTAGTTTAGAAAGATATTGAAGTGGTGTTGAATCAAAGGGTAGCCAAAAGAAATAAAGGTAAATAATACTTTTAGTATATGGTCAAATAAAAGATCCAACCAACAAAAAATGCCACTTGGATGACAATAACAAAAAATTCCAAGTATGGTACAATTGTTGAAGACCTCATGAATAGTTATTTTCTTCCACGGGAGTTTGATGCAGGAACATATACTAGTTAAAACCATTTTTACATTCTTAGGTAAAAATCCATTTACAAAAGGAGGTTGATTTAATTAAATTTATCTAATTTTCAGTGTTTTCCTAAATATATTTTAGAAGGTATATATCTCGTTAGGAAGTTAGATAAGTGTCATATAATTTCTATGCCAAAGGAATAGAATTAGCAGAACTAAGAATTTGTTAGATGATCTAGCAAAACATATTCAAATTGTTAATCTATATGAGAAGTATATGTACTTGAATTTCAAGTAATTGAGAATTAAAGAGGAGAGCAAGAGATTGAAGTTTTGAGAGTGAGTGAAGAGGTCAATTTTGACAAGAGGAAGATTTTGCATAAACACTAAGTTGTAATCTCCCTGTTTTTGTTTGAATGAATATATATATATATATATATATATATATATATATATATATATATATATATATATATATATATAGTGTATATTTAATTTGTGTGTGGTTTATTAATATAGCCAGATTGGGTTCTTATTTTTTGTAGGAAGAATACAAAGTTGCAGGTGATTAAGTCTTCGATTAAATTTCAAAGTTACAATATTGTCGTAGTATAGTTTAATATTTCAATCCATATCATTCAAATTTTGACATAGACACCAATAAATAGAGATGCAAATGAAATTATATCTCAATTTTCAATTAATGACAGGGTAGCAAATATTTTCGGATTGAAAACTACCTGTCTTCACAATAGTCGAGTAGTGCAACTATTATCTAGATCCCATATCACTTCAATAATATGGTGTGGACCCTGTCAAATTTTATTAGAGAGAACCAAATTCTGGATTGATATTTACACCTAGACCATAAATCGTCTGGGGTGGACCCCACTACAAAATACAAGAAGGAATATATATTGAGGTTTGTGCACAAAATGTTATTCAGGGAAAAACATATTTGGGTCATTGTTGAAGTGTTCAATTGATCTAGGTTTGTGAAGGGAATGAGGAAATCCTAAACATCCAAAAACCTAACCTGAGGAGATGAAATGCCAAAAGGCTTATGGGCCCCACTAGGGTTAGTTATTACATGTGGGATAAAGAAATGAATGTGCTATGTTGAAGTAAATTATATTTTATGGTGGCAATTAAGGTTTGGGTCTCAAGAATAATATTATCTAAAATCTGAAGATATTGGGAAAGGGGGTTGTTTTAGGACCATGTTAACTACTTTGACCTAACTAATAGGCCATATCTAGCATTATTTTAATCTTATGTAGACCCATAAATTACCCCCTAAAATTCACCAATGTCAAAGTAGTTAACATGGTCCTAAAACAAATTTTATGCACAAATTTGTGGGAAAATATATTGTCACTTCCAAGTTATTGTAGGGAAGTTTGTCAAAAACCTCAAAACACTTATGCATCTAGTGGTTAATAAATGGTTACTATGTGCATGATCCATCATAAGTACGCTTCTTTGTCATGGGAGGGTGATGGTCAATTATAAGGTCAATAAACAAGGCCATGATATTGTTGGGGCTTCCCATGTTTGGCAGGTTGGCACTACCAAAGATGAGACAACATCAGAACCACTTTCAGACCTCAGGATCTAGCCCTCCTGGGTCCAGAGAGGGATCTCTCTATGATTGTCAAGGTATATGTCTTTGAAGTTCAAAGGTTAAGATGTTAGGCTAGTTGTGGGCTCTGGTTTGTTTGGTTTGGTTGTTGGGAATCAGGAATGAAGGATTCAGTACAAGACCAGGCTGGGCGGAGAGGATTTTAGGCAAAGGAGAGATAAATCAGAGAACATCAAGACCATTGGGCAAATGGAGTCAGAAAAGGATTTAATTGCTATTCAATATGCAGGCTTTCAGTTGGGCTAGTCATCTAAATCATTGGATCTTAAAGATGATAGTGTGGTGTGGAAAGGAAAGAAGGAAAATGAAAGCAAGGAAACCTCCAAGTTAGCCTTCAGAAATCAGATCCAGGGACCACCTGTGATCCGAAACCTAAAGGTAAACTCTACAGACAAGGAACATAAAAGGTTTAGAATACAAAGTTGAAAAACCTGAGATCAGAGAGAGACTTTGAACTCTCAATGCTTTGGCATCCAGCTTAAGGGAACTTGGAAAGGTTTAATGAGTTGAAAGGGATCCTAGTGAGATAGAGGCACAGTTCTAAACTCCCAGTGTTCCCAATTCATTCAATTAAATCCTAACAAGAACATCTAAATACAGACTTCATTAATTCATACATCAGCTAGCAATATATCAGATCACTACACTGGTTAAATCAATTGAAATCAATCCTCAGATACACATATAGCAGAAAAACATTAAAGGCAGGGAGAGCAGCAACACAGGGTACCTAACAAGGGTAAATCCTATGCCAAATTTCTGATGCGTGCCCGAAAGAAAGTAATGAAATGAAATAAAACACAGAGATAGAAAAACATCACTAGCTGCTTTAAATCAGGATCCAAAGAAATGTGCTTGTCATATTAAAGAGCAACACCAGTCATGTACAAAATTGCTTACAACTTGATATTCAACCTGAAAACACTTTCCTCAGCCTATCTTACAATTTGACACAGAGACTATGTCTCCACAGAAACAACTTGCAATTCTAAAATATCCGAACAACAACAACAATGAGTTTCTTCATGAATCTTATAGCTGAAGAGAGTGGAAGAGGTAGGTGAAAAAATAAATGTAGCATTTAAAGCTTAGAAGAGGAAGAGGGCCGAAGTCCATTCTGTTTAAATTCTATGCATTCATCTATGGCACTTTTTGGGTGAAAGAGTGGCCTTCTTCAGGCTTCCATTTACTCCGGTATGACTCTGATGTACTTTGGCTGCAGGATTCTGTAGTACTTTTGGTGAATAAACAAAAGGAAAATAAATGACTGTGAAGTCCGCCATACTACATAACAAATGCTTTGGTAGCTTAGGACTGTTGTCAGGGTTGAATTTCCCTAGGGACACGAAATAGTATGCAGACAGTATGGGCACTTCGTACTTTGTGGAAAGAAACATTCTGCTGATAGAGAAACCCTGATAATATTATTTTCTGTGCATGGGACCTTCTGATTGATCCTAGGGGTCTTCGACCTGGTACTCTGCCTTTCAATTACTGACTCCAGACTTCAAATATCTCTGATTACTGGCTGTAAATTCTCTGATCTTGACTGGTACTCTTTGCTGCTTCCACGATGGCCTCTGACTGTGAAATCTGGCTTTAATGGCTATGGGGAGATTTTACAGAGTTTAACTCTGTTCCTTTAAATGTGGTCATTTCACAACACCTTCCCAAGCCTTTCTCCATAATTTCAGCCTCTGAAAATGGTCCTTTCCTGTGTTCTCTGTCACTGTAACAGACACTGTGAATCATGGCGGATTTCCGCCGCTCGTACCCTGCAGAAACACACAAAATCGTGAAGAAATCCATGCCGGAGGGAGATGAGTGCTTTGATGGCTTACAAAATGATGGTGGAACTATGGAGAAATGGCGAGAAATGTTGTGGAAGGCCTGTGGAATGGTGGTGCAGTATGGCGGAAACAGTGGGAAATGCAGTTGGAAGGTGGCGAGAATGGAGATTTAAATGCAAAACCTTAAAAATTGACCTCAGAATGGAGCATATATAAAAGGACGGGTGAATATACGATGGAAACACGTGGAGTGGTGATGTGGCGGGATCAGTCTATGGTGGGGGTATGCATTAAATCTGGACCATCCGATCTCAGGAGGAGATCGACGGCTGAACGTGCTTTGGAGGGCGGCAGATGGTGGGCCAGGGGTTATTTGGCCTTGGGTTATCCCCCGTGCATCTTCGTGGAGCGACTACCATCGGATGGATCGTCCCAGATTAGACGGCTCACGTGCATATCATGCTGTATCTGTGGACGAACTTTAATGCGCGATGGGGGAGCAGTTTTTAAATAGTGCCCGAGACACGCGTTTTTTGATGAGTGGAATCGCTCCGACATGAAAATTACCACCCTCCACCCAAAGGCGGTGCGATGGAAACCGACGGGTTATGAACAGGCGTGGTGCGGGGGCCACTGAGCAGATGAAATATGGATCGTTGATTTCGCGGACTAACGAACGATGGATGTGTGATCAGGGCGGTGGAAGAGGGGAACACACGGACGCTGCGGAGTTAACAAGGACCGCCCGATCTGTACAGATCGACGTTTAAAACTGCTCCCGTCATCAAATGAGATAAGCGCCCTTTTCCTTGGGCCTGGTCTTGGCGTTGGGTCATGTGGGGCAAATGGTTACGAGGCTAGAGCCGAGAGGGGCTAAACCCAAAATGTGTGAAGTATGGGTTTTCTGGCCCATTTTAACGCAATTCAAGGTCAGAAAGAGGTGACGATAGAAGGAAGAAGGAGAAATTTAGCCAACCCAAAAGTGTTTGAAGGATCTAAAGGGAAAAAGGAGGTGACTTAGAAGGTTTAGGAGGGGATTTGGGATTAAATTTGGGAGGCTTAGAAAAGGGAATAAAGGGATGGAAAGGGTAATTCTGCAGGGGTACAAGGGCAATGAAGGCCTTTGGAGCACAATTTTTCACAATCAGTGAGGCTTTTTGACTTAAGAAAAGTAGAGGGAAATAATCAAAGAGCAGGGAGCATGAAGAGGCTTCAAGGATGATGTGTTTTCAAGAGAAATGCATTCCTTGAAGGCTCATAAACAAATTAGCCCCTGTTTTCTTGTCAAAAAATTCATAGGGGGCTAACAGTGGCTCCACATGGGGATGGCTACTTCTTTGAAGGAGTCAAGAATTTAGAAATGATATTTGGAGTAGGCCAGATGCCTTGTTCGTTGACACATTCTTTTCTTACTTAGATCAGCTACCACCATTTGTGAAGACATCAAATTAGCATAATAGTTCTCCAACAATCTACCTACCCATTCCTACAATCCTAGCATTTTTTCTTCCAGGGTGCATTTGGACTAGCAGACCCTTTACATATTTTTATTTTTTACAAACAAGAAAATAAACCTATTCTAGTTCTACCCTTATTACTCCATGAGACCAGATTAAACTGTTGGTCTCATAAGTTTCTCTACCTAATCTAATATCTACTGGGATTAGACTGTCCAACAGATTTCTTCTCTATATTCTACAACAAAAATTTAAAAACAATCAAACTAGGATTAGACAGTCTAGTTTGCTGTGGATCCAAGGCATAAAGACAGTTGCACATGGACAGAAACTTGCAGAAAAATGAAAACAAAATCTTGAAGGCTTAAAATCCGAAGTTTTGAAGCATCCTTCTTTCTTGGTGACTCAAGTTTTGAGTTTGTTAGGGTCACTTTCTTTTCTTTGTTTCAGCTCAGGTTTTGGGCATGTTAGAGCTGATTCTTCTTTCTTCTTTGTTGGTCCAGATTTTGAGCATGTTAGGACCAGCTACTTTGCTTCCTTTGGCTCAGGTTTTGATCATATTAGAGCCAATCTTTTGCACTTCAGAGGTTCATGTTTTAAGCATGTCTGAACCTCTCCTTTCTTTCTGTTTTTTTTTTTTGAAACATTTTCTCCTTTTTCTTGAAAACATAACACAACAATGGTATGTACAATGGAAATGGAAATCGGAAATTGGAAATCAGCAGTAGTAGTGTTTGAGCATCCTACCATTGACAGGACCCCCAAACAGCTCTGTACCATCTAGTTCTTGTAGGAAAAATGCATTTGGACCCACAGTGGCCTGGATGATGTATGGACCTTGCCACAAACTGTCAAACTTGTTGTGTTTGCCTTTGTCTTCTCTCCTTGAGTCCCACTTCAAAACTTTATCTCCAATTTTGAAATCACAGGCTTTGGTTCTCTTGTCAAATAACTTCTTTATGTTTTCCTGAACTTTAATAGCTCTGTTATAGACTTATTCTCTCGTTTACTAGAGATGAATTGTTTGGTTTATCCTCCTTATCATGTTGTCTTCTTCTGTCTGAATCTCTTGGACAAGTTTGATCACTGGTACTCCAAGGCTGGTAGTAAAAACTGCTTCTGTTCCGTATACAAGCTGATATGGTGGCATGCCAATGGATTTCTTTGTTGTAAGCCTGTCAGCCCACAAAGCATGCACCAGCTTGTTATGCCATGACTTCTTGTTCTCTTCCAGTAGCTTTTTGATAATGGTCACCAAGCTTTTGTTTGATGATTCAGCTAACCCATTACCTTGTGGGTAATAAGCAGTTGAATGACTGAGTGCTATTTGATACCTGTGAAAAAAATCAACCATTTTCTTGGATCCAAAAGCAACAGTATTATCAGTGATTATTTTCCTTGGGCAGCCAACCCGAGAGAGGATATGGCCTTCTAGGAAACTAATGATGACTGCATCTGTAGCATTCCTAGTAGGTATGGCCTCTATCCACTTAGTGAAGTAGTCTGTGGCTGTTAAGATCCATTTGTGTTGTGCAGAAGAAGCAGGATGAATTTATCCTATGAAATCTAGGCCCCATTGCATAAAAAGACCTTCAACAGTGATGGGTTGTAAAGGGAGGGGGAGGAGTTTTCTTTTGCCTTCAAAAATATGGCATTTATGGCAAGCAATTATCATCTTATGGATGTCGTTGAAAAGTGTAGGCCAATAATAGCCGACTCTGAGTATCTTGTTAGCAGTGGCTTTCCAGCTCAAGTTGCCTCCACACTCTCCTACATGGAATTCTTGTTTAATCCTCTTTGCTTCAGATTCAGGCAAACATTTAAGCAATAGGCCATTTGTATTTTTCCAGTATAAACATTCATTCAGAATGCAATAATTTCTGGCTTTTAGCTTTAGGAATCTGGCCTTAGTCTTTGACAGTTCTGGAGGGGCATTGAGATTTGTGAGCACGTAAAGGATATCATCATACCAAGGAGAGTTCTGAAATTTCTCCTCGACAGTGGGATCAGGCAATCCTTCCTGCACATCCAAGGCATATACCATCTTTATGTCAAGGGCCTGTAAATTTGATTCAACCATTAGTTGAGCTAAGCCCTGACCCTTGATCAGTTTTGTGGGTTTTATCTCAAGATCATATTCTAAGATCACAACAATCCATTTGCCCCTCTTCCCATCTGGGTCTTGGGACAAGATATCTTTGACCACTATGTTAGGCACATAGGCTATGGTATGGGAATGCAATATGTACACCCTCAAGTCTTTCAAGGCCTTAACCAAGGCATAGGCCTGTTTCTCCATTATATTGTATTTCAAGGGTGCATCCCTCAAAGCCTTGCTGAAAAAAGAAATGGGCTACTCCATTCCCTCTAGATTTTTCTGCAGTAGAACTGCAGCCACTGTGTGCTCGGAAGAAAATGAAAAGATCAGGAAATCTTTTGAGAAATCTGGGCTGACTAGGACAGGAGCTCGAGTGAGATCAAGTTTGAATGATTCAAAATATTTCTTAGCCTCAACTGTCCATTTAACCCCTACCCATTTTTTTAGCATGTTGGTCATATTCCTGAGGTGTTCAGCTAGGTTGGGAATAAACCTCCTTAAGAAGTTAATTTTCGCAATGAAGGACTGTAATTCTTTGATGTTTCTTGGGTGTGTAATCTGTAGTATTCCCTAAACTCTTTGTGGGTCTATCCTAATCCCCTTTTCAGATATAATATGGCCGAGAAGTTTCCCTTCTTGCAGCCAAAAACAATGTTTTTAGGATTCAATGACAGACCGAACCTTCTAAATTTTCAAAGACCTTTCTCAGATGTTTTAGGTGTTCTTCATCAGTCTTAGAATAGACTGTTATGTCATCCAAGTAAATAACAATGAAGTGTCCTATCTCATTGGAAAAAGCTATATCCATTTCTCTTTGGAAGGTTGCACTAGCGTTCATCAGTCCAAAAGGCATTTTTACATACATAAAAGTGCCCCATGGAGTGGTGAAAGCCGTTTTGAGTTGGTCTTCTGGGAGTAATAGGACTTGGTTGTATCCTGAAAAACCATCTAGCAGGGAGATTCTCTTGGAGCCTACTACCTTCTGAAGAATGTGTTCCATCTTTGGCAAAGGGTAGTTGTCCTTAAGGGAGGCTCTGTTAAGGTTTCTGAAGTCTATGCATAATCTGATCTCACATGTTTTCTTCCTTACAGCTACTAAGTTCGAAACCCAATCAGAGAACCTCACAGGAACTATTATTCCTGCCTCGTACATTTTCTTTATCTCCTTTTCCACTACAGGCAATTGTTTTGGGTTTATCCTGCGGAGTTTCTGTCTGAAGGGCTTCTGATTTTCTTTCAGAGGTATTTTGTGCTGTATGATATTTGTGTCATAGGCCTTTAAGTATTCGTAGCTCCAAGAAAACACATCAATGAATTCTTTGAATAAATCAATGTACTTTTTCTTCATGTCTATAGGTAAAGACTTAGCCAGTTTAATCATTTTGGGTTTATCTTCTGTGCCTATGTTGCATTCTTCAATGTCAGAGTCTGCGTGTTCTATAGTGGGATTTTTTGCTACATCATCAAAGTCAAATAGGTCCTCTAAAGGTGCCAGGCCTCGCGGAACATTCTTATCTTTTGCCTGCAGCACCTCTACTTCCTTATTATCTGCGTTTTCATATTCTTTGGTCGGATTTCCAATCTATTCGTTTAAAGCGTTTATTTCTATGTTATAGGGTGTTTATTCTTCATCTGAGGGCTCTTCATTTAGGCAGCTATCATCAGATTTCGAGTCTGAATCAGAAAAATCAAACTCATTCCTGTCTACTAGGAAATCCTCAATCTGTTTATCGCCCTCAAAGACCTGCCAATATTTTTCGTTATCTGGCACTGCAGGTCTGAATTTGGTCTGAATGATGATTTGTTGGTCACTGGGAGGTTTGTGGTATGAGCTAGCCATGCAGGCTAATCCATTTGCGATTACGTTCTGACTCCTAGGGACAAACACTAGTTCATATTCTATGAATGTTTTCAATATATCCATAGCATCATTCCTATATTCTCTCAACCTAGGGTGTTTGGCTGTGTATTCACCGTTTACCTGTTTTATGACCAGCTCCGAATCTCCATGCACGGCTATCCTTAGGGCTCCTAATTTCTTCAAAAGTTTTAAACCTAGGATAAGAGCCTCGTACTCTGCAATATTATTTGTACATTTGAAATGCAAGTTGCAGGCGTGGCTCTCTGCGTGGTCACTCTCTGTGTTATGTAGCCACACCCCTGCTCCAGTAGTTCTCTTGGTGCATGACCCATAAAAGTTCATTTCCCACAGGGGTTCATTTTTTATTTTATCCTCATTTCCTTCCCTAACGTGGGTATCACTGGTCTGTTGTATCACGGGTTCTGTGTTGGGCTGTGGGTGGTTTTGTTCTTCGTGGAGTGTATGAGTTAGTGGGGGTGACTAGCCGGCTGATTGCGTTATGTTTTTGGTTCTATTTCTGGTCTACTTAGCGTTTCATCTTTAGTGCACTGTCCACGGTTTTCTTCTTCATTTTTCGCAAATTCCAGAGTGGCCATTATGTTAAAATTTGTGGTCTCAGCCCCTTTGTTTGCATCTATGTTTTCTGATGCTGGCTCTCCCAAGGATTCATCATTACAGAAGATAAAGGAGTCCAGATCTGTGTGCACAGAGTATAGAGGAGAATTTTCAGGCTTTTCAGGACTACTGACTAAGAACTTCATTTGTGCCTCCCTATACAGTCTTCTAAGCTGGCTAAAAATAGGGATTGTGGCATATGCCCCATCCATCTGCATTGTACCCTGTAGCTTGGCTCCCCACGACCCTGACAGTAGCATACCATACTTAGGTGGCACATCTGCCACTACGACATGCATGACCATACATTTAGCTGGGATCTGGGTCAAGTTCACACACAAGTCTTTGATCAGGCCAAGGCATTTTACTCTGCTAGAGTCAAACGAATATAAATCTTTATAGGGGTGGGTTATCTCTAGGCCTAGCTTTTCCATAACCACCTTAGGCATTAAGTTGTGAGATGCTCCAGAATCATGCATTGCATTGTGAAGGATCTTATCATGGATATTAAGACTGATATAAAAAGGGGGTACTACCCCTTCCTGAAAATTTCCTTCAATCTTTGGACCAAACAGGAGGGCTGGTTGATCATCACTCAGGTTGACAGTGTCACTATTTTCACCTAAGTTCAAAGCTTTCAAAATTTGGCCTTTATATACATCCTGAGTGGCCAGCTCAGAGAGTGGGAAAGAGATTTTAATTTTTGCAATCTCACTTTCTAAATTGAAAGCGGATTGACTCTTTGGGATGTTCAACTCTATTTTTCTAGTCACCACCTTGGTGGTTGAATCAGTGTGCTGATTCTCACTATGTACATTGTTAGAAACTGTTTTATCAGGAGCACTAACTGCGGTGCTAGTGTTGCTAGTTGGTTGACCTTGTTTGTCAGTGTTTTGGTTGTCCTTTTCTTTGTTCTTCCCAAAACTTTCGGCTGTTGAATTGTTACTTTAGGCAACTGCTTTAGAAGTTTTCTCAGGCCTTTTATTGATAGCGATCTTAGAAGCTTTTGGTTTGGAAGTGTCCGGGCTCTTTTTTCTTCTAAGTTCATATTGTTCTCTGACCTGCATGATGGCATTCTCGAATCCTAATCTATAATCCTCAGATTCTAATCTTTCTTCATCCCAATATGAGGGTGAGGGCTGATCTTCCTCTGAGTCACAGTTGTGGATAGAGTTATCTGTTTCAAACATGTTTATTGTGTTCCCTTTAGACTCCTCTATGATTCCCTCATCTTCATCAAGAAAGTTCTCTTAAAAAGGGGGAATAACTTTCTGATCTGATTCTCTTTGTCTATTGGGAGTGGTATTATTCCTTCTAAATTTCTGGTTCTGGTTTTGGTTTCTGTTCTGATTACTAACTGTGACAACCATTTTTTCCATCATTTGCTGTAGCTTTTCCAAGTTTTTAGATAGTCGATCATAATTGGGATCAGATGTTGAAGCTATGTTGTCATCTCTATATGTTACCCTTTTCTCAGCTCTCATTCTTGCCTTTTTCTCAATCAAGTTAGCCTCTACACTCACTGCTCCTTTCTGCATGTCTTCCAATGTGTTGTAATCCCTCTCCCTAAGTTGGTAGGCCATATCAACATAAAAACCCTCAGGGTATTTTACTAGGCCAGACCTTGGGGAGGTTTCATGTGTGGAGGAAGAGCATTGTAAACGCTATTAAACCTTGTAGAGTAATCATGGACACTCTCTCTTACGTTTCTTTTTAGGTTCTTGTATTCTACTAGGATTTGGAGAGGGTTGGCCTTAACTTCCCATTTGTTTATGAAGGTCTGATATAGTGAAGGGAGATCATTGATACTACCAGGAGGTAGGCTTTTAAACCATTTTTTTACTTCCCCCCCTAAACTTTGGGCAAAGATTCTCATTTTGACAGTATCATCATCTATTTCCATGTAGTCAAAAGAATCCTCCATCCTATCTACATGGTGCTGAGCTGTTGTAGACTCTTTTTCAGTGAAGTGTGGGATCTTTGACTGATAATCATTGGGTAAGGGAAGTAGGGGCTGAAGTAACACCAAAGGTGCATAAAAGGCTGCCATAATGATGTTCTGATGAGGTAAAGGGTTAACTTGAGCAGCTGGTATATGGATGACAGGGATATTATGACCAACAGAAGTTTGTTGAGCAGATTTAGGGTGGCAAAGCCCCAAGTTTTGAATAAAGTGAATATCTGGAGGTGTAGATGGAGGGGTCTCTCTGTCCCTAATGTGTTTACCACTGTGAGATGGTGAACCGGGAAGCTCAAGGTCTGGTTGGTCTAGAACACTGAATGACCTAGTTCTTGGTAATCTATTAGGTAGGTATAGGTCAAGACGAAAGAGTGATCGAGCTGTAAGGTCTTCTGGTGCAGAGTTAGCTCTAAGGATGCGTCTTGAAATAGTTGGCTTTCTAGATGTAGGATATTTCCTGAGGATGCTCTCAGGGTTGTCAACTATTTCAGGTGGGTCTGGGTTGGGATAAGCTCTTGTGTGAATGGTTCTTGAAGTCAGAATGCTGTTAAAAACAAAGAGCTTGCCCCTACTGCTACTGTTAAAATGGCTGATGTTGTGATGGGGGTTGGTCTTCCAATGGAGTCTTATGTGAAACCAAGATAATCAGCAGGCCTACTGATCACCAGTGGAGTCTTTGATCTTTCAGGAGCTATGGAGTCGCCAGGTGGAAGGTTTAGGGTGTTTCTAGGAGATACACTATCCACCACAGTGCTTAGGTGATGTCCCCTTTCAGGAATAACCTCAAAACACAAAAAAATCTAACCAGAGATTGACTGGGAGGGAATTTACCAGATATGCCACCTCTGAAAGAGTGTGAGATCTGGAGGCTGTCTGGCCCTTTCCAGGCTCTGTCTAAGAGTGTGGGAGAACACAACAAATGGTATAGAGGTTATTTTGTGAATAGGAGTGTTTAACTGCCAACCTAACCAGAGATTCTGGGGTTCTGAGGTTCTTATGATGTAGTAAGGTGGAAAAATACTCAGAATGTCCCCAGCGGAGTCGCCATTATGTTGGGGGTTCCCATGTTTGGCAGGTTGGCACTACCAAAGATGAGACAACATCAAAACCACTTTCGGACCTCAGGATCTAGCCCTCCTGGGTCCAGAGAGGGATCTCTCTATGATTGTCAAGGTATATGTCTTTGAAGTTCAAAGGTTAAGATGTTAGGCTAGTTGTGGGCTCGGGCTTGTTTGTTTGGTTTGGTTGTTGGGAATCAGGAATGAAGGATTCAGTACAAGACTAGGCTGGGCATAGAGGATTTTAGGCAAAGGAGAGATAAATTAGAGAACATCAAGACCATTGGGAAAATGGAGTCAGAAAAGGATTTACTTGCTATTCAATATGCAGGCTTTCAGTTGGGCTAGTCATCTAAAGCATTGGATCTTAAAGATGATAGTGTGGTGTGGAAAGGCAAGAAGGAAAATGAAAGCAAGGAAACCTCCAAGGTAACCTTCAGAAATCAGATCCAAGGACAGGACATACCATTGAACCACCTGTGATCCTAAACCTAAAGGTAAACTCTACAGATAAGGAACATAAAAGATTTAGAACACAAAGTTGAAAAACCTGAGATCAGAGAGAGACTTTGAACTATCAATGCTTTGGCTTCCAGCTTAAGGGAACTTGGAAAGGTTTAATGAGTTGAAAGGGATCCTAGTGAGATAGAGGCACAATTCTAAACTCCCAATGTTCCCAATTCATTCAATTAAATCCTAACAAGAAAATCTAAAGACAGACTTCATTAATTCATACATCAGCTAGCAATATATCAGATCACTACACTAGTTAAATCAATTGAAATCAATCCTCAGATACACATATAGTAGAAAAACATTAAAGGCAGGGAGAGCAGCAACACAGGGTACCTAGCAAGGGTAAATCCTATGCCAAATTTCTGATGCATGCCTGGAAGAAAGTAATGAAATGAAATAAAATACAGAGATAGAAAAACATCACCAGCTGCTTTAAATCAGGATCCAAAGAAATGTGCTTGTAATATTAAAGAGCAACACCAGTCATGTACAACATTGCTTACAGCTTGATATTCAACATGAAAACACTTTCCTCAGCCTATCTTACAACTTTACACAGAGACTATGTCTCCACATAAACAGCTTGCAATTCTCAGATATCCGAACAACAACAACAATGAGTTTCTTCATGAATTTTATAGCTGAAGAGAGCGGAAGAGGTAGGTGAAAAACTAAATGTATCATTTAAAGCTTAGAAGAGGAAGAGGGCCGAAGTCCATTATGTTTAAATTATATGCATTCATCTATGGCACTTTTTGGGTGAAAGAGTGGTCTTCTTCAAGCTTCCATTTACTCCGGTATGACTCTGATGTACTTTGGCTGCAAGATTCTGTAGTACTTTTGGTGAATAAACAAAAGGTAAATAAATGACTGTGAAGTCCGCCATACTGCATAACAAATTCTTTGGTAGCTTAGGACTGTTGTCAGGGTTGAATTTCCCTAGGGACACGAAATAGTATGCAGACAGTATGGACACTTCGTACTTTGTGGAAAGAAGCATTCTGCTGATAGAGAAACCCTGATAGTATTATTTTCTGTGCATTGGACCTTCTGATTGATCCTAGGGGTCTTCGACCTATTACTCTGCCTTTCAATTACTGACTCCAGACTTCAAAGATCTCTGATTACTGGCTGTAAATTCTCTGATCTTGACTGGTACTCTTTGCTGCTTCCACAATGGCCTCTGACCGTGAAATCTGGCTTTAATGGCTATGGGGAGGTTTTGCAGAGTTTAAATCTGTTCCTTTAAATGTGGTCATGTCACAACACCTTCCCAAGCCTTTCTCCATAATTTCAGCCTCTGAAAATGGACCTTTCCTGTGTTCTCTGTCACTGTAACAGAGACTGTGAATCATGGCGGATTTTCACCGCTCGTACCCTGCAAAAACACAAAAAATCGTGAAGAAATCCATGCCGGAGGGAGATGAGTGCTTTGATGGCTTACGGAATGATGGTGGAAATATGGATAAATGGCGAGAAATGTTGTGGAAGGCCTGCAGAATGGTGGTGCAGTATGGCGGAAACAGTGGGAAATGCAGTTGGAAGGTGGCGAGAATGGAGATTTAAATGAAAAACCTTAAAAATTGACCTCAGAATGGAACATATATAAAATGACGGGCGAATATACGATGGAAACATGTAGAGTGGTGACGTGGCGGGATCAGTCAACGGCGGGGGTATGCATTAAATTTGGACCGTCCGATCTCAGGAGGAGATCGACGGCTGAACGTGCCTCGGAGGGCGATAGACGGTGGGCCAGGGGTTCTTTGGCCTTGGGTTATCCCCCGTGCATCTTCGTGGATCGACTACCGTCAGATGGATCGTCCCAGATCGGATGGCTCACGTGCATATCGCGCCGGATCTGTGGACGAACTTTAATGCACGATGGGGGAGCGGTTTTTAAATAGTTCCCGAGACACGCGTTGTTTGATGAGTGGAATCGCTCCGACATGAAAATTACCACCCTCCACCCAAAGGCGGTGCGATGGAAACCGGCAGGTTATGAATAGGCACGGTGTGGGGGCCACTGAGCAGATGAAATATGGACTGTTGATTTCGCGGACTAACGGATGGTGGATGTGTGATCGGGGCGGTGGAAGAGGGGAACACACAGACGCTACGGAGTTAACAAGGACCGCCTGATCTGTACAGATCGACGTTTAAAACTGCTCCCGTCACCAAATGGGATAAGCGCCCTTTGCCTTAGGCCCGGTCTTGGCGTTGGGTCACGTGGGGAAAATGTTTGCAGGGCTAGAGCCGAGAGGGGCTAAACCAAAAATGTGCGAAGTATGGGTTTTCTGGCCCATTTTAATGCAATTCAAGGTCAGAAAGAGGTGACGATAGAAGAAAGAAGGAGAAATTTAGCCAACCCAAAAGTGTTTGAAGGATCTAAAGGGAAAAAGGAGGTGACTTAGAAGGTTTAGGAGGGGATTTGGGATTAAATTGGGAGGCTTAGAAAAGTGAATAAAGGGATGGAAAGGGTAATTCTGCAGGGGTACAAGGGCAATGAATGCCTTTGGAGCACAATTTTTCACAATCAGTGAGGCTTATTGACTTAAGAACAGCAGAGGGAAATAATCAAAGGGCAGGGAGCATGAAGAGGCTTCAAGGATGATGTGTTTTCAAGAGAAATGCATTCCTTGAAGGCTCATAAACAAATTAGCCCCTGTTTGCTTGTCAAAAAATTCATAGGGGGCTAACAGATATCTTACTTCAAAATTTTTAAATATCTCACCTTATTCATATCTAACCCCATTCTACAATATTCAAAATTCTTGATCTTGTATTCTGAAATATGTGATAATTGATCTTGAGCATTGGTAATGGAATACATAATGGTATTAAGTAATGTAGTGAAGGAAATCCTATGATGGATTTCAAGTGTTTCTAATTATGTTTTTAAGTTATTTGATTAGATTGTCTTTCATATCCACCTATAGTTTGGGGTTTAGGGTTAGAATTTCTTCTATGGGTGATGGTGGGTTTAAGTCTTGCTCATGTATAAGATCAACTACAATATAATTTATAGCTTAGAATTGAACATAAATTGTTATTTTCTTTCTTAATTTGTAGAATTTAAGAAATGTAAACATAAAAAAAGGATGGATAAACCTACCTCAAATGAATAGTAGGAAAAATGAATGGTGATGGGGGTATTTAGTCTCTCATCCTTGTCATATTGAAATGCGCTGCTCCATAGCTATAAAAAACTTCTCCTTATCCTCAATAATGTGCTTGGAAATTTAGAATATCATAGAAGTTGTGACCCTTATTTATTAAGATATAGTAATGCACAAGCATTATTAACATGTGAATTCTCCTAGAATGTGCATGTATTCTTTTAAAATGTGATTTGGTAATCCGGTTGGCAAGTTTGCATGTAATGCAGGAGCATTAAGACAGATTCAACAATGTGACAAGCTGATCACATGTTGTGGCTTAGGAAGAAGACTAGCAGTACTAATAAATTGAAGATTTTATTTTAAATTATTTTGTTTAAAGTTAGTTTGGGCTAACATAGCCATTGTAATCTGTAGGTTAAAAGAATAGTTATATTAGAATTAGCTAGGCATTTAGTTGAATAAACTGTTCTGAAACTGAATAACAGTTTCTCAACCATATGGGGATTTTGGGGAAAGGCATAAAACAGAACCAAATCCACCATTTTGGGGTTCTGCCTTCCATAGAGAAAAAGAGAGAACAAGATGGAAATAGGGGTGAGAAAGGGTTGAACAGAGAGTAGGAATAAATGTAAAAACCAGCCATCCCAGGGCTTGGTTGTGTGTATTTTTCTTTATAAATAAATTTCAAGTGTTTTGGACTATGATCAGGCTCTCTGTTTCAACCCGTTGGTTTTATTCCCTATCGAATCAAATATTGTATTAATGTGTTATTATATACGCGTATTGTATTTTTGTTAATGTATAGACAGATTGAGTGCGAGGATGCAGTTCCTGTGAATTTCGCACAGATAAAGCTGGGGCAGAGACCAAGGGATGAGTGACGAAGAAATTTAATCGGATTGCAGGCACAACGAGGCTGAGCGAGAAGACGAAGCTTCTGAGAACTTCGTATAGAGAAACCGGATAAAGAACATAACACTCAAAATAATTCTAAGTGAGGGACCAATGGTGCAGATAGAATCACATTATAAAGGGCTTAAGGATGGATGGCAAGGATCAGAGTGGGAAAAAGAGGCGAGAAGAGCCAAGAAGGTGAATGGACGGATGCGATTGAATCAAAGATCCAAAGATGAAAGATAAATGGTTAAGGTGAGTTGAGGAAGAGCGGACGCCTGTCGGCAGGGCATAGATTCGCATCGGTGATCAGAGAATTTAGGAGTTAAGAGTTTTCTCAAGTTAAATATTTTAACTCGCGATGTGAAGTGGCATGGAGGATAAGTTGCGCAGGTCGTCAAATCATCCAACAGATTAATGACAGACGTTGGACTGTGACTTCATACTTCGCAAGATATAGTGGATACCATTGAAGTGTTCACATGACATATTAAAAGCGATGCGATGCGATGTGAATAGGAGGAAGGATGCGGTGTGACGAGGAACAACCACGTGTGGGCTTTGTGCCACAACGCACGTCGCAAGTTTCAAGGGTTAGCGTATTGGTAAAGAGTTAAGTTGCAGGCGAGCGGTTGTGTTGTATATACGACTAGCGGAGAGTACTGTGGGACCCTCCAGGAAAGGAACCCACATGTATGTGGTTATGTTGGGTTTTAGGTTTGGTTGTGTGTTAAGTAATCTGCTGTGGTCATATAAAGAACATTGTTGATCATTTAGCGTATGTATGTAAATTAACTTTGATATTTTTTTATTCCGTTGTGTAAAGAAAAAAGAATATATGTGGGTCCTAACCCACCAGTCCACGAAGATAAGTTAATTTGAAGCTATGGCTACATCAATTGGTATCAGAGCAACAAGATTTGAGAGGCGGTGTGAAGGAATTTGAACTAAGAAAATTTGAGAAAGATTGCTCAGTGATTCTAATCGAGTGAACCTTAAGAGGTAAGACTGTGAACTGAAGGCTTATGAAAAAGCATAAGAGCTACAACAACATGGATGAAGTGGTAGCACAGAAAATAAGGTAAGAATGTTTTGTTTCAATTTTATTTTGGATTATGGATCTGACAAGTAAATGCTCACACTTAGAAGAAGAGCACAGGAGTTTAATAGAGGTAGCAGCAAGAGTGAAGACATATCAGCAAGAAGATTACAACCTCTAAGGGTAGTGATGAAGGAAGCTAGCAATGGTTTTCTAGGAGGAAAAAGAAGTGTGGTCAGAACCTAATATTCCAGCTGAGGTTTAAATATAAGGGGACAACAGTGTTCTCAAGTGAATATGAGTTGTGAGGGTAAGCCTAGGAGAATAGAGGAGTGCTCAAGGAAGGTTCTAGATTGAGGACCAGTACTTGCCAAAAGGCCAAGCACATAGGAAGTTTGGTGAGGTAAGTTGTAGCAGGAGGAACTGTTACTGTAGAGGCTAGTGCAACTCATAGAGGGTGAAAGAACTAAAAAAGATGAATATTGAAAGTCATAGCAGAGGTTTAGGAGGCAACCAAAAAGTGAATATGCCAAGACAAATGGCATATGGAAGCAGATGATTGATGAAGAATATGAGATAGAAATAACTGAGATGAGAACCCATATTAATCTATTGATGGAGTTGCTACATAGGAGTGTTGAAGACCAGAGGTGTGGATGGATTATTAGGAAGAAATTGAAATGGCATGGGCTGCAGATGAAGAGGGAGCATAGGTTGAATGCTAAAGAAGAAGAAGCATTACTTAGAGCAACAGAGTATGAAAATAAAGTTCTTGCATATGAACTGGAACATTTATTATTTTTTGAAGAAAATGATAGTAATACTAACAGAAGGCCTATTGAAGAAATTTCAGGTATGAAGGATGAAGGACTACCATTAGGAATTGTCATGAAAGATAGAGGGCAGCATGAATATGTAGTTATCATAACATATGATGAAGAAATGGAGTTCCCAGAAGAGATGTCTGAATTACCAAAGGAGATAGAGGAGTTCTTTGAGCATGTGGTTACAGACATTGAAGAGAATGAAGAAGATAAAAGAGGTTTGTTGCAGTTCACAAAGTGGATCAGGATGATTCCACAGAGGGAAGAAGAATAGATGACCACGGATGGTTATCTAAAAGATTCAAAGAGGAGTCACAATTAGGAGAAGAGAAGTCAGCAGAGATGCCAGTAGAAGACTAAGCATGGAAAAGCTTGGTGTGGTATCTACAGACAGGTTGATGGAGTCAGCTTGTATAGATGGATTGTTTGTAATTCATGATGAACAAAGAGGAGTTCATGAAGGAAATAAGACTATGGCTACTGATGGGCATAGTAAAGGTTCCAAGGGAGATTATGAAATATCAAGTAAGAATAAACTTGATAGAGAATTAACTGAGATAAAAGTGCAGCTCAAAGTGTTGAGAGAATTCATACAAGGGAATATGGAACACCAAAGGTATGATTGGGTTCTTCAGAAGAAAAGAGTCAAGTGGAGTCAGTTGCAGAGAAGGCTGAGATCTGACACAAGAAGTCATCTATAAGAAGAACTCAGAGGAACTGAGTTACAACATAGGATGTGTGTTGAGGAAGAGGTTTACTTATGTGAACCTGAACAAGGGTCTATTCTTGGTGATAGTAGTAACAAGGATGAAGGTATGAGACCAGCTGATGGTTTCATGGATCCCTGGAAGGATGAGAACCATCAGAAAGAGCTGATGTTTGAGAGAACAAGAGAGGCTATGGATCCTTATGGTTTTGAAACAAATGATTATTGTATGTTTGCAGGTGAAATATGTAAATAAAGACAATTTATTGATGTTGTCATAAAGGATGAAGGGAGAGGACAAAATTTGAATTATGTTCAAGAAGAAAATGAGACAGCCGAGTCTCATGTACTTGCACATGCACAACTAAGTGAAGGAAATTATTTCAAGCCTACCGTGAAAGCTAAAAACAAGGAGGACTTGGCTTATGATGATGGCCAAGAACAGAAAGAGGCAAAATATGATATCAAGAATTCATATGTTATGCTTGAGAAAGCTGAAAAAGAAGACTAGTGAAGACTTTCTGAGTCCTGGAAGAGACTTAGAACAACAAGAGAAATATTTGGTGATTGAGTCATGAAATAAGACCACTGGGTCTTGTGAGTTTAATGCTGAAAATTTGAATGTGTTTGCAGGTTGTGTAGAAGACAGTTTATCTCTTGGAATTGTCTCAAGTAAAGCTGAAATTTATCTAGCAAAGCATAATGAAGAAGAAAATTGTCAAGCAAGGTATGATGAAGAGTGCCTTTCTGATGAAGACCAAGTTGAGTTGTTGCAGCAGGAGGAATTCATAAGTTCCTTATTTAATGAAAGGAGCAACTTTAATGGAGATGAAGTAGTAATACCTCATAATATGAATTTTTTTCTTGATGAGGACAAAGAGAATTGGCTTGCTTCAATAACAAAAGGAAGATTGTTGGATGGACATTTAGGAATGTCACAGAAATAGAGAATCAGAATTTTATTCTGGTTAAAGATGAATAAGCAGTGTCACAAAGAGGTTTTCTTAGTAACAAGGAAGAAGAAAGCCATAAAGATGAAAGTGAGGCAGTTATGTCTCAGGCTAAAGGAAAGTCAGTCCTAGAAGTGGGAAAGACTGAATTGACTATTAGGACTATTCAAGAAGCAGAAGGACAACAATGGAGTGTTGTTAAGGAAGAGGGTTATGTCGAAACTATAATACAACATACCAACGAGGTACTTGAAGGGAATCAAGTAATTAGTGAATGATTGAGTTTCTTGCTGAAATCATTGGAACAAGAGAAAGGGATTGCAGACAATAAGATGGAACTGTTTCAAACTGTAGCTGAAACAGAGATATATACTAGTTTCCAAAACTTAATTATGTTAACTAGTATACAGGAAAGAGTGAATAAATATATTACTGCAGCCAGAGAATTAGAAGTCAATTTAACGTTTGACAGTAAATTTTCAAATAAGGAAAGGAAGAAGGATGTTGCAGAGGGATATATCCTCAGGGATATTCAGGAAGTTGGGTGGTAGCAATGTCCAGAGTAATATTTGCAGCAATATATGGGAAAAAGTGTAGTAGAATGTGTTGGCAGAGGACTGAAAAAAATAATATTAGATTATAGCAGAAAATTGAATTGCAAGAAACCATAGATGAATTATGGGATTTAATGCAACTACCTAAGAGAGTTACAAAAAATTGAAGAAATCAGTCCACTGTGGAATTGTTTGGAAGATGAAGAACAGTGAAGGTAGAGGCAGTGGAGCACTACAGTGCAAAGTATGGAAGCCTGGAAGATTGCAGCTAAATAATGGTGAAGACAATGCAGCTTATGGCCAACATCAAAACAGAGTTTGGGATTTTGGAAGATCCAAACATTCAAGACACATGAATAGGAGGTCATGAATTCTTTTACCTTAGGAGTCTGATGCAGGAGCTTTATGGCAGAGTCAGCAATGTGACAAGCTGGTCACATGTTGTGGCTTGGGAAGAAGAATAGTAGTCCTAATAAATTGAAGACTTTATTTTAAAGTATTTTGTTTAAAGTTAGTTTGGTCTAACATAGCCATTGTAATCTGTAGGTTAAAAGAATAGTTAGATTAGGATTAGTTAGACATTTATTTGAATAAACTGTTCTGAAACTGAATAACAATTTCTCAACCATATGGGGATTTTGGGGAAAGGCATAAAACATAACCAAATCCACCATTTTAGGGTTCTGCCTTCCATAGAGAAAAAGAGAAAACGAGAGGGAAATAGGGGTGAGAGAGGGTTGAACAAAGAGTAGGAATAAATGTAAAAAATAGCCATCCCAGGGCTCAGTTCTGTGTATTTTTCTTTATAAATAAATTCCAAGTGTTTTTGATTGTGATCGGGCTCTCTGTTTCAACCGGATGGTTTTATTCCCTATCGAATCAAATATTGCAATCATGTGTTATTATATATGCGTATTGTATTTCTGTTAATGTACATACAGATTGAGTGCGAGGATGCAGTTCCTGTGAATTTCGCACATGCAAAGATGGGGCAGAGACCGAGGGATGAGTGACGAAGAAATTTAATCGGATTGCAGGTACAACAAGGATGAGCGAGAAGACGAAGCTTCTGAGAACTTCGTATAGAGAAACTAGATAAAGAACAAGGCTGAGCGAGAAGATGAAGCTTCTGAGAACTTCGTATAGAGAAACTAGATAAAGAACAAAATACTTAGAAGAATTCTAAGTGAGGGACCAACGGTGCGGATAGAATCATAGAATCAAGGGCTTAAGGATGGATGGCAGAGATCAGAACGGGAAAAAGAGGCGAGAAGAGGCGAGAAGGTGAATGGAAGACTGTGATTAAATCGCAGATCCAAAGATGAAAGATAGACGGTTAAGGTGAGTTGAGGAAGAGCGGACGCGTGTCGACAGGGCGCAGATTCACATCGACGATTGAAGAATTTAGGAGTTAATAGTTTTGCAAGTTAAATATTTTAACTCGCGATGCAAAGTGGCATGGAGGAGAAGTTGCACAGGCCGTCAGATCATCCAATAGATCAATGGCAGACGTTGGACCGTGACTTCGTACTTCGTAAGATATAGTGGATACCATTGAAGTATTCGTACGAAATGTTACAAGGGATGCGATGCGATGCGAATAGGAGGAAGGATGCGATACGATGAGGAACAACCATGTGTCAGCTTTGAACCACAACGCACGTCGCAAGTTTCATGGGTTAGTGTATTGGTAAAGAGTTAAGTTACGGGCGAGCGGTTGTGCTGTATTTATGACTAGCAGAGAGTATTGCGGGACCCTCCAGGAAAGGAACCCACATGTATGAGATTATGTTGGGTTTTAGGTTTGGTTGTGTGTTAAGTAATCTGCTGTGGTCGTGTAAAGAACGTTGTTGATCGTTTAGCGTATGTATCTAAATTAACTCTAATATTTTTTTATTCCGTTGTGTAAAGAAAAAGGAATATATGTGGGTCCTAACCCACCAATCCACGAAGATAAGTTGATTTGCAGCTACAGCTGCATCAACATGGTAATTTGAAAGGGTCCAAGGCTAATTTGAAAGGAACACATCCACACTTTTAGGAATGCATGCATATTTTTGTATGTGTGTGTTCTTAGTCTCCCATTGTCAATTTTCTTCCCATCAACTTAGTTCGAGGACCCGTATACAAAATAGGTTTGTAGGGTATACTTATAAGGAAAAAATGATCAACAAATAGTCTTCTACCCTTAAAAGTTATAGCTTGAAAATTTTGTTGGTGATATCCTCCATAACAATACAAAAAAATTCTCCTTGTAGGATGGTTGAGTGGTTGGCACAATGGGAATTTATCCCCTCCACTCGGTTTCAAATCCCAAAGGGGGGCGTCTTTGGCTCATTGTGATAAAGTGCTCCTCGATCCTATTGGAGTCTCGACTCTTGCTAAGTCATAAAATTTTGATATATCTAACTTATGGGATGTTGGATATACACTTGGTGTTATAGTGGCAACCACTAGGTTTGATTCATGATGACAACGCAATTAAAAAAGTAATAAAAATAATAACTCTATTCAATTCAATTTGTTATATTGTAAATTTGATTTTATTACTAAAATTATGAATGCTTTTTTGTCCCAAAAAAAATCATAATAAACATATGACATTAAAATAAAAGATTCATATTTGAGAACATATAATTAATAAACACATAGTATCTAATAAATTTTATTAATGAACACATAATTAAAAATCGTCAATTGGGGTTTTCTCACGTGGTTGTGTGGAATGGTTGTTATCTTCCCCACCCAAGGTTCACAATCATTAAGAATTTCACACACATATCCATTTGGTCATTTTTTCTTTATTTTTCTAATCTATTTATTTGTCTATCTATATATACAATCAATGTTGTGCATATCCTATCAAAAAATAAAATTAAAAAAATTATAAAACATGTAACTATATGTATTATAAAGGTTTTAATAAAATTATAAATAAGAAACTTCTATATATAGAAATGTGAAATTTATATTAATATAAATAACATCATTAGGAATTAGAATAGATTCATCTTAATTTAAGATCTACATAGAAAAAAACAAATTTTTGGATGTGCAAACATTTTCTCAAGTTTTTCATTCAAAAGGAAATTTGCATCTAGAAATTTTTGATTCCTCTCGATGCTTAGTAGATCTAAAGATAAATTTAATCCCCCTTAGATAATCATTTAATTATATAATATATCCACTATTATATTATTATTTTAAAATTGTAATTTATAATAAAAATATTTTCTATTTTTAAATACTCGAAATAATAAAACAATCTAACTAAAAAATAAAATGAAAATTACCTAATTAATTAAATAAAATATGTTTTTGATCCTATTTGTATCAAATAACTAAAGATTAGCTTTACAGAGAGGAGAAAAAAAAAACATTAACAATAATCTTGGATTTTTTTCTCAAATTAAAATGAAAATAAAATTAATTTTAAATTTAATCCTATTAAACCAAATATTGGTTAGACACTCTATTTGAATTATGTAGATATTTAAGTGGGTAGTCTAATTTTTTAACCCTTTTTTAAACATATTTTTTGTCCAAAGAGATGCATTTTATAACCTAGTGTGAGAGAGATGTGCGATTCCTTCCTTCCATATTCAACCTAGAGTTGACACATGTTTTTAGTTAGTTGTGAATATTACAACTCAATATGAAAAAATATGCGGTAGAAATATTTCACTCTCACTCTTAACATAATTTTATATCAACTTTTCCCCGATAAGGGTGCCAATTCCTCGAGAACCTGAGTATAGCAGTGTGGTATGCCACCCTTATAATAATACTTATGGTCCCTGAGCTTGATGGTGTGGCGGTGCTCGCCCATGTAGGAGTGTGGGAGTCGAATGGTTTATAGCATGTGGAATTTATTGCACTCCATTCAAGTTGTTTCTATGGTTATTATACGGAGGTTGGCGAGGTTTGTTCTTTTTATTTCTAGATTTGGAGCCTCATGCTCTACTCAATGAGCAATGAACGTATGCTTGGTATGCAGATATGGGAAGAGGTGACCCTAGGATAATTTTTTTATATGCGCTTGGTAGTAGGTCCATTAGTCTCTCCAATGCTGGTCCACATTAGTTCTAGAGGCAGATTCATTTCAAAGCGTGTTGAAAGGTATTTACTTTGTCCTTTTTCGTTTGAGCATTACTTAGCTTCTTTATGTGCTATTCATGTTAAATTTAAGCTCACGTGGCTCTTTGGTGGTGCTTGGGTCTCTCATGTATGCATAAATTTACTTTTGTGGAATTCCAAGGGCGAGAATGGGTATTTTCTCTTATTTGTAGTGGCTCATCTTTTCCTGTGGCTTAATTGGGGTGTGGGAGGTTGTAGGCTTCTTGAATTTGTGCTATGGCCTCTTATGTTGTTTTGGTCACTCTGTTTTATGTGTTGTTTGGGGATCCTTCTACTGGATTTTTTGTGTTTTTGGGTGGTTAGCTCTCTCAGATTGCTCCTATAAATTTGCTCCAATCGGTTCCTCATTCCTAGATTGTTGTTGTGAGTGGGTTATATATAGGAACTGGGAGTTTGTGGATCTATGGGAAAGGTCTTCTTTTCCTTTCTCTTTTGGCCTCGAGGGGGTGTAGTGGTTTGATGCACGGTATTTTATGGTGTTGGGGGTATCTTTTGTTTCAACTGTGAGCTCTTGTGATAGCATGCCTCCTCGACAAGGTGGCTAACGTGACTCAGGAGAATAAGGAGGGCCATGGGTCTCCTCTCGTTAGGGTTCCATGAAATGAAAGGGACGTTCTCTCCCATCCTCACCTCAACATCAAGAATTGTAGGTGATTCCAAATCTCATATTACTTTGGATATGTTGGTTCAGTCCCTACTTCCGAAATTGGATCAGTTGAATCAAAATTGCTAGGAGGATCATGTGGAATTCAAGAAGGTCCTTGGTCATATCCAGCATAACCAGTGGAAATTACATGATCATATGGTGAGTCTATAATGCGGTTAGCATCGCACTTCTGGAAAAAATAGAGAGAGTGGAAGCAAGGTTGGCTCACATGGAGGGCCATGTTCACTATGATTTCAAACCACCCCTATCTACAGGGGTAGGTCTGACTAATCCCACTGTAGTTAACTCAGCTGATTAGTGATGACCGTGGGAGATTTTCTTACTTTGCATGTATTTTGTCCATTTTGGTCTGTAAATATTTGGTTGTATTATGCTTTTTGTGTGTTGTCTAGGTATATGTGTCTTTATCTATTGGCCAACAAGAAGCCCAAAGGGGAATTCCTCGGCCATATCCTCAAAACAAACTTCCAGCTCGCCGCCTCGCGAAGCTTCTAGTCATGGAAACTTTGTTTCTATTATAAAAACTTTCCAAAAGAGGATATGCGCGGGTCTCAGTACAAATCTCTGCTATTGACACGAGTCAGACACTGAGACAAAACGCCGACCTTAAAAACTAGGTTTTTATAGGGATCTTCCAGAAAAGTTGTAAAGGGAGATGAATTGGAAGACAAAGTGTGGTTAAGGGGTATGTATTCCATGCTTGGAAAGTACACAAGGGTCATTGTATGGGTCCTCCGGGATCAAGGAACGGGGAGTACAACGATACTGACAAATTTCTGTGTAACACTCAGGCATAAGGACTTATATAAATAAATCCCTCCTACTCAAGTAAGAAATTATGTTTTGAAAAAAATTACATAAAATTTTATAATCAACATTAGTTAATGCTAAATTAATGTAGTTATATATATATATATATATATATATATATATATATATATATATATATATTAATTCTATCGAACCTCCTCAGAGAAGATTTGGCAACCATTTTTTTAAAAATACATAGAAAGTTCACACACATATAATATATATTATTCATTACACAAATATCTAAAAATCATGCATGAATATTGCAACCATATCCATAAATTAATTCGCTAGATAAATATCTAAAAATCATACATGGATATTGCAATCATTTCATTAATTTATGACATAAAATATGTGAGATACTTATTCACATGGCATTGTATTGTGCAAAAGTTCCAATTAAATTTTCAAAAAATGGTCCAATCAATTTTTTGTAAAAAAAAAGTATATATATATATATATATATATATATATATATATATAAGTTGCATTGCTCAATGCTAAACTAATAGTGATCAATTGCTAGAGTCCTGGGTTCGAGGGAGTAATAAGAGGGTGACGTGTAATTCATTCAATTATTTATAAAATATGTGAGGTACTCATCCACATGGCATTGTATTGTGCAAAATTTCTAATAAAATTTCCGAGATATCATGGTCCACACCAAATTGGTGTATGAGACCCCCTCGTTTGTGGGACAAGGGACCCACCTCCGTGCAACGATTTGGCTACTAAGTCTACGAAGGTATACATACTCTACTCCCGTTTGGTTTTGAACCTATGACCTCTTAGGAGGAAACACATGCTCTTAACCATTAGGCCCACTCAAGTTGTATAAGAGGGAAATGTGTAATTCATTCAATTATTTATAAAATATGTGAAGTACATATCCACATGAGATTGTATTGTGTAAAAGTTCCAATTAGATTTTCAAGATATGGTCCAATCATATATATATATATATATATATATATATATATATATATATTGCATTGGTCAATGCTAAACTAATAGTGATCAATTGCTAGAGTCCTAGGATGGTAGGGAGTAATAAGAGAGAGATGTGTAATTCATTCAATTATTTATAAAATACGTGAGGTACTTATCCACATGACATTGTATTGTGGAAAAGTTCCATTCAAATTTTCAAGATATGGTCTAATAATTAATTATATATATATATATATATATATATATATATATATATATATATATATATATTGCATTAGTCAATGCTAAACTAATTGTGATCAATTGCTAGAGTTCTAGGTTGGTAGGGAGTAATAAGAAGGAGGTGTGTAATTCATTCAATTATTTATATAAAATTTATTTATAACATTTTAACAATATTAGGAATAATAAAAAATTCAATGTTAATAAAAAATAAAATATTTTAATATGCTAGATTAATATTAAAAATAATATTATTTCCAAATTTAAGAACAATTTGTGGGATGATAAGGAACTAGAGGTATTACAAGGAGGTGATGAAGGCCACTATTGTTAATTAGAATTATCTCTCTGTCTTGACTAGTGCTAAGAAGAAAATGAACATTGCAAAGATAAAAACTAACTCCCATGAGCTTCTAAGTGGAATCCAGAGTTGTTCTATCCCCAAAACACATTGGGATGAAGGTGTTTGTCAATTGTGCAATACTAAGAGAGTTGAAGATGAAAAACACTTTTTCTTTGATTGTCCAGCTCTTACTCACATGCATTCTCATTTCCAAAACATCTACCAAACTACCAACCTCCCTGACTTGTTCAGCGAACAAAACCATAGTGATCAAGGAATGTGTCTTACCCTCATAGATCATAGAAATAAAATATTAAAAAAATTCAATTAATCTATTTCTTTCTTAAGGTCTCATAAACCTCAGTGGTGGTTCATCATCATCATCATCATCATCATCAATATTAGTGAGTATTTAAAAGTACACATTTTAATATGAACAATGTGATCCATAAATAAAATATTATATAAAGTAATTAGAAAAATATAAATTCTTATGGTTAAATATAGGAACTAAATTGTGTAATGTACACAATTCAAATGCCTAAAAAGCATTTTCAAGATATTCTATTTATTTGTAGATTTTAGAATACAATTTAAACAATTAAAAATGACAAATTATATATAGAAAGAGAACCAATTATATCCATGTTAACCAGGAATTTATAAAGAAAGATCAAATCTCTTAAATGTAAATCTTTTATCAAATTTTTATTTTATTTAAAAAAAAACTTATAAATTAGGAAATTTAAGCATAAAAATATATTGATTTACAAAATTATAATTTTTTATTATTTAAAATATACTTTTAAATACATAAATAAATTTAATATTCTCAAAGAAAGAGGTACACAAATTCTTGCCATAAACAATAATATGGAAAAAAAATAAAAATTTGCTTCGCGGAAAAAGCTAACTTGCTCTCGGATTAAATGACGTTTCCTGAATAAATAAATGTTCTGCAACCGCTTGAAGCGCGCTGCTTCCCCAATCAGTGAAGCGTAAGGGTCAGAGAATTTAAAATTTGAAGAAACGAAACAGAAACATGGGACGACAGTGACCATAATTAATATAGATTCAATGCTGGAGATGCATTTTAATCCTATACATATATATCATGAATACAACGTCGCTCTAACCGTGACCTCCCTGTCCTCTTTCTCTTGGCGTTTCTACTGGTCGTCCTGCTTCCAGGAGATCTGGTATTAGTTAATGATGCAGAGATTCGATAATTGACCATTGTCTTTGTTTGATGCAGAGATTCGATAATTTTGATATTGGATTTTATTTAAATTATTTGTTAAGATTCAAATTTAAATTTTGAACTAATTTTGTGGTAGTTATTAGAACTGATTCCATGTTTCAAAGCAGAGTTGCCAAAAAATAATAATATTTTAACAAGTTATCAATTCTTAATGTTTTTGAGAATGAGAATTTCTACAGACGTGTATTTTGATTAAAGAGCTCGACGTCACTCAGATCTATCTCTTCCTTCATCTGAAGATGGGTGAAGTGTTCACCCGAAATGTTGAGCTCTTCAATCAAAATACAGAAGTCTCCAGAAGTTCTCAACAACATTATGTTTCAGACTGTGGAAAAGTTCACGCCTCACTACAAGAAGGGTCATTTAGCCACACATTAGCACCATAATTTGTAAAGGATTTGAGAAATCTTTACTTTTCAAATAGTGGTGC
The DNA here is from genome assembly GCA_034641835.2 of Pinus albicaulis. Lineage (NCBI taxonomy): Eukaryota > Viridiplantae > Streptophyta > Pinopsida > Pinales > Pinaceae > Pinus > Pinus albicaulis. The sequence continues at coordinate 55,707,508 of CM076571.1, forward strand.
AAAAGTGGTGATAATGTGGGAATACGCAAGTGGTGCTATGTTGTCTGGTGCAAAAGTGGAGTTAATAAAAAATATTAAATTTGGTGTTAAATGCATATGTGGCATTCCATGGTGTATGGTGCAAACCACCAAAAACCAATCTGACGTGGATCAAGATTTTGTGATGCAAAGCACCAAAACCAATTTTACAAAAATAAAAAATTTATCATAAAAATATCAAAATTATAATAATAATAATAAATTGTATATGGTGCAAAGCACCATAAAATAAAAAATGGTGCAAAAAAAATAAATTTTTATTATTATTATAATAAAATTGTATATGGTGCAAAGCACCATAAAATATGAAATGGTGCAAAAAAAAATAACCTCCTTTATTTAGAAAGGTTATATATTGCATGTGGTGAGTATCCTAGGAAGAGTTTGATTTTATTACCAAAAAGAACATTTTGACCATTTTCTTATGCTTCAATCCAATTACCATAAATATATTTAATTAATATCAAATGTATTAACACAATAGAAGTATCTCATAGTTACATCCAAAAATTTTAATTCATTGTGTACAATAAGACTATGGTAGCTTTTTTTGTGCTTCGCTACATTATGGCAAGTGTCAATTACAAGTAATGGAAGAATCTCTCCATTGAAACATTCACATGATTCCAAGTTGATGGGCATAATAAATTTACATAATATAAGCAATGTCATTTCAATTCCAAGCGTCACGGAATTTTGTTTGAGTGAAAATTTGAAGATGGCATGATATTTCAAATTTTTTTGTTTTTCTAATCTATCACATATCTTTCTAGTTATGAAAAAATATATTAAATGGATATCTTTCGCATTAAATGAATAATTACAAAATAATAACAATATCTACATATGTTAAAATTTTAAGTATATTATACAACAACCAAAACTATGAGTATATAAAAAGAGATAATTAATTTAAAGAAATAAAAGTTTTACATATGTTCCAACATTGATTATCAAAAAATCACTTTTCATTTATTAATATAATGAAATGTCTTAGGTCTTGAAATTTGTTTATTATGAAATCATCTGTATTGCTCATCCTTAAAAGAAATTGCGTCGCTGCCTACATGGAAAAATCATAAAAAGAAAATTATAAACATAAGTTTGTGAATAAAAATACATAAATGAAATAAACGGAGAAAAAAACAAACAATAACTTCAATTGAATTGAAATAAACCATAAAAAGTGTGTGCATTTAATGGTATTTCATAACTAAAGTATCCTATTGATTTAAAAAATAACTGAAGTGAACTAACCAAACATATGGTAAGGTTGAAACATGATTCAAAGTTCAGCTTCATCTTCTCTTTCATCATGTTGATCAGTTACCTAAAACACATATAAGATAATATCAACACAACTATAAATTGTATTAATTGAAACTTTCATTTGCATATACTTCTTTCATATTATAAAAATTTACCTACAACAAAAAAATTATAGGTCAAAAAATACCTCATAATCTATAACAGGATGAAATCCATCTTTAATCTTTTGATGAATGAGAGCAGATACACCATAGCATGAAGCAAAATCTTTGTCATCTTTAGACATTTTAGTATTGAAGACCTGCAACTATATTTTAAATAACAATGAAATAGTTAGAAATTTGATTATATAAAAAAAAATCTTTCCTTGAGAAGCATAGTAGTGTATTAAGCTTACAAATTTTTCCTTTGCAGATAACATGCCACCTTTCCCCAAACGATGGCGTGTGGACAACCTAGAGGCTCGTACAGTATGTGCATATTTGTCTTTTCCAACCAAAGTTCCATTTTTCCTTTTTTTCTTAATAGAAATCTCATCCAATAACCTCTTCCACTCTGCTTCTTGACTACATTTTTGTTTCTTACCAATTCTCCTCTCAAAGCATTCCTGGTATTTTTAATATATTCAGCGACACTATGAAGAATTTGTTTTGGAGGTACAATTGCCGATACTTTATGCATAAGAGATAATAACTCATCCTTCTTAGATTTATCTGTGAAATACACGAAGAAAGTAAATAATCAATATAAAAAATCTTAAGGTTTCTAGTATCATAGTAATGAAATTTAGGGAATGTAACACTGAGTACAATATATAATTTTTTTAAATATGAAACATGAAACGTTAAGTATACAGTTTATTCTACATAAATTAAGTATGCAATTTATGAAAAAACATAGTATATGTGTTTTACCTTGACGACGAAAATCTTTAGTAATTGTAGGACCAAATAATCTCAATGCTTCACGGTGAAGTATGTCTCTCCATGTTCTCCCACCTTCATCATTTAACACTTGCAATTTTTCATTTAATGTGATTGTGAATGGCATACCATTAGTTGCCTCTCCTTTAACATATTCATTTGGATGTTTTAAGAGAGGTTGAAAAGATGCATCAATAGATGGTATAGTTTGTTCATTTGATGGAGGAGATTGATTTTGTTGTCCATTGGTGTTAGTATCTTCTTCGAGAACATTGATATTACTCCTGAACATTGTGATATAATATATTATTAATAATCATATGTTATGTAATTACAACCCTAAAGTTTATAAGTAAAATATAAATGACTATTTGCCTTAGTAGATCATCAACTGTTGTTTCTGCATATGTTGCATTTTCTATGTCAGAGATCGCTGTTTTGTATGCTACATGAATTGCATCTCTTAGGAATGGATCAACATCATCCTTCGTCAACAACTCTCTATATGATTGCAATCTATCAATTTCAAATCCAGTTTCAAGTGTAGGCTCCACATTATGGCAAGTATCACTTACTACTGGGACATATACATCATCTGTAAAATCTAAATGGGAAGATGGAATTGTAGATAAATTACTTCCTTTGGAAGGTATCTCATTAATACCTATGACTCCAGAAGGTGTGTCCCTTATAAATTCATTTAAACTCTTTGTCCGAATAGACTTTCCTCTTTTTCTTGTTCGCATATTGAATCAATAGACCTAATTTAATATTACACATTTCCCAAGTTAGAACGACTTTTATATACTTCATTGCATTAATCCAATAGTGAAACAAGTGCCATATATATATATATATATATATATATATATATATATATAATAAAAGCATCAACCTTTGATTATATGAAGTGAAATAATGAGTATATTATAAATGAAAAGTATGCAAATGAATTAAAATACATACAAGAAACAACAAAAAATAGTAACTCATAATCAAATGAAACATTTTGAAAATATTTTAATCATAAAATATCATTTTGGAGGGTAAAAATATCTTAGCAAATCCTCTAATATCTAAATTTCCCTAGTAAAAAATAAGTTTTTAATTCTATAAGATAGAAATTCATTAATTGTTAAGTTTTCTAAAAAAAATAATGAGAAAAAAAAAAATCTAAATGTACATAATGATAATATATATAACATTGTTATCATGTTATAGTTCTTTGATATGTTTAACATTGAAATATTATTAACAAATCCTCTAATATCTAACTTTCCCTTCTAAAAAATAAGTTTTCAATTCTGTAAGATAGAAATTCATTAATTATTAAGTTTTCTATTATCTTCTAGTACATGTTTACTGTTGTGGCAGAAGTGATGGCAGGCCACTTGGGGTAGTTCGAGTTGGATGCATTGTCTGCTAGTCTTGATGGCCGAGGCAGGGGTGTTGACCATTGTAAACTGGTTGATGATGTCATCTGGGGGCTAACTACGGCTGAGGGGCCTGGCTATTGATACTGGGGAAGTGTGGGATCAAAGCAGCCCCACATTTTTTCCATCCAAGGTTGCCCCACTTTCTTACCATCCAAGGTTGAAGGACAAAAATTCTAGAGAGAACCCTGACTATTTGGCTGAATCTGGGGAGCTAAACTGAGTTTAGTACCCCGAGGAACTGTCAAAGCAAAACTAGCTTAGGTAGGTAAAGCATTTCTGTCATGAAATTTGAACAACGCTTGTAACATTACCTCTTCTTCTCCTAAAGCAGTTCCAGAGGTGGAGTGCTTGGTCTGTCACAATTGAACTCTTGAGTCAAACCAACTCAATATCAAATCAGCAAATTCAGAGTTTCCTCTCATGCACATTGTGCATTTGGTGAGATTCCAAAATTTTTTGCAATTATCATATGATGGAAAACCATGAAATCTTATAATGTTGCCCAATATACCAAAATGTTAAGCTCTAAATTGCCAAAAATGTTGTGAGAGTTGTGGACTGATCTATCCAAAAACAATGAGGGTTGAGGATAGTGCCTCGGAAGTTTCTTCGAGGGCTGTGAATTTAATCATCTGTTGGATTTTTTCTCAGGGATTGGTTTAACAGTTTGTCCTTATGGATTCCCTGAGCTATTCGAAAGACAAAGTATACCCCTATGGCTATCTCTTCTGAACTTCCACTTTGTAATATCTGCAACTTTTCTGAAAGTGTATTCAAAACAATAGGCTAAAAACTTAAAAGGGATGTTGAACACAAGAAATGGTCTAATGCCCATGATATCCAACTTGGTGTATTGGACATTTGCAACTTCGTTGTGTATAAATGCCATTACATTTATTTTGTTTTTGGTAAAAGACAAGTCATTGTGGCAGTTTTTGGTAAAAGACAAGTCACTGTATCAATGCCATGAGAAAAATGTATGCTGTTCCCATGCATACATTCTTATCCATCTCATGTGTCTTTCCCAAACAGAAATGAACATTATGTACTCCTTATGTAAAACTGTGGATCATTATGTACTCCTTCCAACTGCCCACTAACCCTTTTAACATGATCCCCCCTCTCTCTCTCTCTATATATATATTCCAGCTTATGTCAATTCCGTGACCTCTAGCAGAGTAGGTATATTTGCTACCTTAACACAATCACCAATGCCCTTGGATAGTGTTTGATCACTATTTTCTACACTAGATAGTCATAAGAACTAATTTCCAAGGTAGTACCCTCCCTGCTGGTCACATCCAGCAATCCTTTTCTGCTAGCTGCTGTGAAAAGAAAACTCTCAAAATGCAACGGAAGGAAATTTAAGGGATAACAGATAGCATGGTAGGATTTTAGTTCATTTTGACCAATAATCATGGTAATGTTTGAGCACTTGTTGATGACATTTTATTGATTTTTTTAATCAATTATACAATCATACAGTCTGCATCACTCTTTTGGCTTGATTGAATGTAGCAACAATCTCTTCTTTACAAATTTTTGACGTCAAACATTTATCGTTGCTCCACTTTTGCACATGCATGAGTGAAAGGAATTTTATAGTGGATAGCCCATCTTCTCCCATGTTATTTGGAGCACTTGTTGAGCCTTTCGACTCTTTTGCAAAAATTGCAAAAAGAGTGTGCAATTAGGTAGCTCAGTTTGCAGGATTGGATCATCTTCTTTTCTTTTCTATTTTTTCTATCTATGACACTTGCCTCTAGCTTCCCCACATAACTCTCAGCTTCAACATGCTCATTACCCTCTTCTATACCATTTTCTTGACACCATGGTGGGATTTGAATTCCCTCCATGACAACTTGGACATATGCCTCTCATTAATCAAATTATAAAAGTGTTGTTTCATGGCTGTAATATGTTTCCAAATCTGCAACTTAGTTCATCAAAGGAAGAAGAACAAGTGCAGAAATAAAACTACTAATAAAGAAAAAGGGAGAACCTAATTAATTTGCCTTGTTCCCAGATGAATAAATTCATTATTAATACCTTATAAAAGAATCAAAGAGAAAAATATACAATGACATGAACAACAAATCGAACAACATAACTAAACCATACATCAATGTAGATCAATACCTTTTGTCAGCTATCTACGGCTCCTATCTCTAGCTATGGACTCCCTATCCTGACTCTGAAAACAAAAATGCCTTCTACTTCCTTCATAGGTTGACTGTCCAGCTTCTTCAGACCCTTGATCTTGCTCCTGCATCTTCTTGCCTCAAATCTGGCTCTTATCTTCCTCCACAAATCCGGGTCCCTTTGTCTCCTCTGCTTCAACTCCAACCTTCAAATTTTTTATCTCTTCAATTTCATTGTGACCATAAGTCTCTGTCTCTTATAGAATTGTGACCATAAAATCTATAGCCTATTTGAAAGACAGAGACTGCTATAAGATCTATTCAAACACTCAATAGGACACCTAAGCGATTCCCACCCAAAACAAAATGAAAGAAAATATCCTTGAGCTATTTGTAATTAATTATTAGACCTATACATGTACCTAACATAACAACCAAGCAATTCCCATAGTTGCAAAAGGAAATAATAAAACACTCAAATCAAAACCTATCAAAAACTAACCTGATATCTGATCTTTTCAGCTGCAATACAAACCAAACTTCAATACAAAACTTATCGTGATACTGTGACCCAAACTGAAGTGTCCAAGACCTGAAGGTTGTAGAAAAGATATTGGTCTGAGACTTCCAGGAAAACCACAGACTTGAGCCTTGGAATGCCAAGTTTGAAGCTGCTCTTTAATGCTGGTCTGAATCCTAAAACATAGGCCTGAAATCGCTCTCCTTAGTTAATGAATGCCGAAATTTTGTGGCTGTTTCTCAACCTCAAAACTACAGGTCCACATTAGGGTATAGGGTGGACACTTGTAAGGGTCCAAAGGCAACTCCCTTTTATTTTCATTTTTTTATTTTTGGGGGTAATCGGGGAAAATCCATTTGAAGTTAAGACATTGGTGCTTGAAACCAACTTGTGTATATTCCATTCTCATTCAGTCTTTAATTAGATAATCTAATGTAAAAAATGAAGCTGCAACATGGGCAAACAGAGCTTAGTCCATTCAAATTCTCTGGAAATGTGCAACCGATCAAATATATGCCAAGTTGTCAATCATAGTTTTACCTTGTGGCAATGATTTTCCTTATGCCCTGCTCTCATTTTCAGTCAAAAACTAGATTTCCTATATTGATGACGTTCCTACTGTAACATGACCAACTATCAGACAAATATCTCATTGTAATTCTAGATAAAATGAGCAGTGTACCCAAATAATATCTTTGCAAGCATATCATTGTCACTCACAAGCTTGTGCCATGTGGACCACAACCTATATTTATTGTCATTTTGAGCTTGGTACTCCTACAGTCCCAAGACAATGCTTAGAGATATTAACAATACATAGAGATCACCATACACATACTAACCAAAAGGGTCATACTGTGTTCCTCTAAGCCAGGATCATATTTACACTATAGTCATCAGTGTCAAAGAGATAAACTGTCATGATACATAGTGATATTTTCATACTTTGCTATCAAGGAAATTCTGTCAATGCACGTGATATTCAAATTTATTAGCATTGAAGGTACTCCTTTATTGGTGAGAGAATACAATGCATAGTAATCAAATTCCTTCAACACAAGAATTTTGTCAGTCCTTGAAACGGTCAGAAATTGGAATGAAGCTTGAATGGTCCACTTCAATGAGACTGTGACAGAGTATATATATAGAACCTTCCACAAATTTCAAACGACTCTAGAAACTCCAGAAGTGCGCATATTCAGGTCTGCTCAGCTTTAAGGACTGAGACTTGACAAATACTAGCCTCAATGATTTATTTTCAAGATTTGTGCCTTTAAAAAGACATGTTATAACCAGCCGCCTTATGAGTTTGATCACGTTAGTCACCCAATCATGTCACTGTCACAGGCCAATATGAGTTTGGACTGTTAAAAATTATATGATTTCCACTGAATTAATACAGATTAACCTAGAATGTAGATCGAACAACAAAGCGCTGCAAATCCAATTCCATATGGCAACAAATCAGAGCTTCACAGATCCAAGAATTATCATGAGGTCACCAAACATACATTGTGTAGAAAATCTTCAAACTGGAGAGTTATAGTTCAACATAAGTCCACTTCATTCCAACGATTGACCATATTCTCTTGAAACCAAGACTAGAATTTGAAAACTTTCAAACCACCGATCTCTTTCAAGGCAAATGACCCTGTAACAAAAAAAAATGAATCCCAAAAGCCCAAAAACTGGCCCTAAGCCAAAAAAAATATTTTTCAATGCCACAGGAATAGTCAAAGAAAATTCCACAGGAGTGGCCTTCATGTAAGGTTAATGAGCTGGGAAATAAAGTAGTGCAAGTGACACCAACAGAACCCCATAGCAAACAACTAAATCACATTAATCATTCCTTTTTGGCTGTAGATATGATGGGATTCTTTTTGCTGGACCAAAATTACAAAATACAAGAGGTCGAGCCAAAACAAAAAAAAACAAAAGAAGGCCCTTCGATCTTATTTACAGAAAAAAAACTTGCTTATTTGCTTGCCATAAGAGAGATACCAGTAAACAGGGAATGAGAGACTTGTGGAAGAATGTTGAAGTCGAGCGAGGCTTGTATACTGACTAGGAGTGAATAGAGATTAGCGTGAGTCAACCAAACTTGAAACATTAGCAGAATTTGATTTGAAGCATGTACAAAGATCATCATTTTTGTTTCAGACTAAAGCTTTCAACAAAGCTAAAAGCATTTCCTTATCCACTATGACATGGCTAATATAGGTCGGTCAATATATGTAATGTGATGAAGATCATAATACAGAGTATTGCCATTTAGAGAGCAGGTCTGGAGGATACATACATGACTTAGATAAACCATACTTTCGAACAATACGTGCCCTAAAGATTCACTTCTGGGTTTGAACAGACTTCGTCAGAAGGTGCATAAAGAACTGATATGAAACCATTATAACGATCCTCTTTGAAGAGCCACAGACCAAAGAATGAATATGTTGAAGATATTGTAGACAGAGATATAGCGAAGCACAGCGGTGCCAAATATAGTGAGGCAGGTAGCTTGCTTCTGAGGTAATAAAACACTGCCTGAAATGATGCTTCTGGATTCGTAGAGAGTCAGAGATGATGAGATCTAATAAATATAAATCATTGACAGAAATACTGACCTCTCAAAAGAGCTATGATCCTCATTTTTCTTGATAAGATGACCAATAACTCATGCCCTTGATGCTTAAGGATCGAATCAAACTGAACCTTTTTATTACTGAACCAAACTCAAAATCATCGAATTTACACAAAACGTTCTTCCTTATCTCTGCAATAGAGGCCTGACACTTGCAAGAGATTTGTGCCAAATTTGTCCTAAACTGCCCTTAAGCCTCCTAGCTGTCTGTCTTAGAACATCAGCTCTGACTCCAAGGAGGACTCTCAAGTCTCATCAAACAGAGCAAAATTTGATTTGAAGCATGTACAAAGATCATCATTTTTGTTTCAGACTAAAGCTTTCAACAAAGCTAAAAGCATTTCCTGTTGATGTTTGCAAGGATCTGAGATTAAGATCTTATGCAATTGGTGAATCTGGAATGGATCCTTGTATTGCAGTTTAACTCAACTGTCTATCACTAGTATGCCTGGAAGATCATTGCTATGGAAGGAAATATGTATAGAAATCATGCTAGACTAATCAGATTGATATTTGACAAATGAAGTGTTATGGCTGTTCTCATCTTGTAGCTGAAGGGAGATGCTATCAGTTCTAGGCTGTCCATGTATCTTATTTCCAGACTGTAGCCTTTTGGAGTTTCATTTGCATGAGATTAAATGCTATTTCTATGGCATACTTCTAACATGCAGGGCACCTATTCATAGAATGAGGATGTTTTCCTCATTAGAGGTTGATTTCTGGTCCTGTAGCGTATTATCAATAGCAAGGATCCCATGTTTGGAGGATTGGTTTGAGTATGCTATACACTTCATATGAAGCCTAAATACATTATTTAAACTAGCAGATGAGGTGCTGAGTTTATGTTATTCTATTAGAAATATTTGCATACATAAGGAGCACTTCTATTGAAGACACAGTGTGATCATGCTGTGTTTTAACCCAACATGCAAAGAGAGATAAGGGACAACTCTGAAAATAACTTTTGTGCATTCTCGCCAACACATGAGGGCACACTCCTGAGGTACTATTTTGGGGTCCCGATTTCCTACATGTATCGTTACAGTAGGGTGCAGCTGTGGGGTGCTGTCCTTTGCTTGTTTTAGCACTGAACTTAGCATGCATATTTATAGACAAAGGAGAACTATCTTGAGTGCTTAAAATGACACCGTTTTTTGTTCTAAGAACAAAAGGTGATTTTGATAAGATCCTGCATGTATATGCTGCTGATTTTAAGAGTGAAATTTCAGAATGAAATTAAATCCAGTGCTGCCATGAGGAGATGTATCAGCAAATGGCATCCATGAAGACTGTATCTAAATGCCATGTACAGTCTTCGTGGCTGGCATTTAGATTGAATTTATTTCTCCTTGCTGGGAATCACTTACAAGTCTTTATGCCCCCAGAATTCAAATCCTTTCACTCCAATACAACTTTTCCCTTTTCGTTCCCAACCAGCTCTCACATTGTTCACTACTCTTGACGCATATAACATATAAATATACATCCCAGAAAACATCTAGCCATTCATAATTACAAGTTCAGAAACACGCAATGCCCAATATGAAGTTAATATCAATAGCTAATGTACATCAGGCACACCACTGAAACCTGTGAGACCCCCACAAAAGCTTCTAAGTTCTGACACTCATGCTACTCCTCCAATCCACCTATTACTTAACGTTGATTATGAAAGCAAGAATTTGACTCACTTTCCCAAAAAGATTTCTTGTCCTCAGAATTTTACAAAAATAATAAAATCTCAGTTTTATCCAAAATTCCAACTCTTCTTTTGAGTTTCTTTCTTCTAATTATACAAAATTGTTACAACAAAACTTTGTTGCAGATGAAACTTTTTAAGATCTACTTTATAAAAATAAAAAGCAGTTTAAACAACTTGAACTAATATATGCTAGATATCCTAATCTAACTATGTTTTGTTAAGGAGGTCTCAGAAACTTCTTGAAGCAAACTTGGTCAACCTATCCCAATCCACTCCAACTGGAGGATGGAATGTTGATAACTTCCTATAGGCAAAATCCAACTTAGAATATTTATGGTAATTGAGAGTAATTGGAAAAATATGTTTTACTTGATAAAAAAGGTAAAAAGCATGAATCATGATATGTTTATCATTTATGATCTCCTGCAATGTGTGAAAATTTATCCACTTTGTTCCTTTCCCTCAACGACATTTCTCTATAAGCATCCAAACATATTAAATTATGATTTACATGCTAAGAAGACAAAAGACTCAATTCCATCAGAGTATTAAGTTTATTGGTAAATGCATCTAAACTTTTCTTTACTATTTTGAATTTATCTTGGACTTGCTGAAGTAAATTTATTTTAGTCAAGAATTTGTTAGCTTCCATTACTAATGAAGTCCTATGTTGAACTCCTAAAGCATGAAATTTCTCCCAAGTTTTGGAATTTCAAAAATTCACAATCGTATCGGATTTCTGAGGTTTATTCCCTAGTTCATGCTGATAACGCCATCTGTATTGTAGACTAAATCTGACTCATCCCACATCATTCTAAAATAATTCCACATCCTTGAAATTTCATTAACAATTTCAACCCATATAATTCACCTTAATTTAGTTAAGGTTCTTATTCCTACCAATTTATTATTATCTATTTCATTTCTTGTTTAAGTTTGGATCTTAGATCTTGATCCGTATTTATGGTAGAATTCCTATCAACTACCTACTCCTTAAAATTGCTAATTTATCTATTTTTTACTTAAATCGACTTTCTCCGATTTTCAATTTCTACATCCTTTAAACTTAAAGCACATATTGTTTTAACTAATTTTCAAATGGGCCAACATGTGTTGATAGTGCTAAAGAAGATGATGGAAAATTATGTTCGTTTCTTTCTTATGATAAAATTACAATCCTTGTGTCATAATATTCCACCTTTTATTCATCTCAATGATTACAAATAATAATTTCTCATTCTCTTTTTGTACTTCCTCCAACTTAGGTGTTTGCAGATGCTCTATATTATGCATTTTCAATTTCCTTCTTAATACCTAAATCTCTATATCTCGTGACTTGATTAGATCTTGTATTGAGGTTGCTTCTTTTGGGTTTTCCCCTAGCTTAATGATCAATTTCTCCAATTCATCTATCTTCATGTACATAATTCTAGTAGAATTTTTCTCCTATTTCAACTAATTAGTGACATTTGACACCATATTCTCTAATTTACATGCATTTGAAGTAATGATTGTAAGTTTTATAAAGATCATTTCACCAGTCTTCCTGTGAAAGTCCATCTGATCCACCAAATGCATTTTCTTCAGATCTATTGCAAGCTTTGCTGCTTTATAATGTTCCGTTGTTCTGATTACCCAAGCTTTTGGCTATAGCACAACCATTTTTAACCAACCTTTTTTATAGTCCAAGTCAGATAATAACCTGGTTTGAGATGATCTTAATCCATGCCTCCATAGTTTTGAGTATGAATCTTGTTTAATTTTAATGTTTTTATTCGTTATTTCCATAAACTATGAATACATGTTATCATGTCTTGCTAAAGTTGAAGGTGAGATTTCTGGCTGCTGTTCCTAAGTTGTAGAAGTTGTTGGTAAAATCTCTCAATTAAAAGCAAGCTTGCTTGATGTTGTTTACTTTGTTCTATGTACTAATACTTATGTTTCTCCCTCTTCTGTCCTTTGTCATTTTATAGACTGTTAATCTTCTTCCGTTGTTTCATAAATAGTTTGGAGTCTTTGAGTGAAAATTATTTAGACTCTTTTCCTTTGATTAAGGCGTTTCTGAAACCAGTGGCTAAGATGATTGTTCAACCTCTGAATGCTGCTCCATACTTTGGGTTTTTTCTACTACCCAAGTATCCTTGTTTGCAAACTTTTCAATATTTGGTTTGGTCACATGAACATAAGGCATAAAACATTGTTTAATCCTTCTATCTAATACCATTCTATAAGGATCATAAGGCTAAAAATTCTCCTTGAGAAAACATTATCTATTTGATTAATTCCTCTACCCGTTGGAAAGAAACTCTAGTATTAACCGAGACTGGACCCACCTCCTTTTTCAATTCAAGTGTAGCCTGATGCTTCTTAGAAATAAAATACAGATGGTCTACACTTAAAATTTGTCTAATATATTCTAAATCATAAATAATCATGGTCAGAGAAGCTAGGAGTTGATAATGTGGATTTTCATAACCATATATTCCGATTTATGTCAATTTCTCAAATAAATACTACTCCCCAACCTTAGTATCTAGACTGAGTTGAATAAACTTCTTTACTCAAGCCAGCTTGAGGAGACCGTAGTTTGAACTATCTTATTTCCAGACTGTAGCCTTTTGGAGTTTCATTTGCATGAGATTAAATGCTATTTCTATGGCATACTTCTAACATGCAGGGCACCTATTCATAGAATGAGGATGTTGTCCTCATTAGAGGTTGATTTCTGGTCCTGTAGCGTATTCTCAGCAGCAAGGATCCCCTATTTGGAGGATTGGTTTGAGTATTCTATACATTGCATATGAAGCCTAAATACATTATTTAAACTAGCAGATGAGGGTGCTGAGTTTATGTTATTCTATTGGACATATTTGCTTACATAAGGAGCACTTCTATTGAAGACACAGTGTGCTCATGCTATGTTTTAACCCAGCATGCAAAGAGAGATAAGGGACAACTCTGAAAATAAATTTTGTACATTCTCACCAACACATGAGGGCACACTCCTGAGGTACTATTTTGGGGTCCCGATTTCCTACATGTATCGTTACAGTAGGGTGCAACTGTGGGGTGCTGTCCTTTGCTTGGTTTAGCACTGAACTTAGCATGCATATTTACAGACAAAGGAGAACTATTCTTGTTGAGTGTTTATTTCACCATGATGCCCAAATACGTCTGAGCAGGTCACCACATATCTGTCTGCACATGGTTACAAGGTTACAGAGCTATGTGTAAATCTAATTTGAATAGTAGGAGTTAATGGGCTAATTGATTTAAACCTATCAATATGGGTGTGACAAGCTATACAAATCAACAGGCATCTGGTGCACTGTCATGGCGGGTGCACATGCTGAATTAAGGCATATTATTTTTATTATATTATTAACACCAAAAATATTATTGGAAATCGGGGTGCAGAAACCAACTTGTGTATATTCCATTCTCATTCAGGCTTTAATCAGATAATCTAATGTAAAAATTGAAGCTGCAGGATGGGAAAACAGAGCTTAGTCCATTCAAATTCTCTGGCAATGTGCTACCAATCAAATATATGCATAGGATATAGGGTGGACACTTGTAAGGGTCCAAAGGCAACTCCATTTTATTTTCATTTTTTTTAATTTTTGGGGGTAATTGGGGAAAATCCATTTGAAGTTAAGACATTGGTGCTTGAAACCAACTTGTGTATATTCCATTCTCATTCAGGCTTTAATCAGATAATCTAATGTAAAAACTGAAGCTGCAACATAGGCAAACAGAGCTTAGTCCATTCAAATTCTCTGGTAATGTGCAACCGATCAAATATATGCACAGGATATAGGGTGGACACTTGTAAGGGCCCAAAGGCAACTCCTTTTTATTTTTATTTTTTATTTTTGGGGGTAATTGGGGAAAATCCATTTGAAGATGAGACATTGGTGCTTGAGGAACAACAAATCCCCACATGCACCCTGCCAACAGATCCCCACGTGCACCCTGCCAGTCTAGAGTTCATTTTTATAAAGAACAAAGATGTCATTTAACAACAGGGCACAGAAAATCGACTTGTGTGTATTTTCATTCTCTTTCAAGCCTTCGTTGGAAGAGCTAATTTAAAATTTGAAGCTGCGGTATGTGAATATGGATATCAATCGGTTCAAATTTTCATGTGACATTGAAATCTAGGAACAAAATATCAGAGAAAACATTTGTAAGGGCCAAAAAGCAACTCTCTAGGTAAAAGGAGGAGAAAATTCATGACAATAAGCCGACTGTGGTGTTGAACAGAGCAAATACAAAGCCAGGAAATAGAAAAATATAAAATCCAACTAACCTGTGCCTTTGGGTATGCAAACTTCAATTTTGAATTTGCTGCTGCTCGCCTCTTCAAAATCCTCCAAGTTCTGTGTATTGTGTTTTTATCCAGGATGAACGCTGTAATTATATAGAAAAAATTCCCAGCCCCAAGAGCAAAAAATTTGGCGCCAAATAACCAGCACATCCAGTTTGGGTAAGAATAGCCAGTTTTCCTCTGTTCTTAGGCTTTTATACGGTGTCAAGTTCGACTTTGGGGACTTCGACATGCCCTCAAAACCTCAACCTCGTCTTCCTGAACAGTCGAACAACGAGTTTTCTTGGGCTTTCTTACGGTGTTAAGTTCGACTTTGAGCTTTCATACGGTGTCAAGTTCGACTTTGAGCTTTCATACGGTGTCAAGTTCGACTTTGGGGACTTCGGCATGCCCTCAAAACCTCAACCTCGTCTTCCTGAACAGTTGAACAATGATTACCTCAACCTCGTCTTCCTGAACAGTTGAACAATGATTACCTCAACCTCGTCTTCCTGAACAGTCGAACATCCTCTTCCTGAACAATCGAACAGTCGAACAAGGGCTTTCTTACACTTTGGGCTTTCATACCGGTAATTTTAATGAAATCAACCCATGCGTCTTCTTGAACAGTCAGACATCCTCTTCCTGAAGAGTCGAACAGTCGAACAGGGGCTTTCTTACACTTTCGGCTTTCATACCCTTAATTTTAATGAAACCAACCAATGCCAATGTTCGACTTATGTGGCATGCCATCAAACTTTTACAAATCTTGAAACAATTTTTTTTTAATAATTAAAATATTAATATTTATTATTTTAATTATTAATTAAATATAAAATCATAATATATTGAAAATATAATTTTATATAATATAATTAAAACAAATAAAACATAAATATTGATAATTAATATTTTAATAAATTCAATAAAATATAAATATTTTAATGCCATTGACTTACTTTTCTAGTTATTTGTGGAAATTTATTAAGATTAAATTATCTATATTATCATATCTCAAGAACAATTAACCAATGCTAGCAACGTTTCTCTAACTCTATAGTATGAAAGATCAAACAAATAGCATAACCCTGCACACCTAACAAGCTCTAACCAACAACATAACTCTGCTATTGATATCATGATCTCCAAATCCCAAGGACAATGAAAGCATATATAATCTCATAGGTTACTTTTAACATGCCCCTTTAAAGCAAGGTCTCATGGGGAACCAAGGCCTAGACCCTAGGTGTTAATGACCATTTGAATCTGGAGAGGTTGAAATAAAAAAGCAATGCTCTTAGTGGTACTGAGTTTGGAGAGGCCATCCAAAGTCTTTTGTATAGAGAGAATTGACCCTTGAACAGATAAATCTAGGCCTCTCTAATCATACCGATGAGAGAAAGTCATAAGAGAACCTCTTGAGTCCCAAAACAAACAATAGAACCTCCCTCAAAAAAGTGATCATTAAACTTGATCTCATGGAGATGGCATAGTTGTGATCCTGTCAACCCTAGGATGCAATGAATCGTCTTAATCGATAGTTGTTAGGAGCAAAACCCACAATTAGTCAAGCGTGATATGAAGACCATGAACCCAATGACATCGTATGTAATCAAGATGGACAATGGGATTTTTGAAAAGTGTAGCGAGAGAAGGTCTTCTCTGGTGCGTGCCTTAGCCAAAAAGACCATGATTTGTCTTCCTTTGCCCATGTACGAGTTCGTGGAGATGGTGAATTCATGCGTAGTGTTGGAGGATTAGTTACATGGACCTTCTTCATTTTGACTACAAGTTCGATAGGCAATTATAAATTTAGAAGAGTACGAGTTGGGAGCTTCAATCCTTGATTGAAGCAAGGACGAGTTAGAGAACCAGTTAGACTCTGTTAACTATTTAATCAAAACACATGTTCTAAATTTGTAACTTGCCAATTTTAGCATGGATCTAATCAATAAAGGAGGACAAAGGCACAAAGTTTCATAGTTGTTTTGTGCACAAAGGATTGTGACAAGACATAGCTCACGAGATTGTGAGAGAGAGCACAAAATTGTGTGAGAGATATTTGTTGTGAGTGCGTATCTTGGAGGAGCCAATATGCAGCAATGAAGAGAGCTTTTATTGTGGTAGAATTTCTCGAGGAAATAGGGCAATTCTGCGCTAGGAAATAGGAGTCAAGCCCTAAAGAATAATGAGTCCTCTACACTAGGAACTAGGAAACCTGTGCACGAGGAAATAGGGACTATCTGAGCGCAAGAAAGTAGGAGAAAGGGTCTGTGTGTTTGCAAGGTCAGTCCAGCTAGGACAACATGAGGACAAGATTGTTTTCAGGGTGATAGTTTGAAGAGCAGAGCAGAGCAGTTCCTTGGATAGCAATATGTTGGTCCTAGGGCTAAGGTCAAATCACAGTTTAGAAGGAGCCTCAAATTTATGTGCATGGAAGAATAAAATCACAGTAGTGTTGGAAGATAATGGGGTAGCAGAGTATGTCAAGTAGGCAATAGTGCCACCTCAAGATCCCCAACAGTTGGCCCAACATACTAAGAATGACACCAAGGCAAGAAGGATCATTCTAGAGGGGGTCAGAGATCATATTATTCCTCATCTCAATGAGAAGAAGACAGTGTATGAGATGTTTAAATTTAAAGCCATCTTCAATTTTTTTCAGGCTTCCAGTGATGTCACGAAGCTTGCTGTCAAAGAGAAGCTAAGAAGTAAGCAGATGAGCAAAGATGAGCCCATCATCACATATCTTTCAAAGTTCACTCAGGTTCAAGATGAGCTAGGTGGTGTGGGCATGACTATAGCAGACAATGACCTTGTGAGTCCCACGCTACTGGGAATCCGTAAGTCTTGGTATAGTTTCCAAGATGCAGTAAGTGGCAAAGAGAATATTCCTAGTTGGGAAAGGTTATGGAGTGATTGTGTTCAAGAAGAGATCCAGAGAAGGGCGAGAGCTGGTAAAGAAGCTCCTATAGAGGATGAGGAGACCTTTTCCCTAGCAGGTGAAGGTAGCAAAGCCAAGGGCAAGAAGGGCCAAGGAGAGGCTGAGTCCAGTCAGAAGGGCAAGAAGAAGAAGGAGGATCTAAGCAAGATCAAGTGCTTCCATTGCCATGAGTTCAGACATTATGCCACCAAGTGCCCTAATTGGAAGGAGTCTAGTAAGGATCATGTAGGTGCATCAGCGGAGGTAGATGCATTTTCTGCCTAGTTCGAGAAATATTTCCTTTTGATAGATTGCATGGAAAGCTCAGCAGACAATAGTGTATTGTATATTGATTCATGATCATCCTTCCACATGACCAAGAACAAGAAGTGTTTCAGCTACCTGAACGAGAAGGACATGCAATCTCAGATTGAGCTAGGAGATGCAGGTTCCTTCTGACAAAGTCTGAAGATGGATGCATTCTCCCATCATATGTCTAGAAGCACCATTATCAATAACCCATACATTCTCATTCTGAAAAGTCCCAGAAAAAGCAGAAAATAAACTTCCATCCATTACTTCTAGCTTGGAATGATCTTCAAAATGAAACCCTTGATGAATGTAGTGAGATTCCCAACAAACTTGAAACCCTTGTTTATAACCCTTGCCATAATGCAAACTAGGATGTGATATTCAGTCTCTTTCTTGCACCTTAGCTTTGATACTATGTTGGAAAAATGTTTGAACACGCTCAGGTCGCATTCAACCCGGCCCGACCTTGATGAACGACCTTCACGCCTTCAAACATTGTTTCGCACTTCCTGAACACGGACGCGCTGCACGAACTCGACTCAACCTGAATGCGCCCGCCCTGAACACTGTTCTGCACGTGTCCTGCAGAAGGACCCCATGCAGTCACAACTTAGAAAATTTGATACGAGTGCCCTCCGAAAAGCCCCGCCCCGAATGCATTTGGGCGAGCGCCCTCAATCAAAAAGACCCGACCCGAACGGGTTTGGGCAGGCGCCCTCAAACGAAATGACACGACGCGCCCGACCGAACGAAGGCATAAGGGAGAAAATGGAAAACGGGCCACATGAACTTGCACAAGGCACCCGTGCGGTCACAATTTAGCAAATTTGATATAGCCGCACTCAAACGAAATGACCCGACCCGAACGTGTTTGGACAGGTGCCCTCACACGGCGGGACAAGGCGCACACAACTGAACGAAGGCACAAGGGAGCAACCGGCAAACGGGCTGCACAAACGTGCACAGGGCACTCGTGTGGTCACAATTAGAAAATTTGATACGCGCGCCCTCAACCGAAACGATCCAACCCAAACGCGTTTGGGCGGGTGCCCTCGACCGAAACGACCCGACCCAAACACGTTTGGGCAGGTGCCCTCAACCGAAACAACCTGACCTGAACAGGTTTGGGCAGGTACCCTCAAACGAAATGATAAGGCATGCCCGACCGAACGAAGGCACAAGGGAGAAAACAACAAACAGGCCGCACGAACAAGCACAAGGCACCCGTGCGGTCACAACTTAGCAAATTTAATATGGTCACCATCAAACGAAACGACCCGACCCGAACGCGTTTGGGCGGGCGCCCTCACACGGCGCGACACGACATGCATGATCGAATGAAGGCACAAGGGAGAAAACGGCAAACTGGCTGCACGAACGTTTACAAGGCACCCGTGCGGTCACAACTTAGCAAATTTGATATGGCCGCCCTCAAACAAAACGACCTGACCCAAACGCGTTTGGGCGGGCTCCCGCACACGGTGCGACATGGCGTGCACGACCGAACGAAGGCACAAGGGAGAAAACGGAAAACGGGCTACACAAACGTGCAAAAGGCACCCATGCGGTCACAACTTAGCAAATTTGATACAGCTTCCCTCAAACGAAACGACCTGATCTGACCCGTACGTGTTTAGGTGGGCACCCTCACATGACGCTCCCGACTGAACGAAAGCACAAGGGAGAAACCAGCAAACGAGCCGCACGAACGTGCACAGGGCACCCGTGCGGTCACAGCTTAGCAAATTTGATACGGGTACCCTCAACCGAAACGACCCGGCCCAAACGCGTTTGGGTAGGCACCCTCAACTAAAACGACTTGACCCGACCCGAATGCGTTTGGGCGGGCGCCCTCAACTGAAACGACCTGACCCAAACGGGTTTGGGTGGGTGCCCTCAAACGAAATGGCACGACACGCCTGACCGAACGAAGGCACAAGGGAGCAAACGGAAAATGGGCCGCATGAACGTGCACAAGGCACCCATGCAGTCACAACTTAGCAAATTTGATACGGCCACCCTCAATCGAAATGACCCGACCCGAACGCATTTTGGCGGGTGCACTAACACGACGCAACATGGCGCGCACGATCGAACGAAGGCACAAAGGAGAAAATGGAAAACGGGCCGCACGAACGTGCACAGGGCACCCGTGTGGTCACAACTTAGCAAATTTGATACGGGCGCCCTCAACCGAAACGACCCGACCCGAACGTGTTTGGGCAGGCGCCCTCAACCGAAATGACCCGACCCGAACGCATTTGGGCAGGCGCCCTCAACTGAAACGACCCGACCCGAACGGGTTTGGGCAAGTGCCCTCAAACAAAATGACATGGTGCGCCCGACTAAACGAAGGCACAAGAGAGCAAACAACAAACGGGCCGCACGAACATGCACAAGGCACCCGTGCAGTCACAACTTAGAAAATTTGATACGATTTCCCTCAAATGAAATGACCCGACCCGAGCGCGTTAGGGCAGGTGCCCTCACACAGTGCGATACGAAATGCACGACTGAATGAAGGCACATGGGAGCAAACGATAAATGGGTCGCACGAACATGCAAAAGGCACCCATGCTGGTCACAACTTAGCAAATTTTACACGACCGCCCTCAAACGAAACGACCCGACCCGACTTGAACGCATTTGGGTGGGCGCTCAACTGAACGAAGGCACAAGGGAGAAAACAACGAACGGGACGCACGAACGGGAAAGCTCAGGAAGAAAGAATTCTTCAGGGCCTCCACCTAGCGCCTAGCATGGTCTCCCCAGCTTCTTGGAAAGTTATCCCTGACATAGGGGACACCATTAGGATCTTCAAACCTCCTCTAGAAGGATTCATCAAACTCAGCTTTGATGGAGCCTTGAAAGGCAATCCGGGGCAAGCAGGGGTTGGAGGGATTTTTCGAGATCATCATGGCACAACAAGATTCATATATGATGACTCTTGTGGCTTTGCCAGCAACAATGAGGCATAATTCATAGGAGTGCACCAAGGTCTCCTCTTGGCCATCAGGCTAGGATACAAAAAGCTAGTAATCGAAGGAGACTCTCAGTTGGTTACGAACACTCTCAAAAAACTTAATCAAGGAACGAAGTGGGGAAAACTAAGCCAAAGATGGCATACTTCTTCACATGTACAGGGATTGGAGGATACAAACAAGAAATTTGATTATATCATTATCACCCATGTAAGGAGGGAAGGAAATAAAGCAGTTGACCTCCTGGAAAATTGTGGTTGCGCTCACCTGAATGAACCTATTGAATTAAGCATGCCTCCTAATCTCAGAGAGGAACGATGGATCAAGCTGCAGAGCATCAAAGAGCAGGACAGGTCAGAGGGCAGAGCTCACCCACAGTTCTCGGACTCAGCTCCCTGATCGAGGTGTAACGAAGAAGATCAACCCTCCCATCAGTGTTAATGGTAGTGTCCCTGAGGTTGAAGCCAACCACCTTCCACATGAGTGGCAAGGGCGCCAGGCTGTACTGTCGCATGTAGCACGAGGTGAGGTAGCGGGATAGAGGCCCGCACATGGAGCTTAAAACAAGGTGGAGGAAGGCGTGGGGGTTTTTTTATGATGAAAGACTTTGGTGCATGCGTGAAAGCGGGATAAAAAACCTCCATTGCACTTCCACCACGATGAAACTCAGGTATGTGCTTGGTTTCCTCTCCGTTGTTCATGCCATGTTTATGTTTTATGATTTGGGCCGGTCTTTATGGGAGCCTAAGGTGATTAAGCTGGACTGGTATAGTCTTCTGCTGGGTAGGGGAGAGCGGAACCATTACGACTTTAGTTGGGGGAAGGTTGGGGTTCTTTTGGGTCTCTGCCTCTGTGTTAGAGTAGGAATTGGGCATGGCCTCAACTTGCACCTGAGTGTGAGTCTGTTAGGTAAGGGATGCCAACAATATGGAATGGTGAGGGGTCAGGCAATCCTGCCAGGGTATAGAGTTAAGGAGCAGTCATGGTTGTGTTTAGTTCAAAGGCTTTGCTGGTTTATACCACCTTGAGCTACTTGGGCTGAGTGCGCATGAGGAATGGGAGAGGGAATTCCACCTAGGCCCGAGCAATGGGTAGCGACGCCTCCTTTTTCAATTTCGAGGGTGGGAGGTATGACGAGAGAGAGGACACCAGAAGGGAGGTCAGGAGATTGAAGGAAGGCATGAGCTCTTTGGGTTATGGGGATAATTTATGGGGTGCGTGCGACCGTCAGGGACAGGGGGTGGCAGAAATTAAGCAGGGTATGAGGGCGATGGGTCCGCAGAGGGACGGGCAGGGGATAAGTCCTAGGAAGAGGCCCCTGGGTCACCTTTCTTCTGATAACTGGGATGCATGGACCTTTTATCGTTTTCATTATATGGAATTATGCCTTTGTTTGATTGTGTGTGTTCAGGTCACCTACCCGGAAACCTAGTCAAATATTGTGGGATGACATGCTCCAAGAGTCCTGCAGCTTGCGACCATTCCAAGAGCCCTGCAGCTTGAGGCCGTGGCTGGAAAGATAAAGGGAAGGTGGTAGAAGCCCAACCCAGCTCACCCTCGAGCAAGCTGAGAGGAAGGAGGCCTGCAATCGATGTGATCCAAGAGGCAACGAAAGCATACCACGAGAACACATCAGAGGAAATTCAAAATCTCATTGAAAAATGGGAAGCTGACATAAATAGACATGCATAGACAAAGATGGATACTAAGGAATGGAGAGGTTTAATACCAGATTTGGGACAAACAAGGGGCAGACTAACATAATTCAAGCAGACACTATATCTTTATTGGTCTATGAAGAGCATCCTTGGAAAAGCCTTGGAGCAGATATCTATAAGCCTGGTGAAATTAGCCCAAGACTTACCAGACTACAAGAGTGAGTTTGATAAGATCAAGTTCCAGCTGAGGAAACAGGATGGGTGCCTCGAGCGTATTGACTACCACCTCCCGTGTATTTCCAAGCCTTTTGACCAGGATGGTACCTCGATTCAGGATCCGACACCAGTGGAGTCAGCCTCGGTTCTAGACGAGGCTGAGTAGTTCATGACTATTTTAATCTGCCTTTTTGCTTAGTATTTATATGCGGCTAACATTTAAATTTCAAGGATCCAATAAATATGTTAGTCAATCTGTGAGAAACTGTATATTATATGTGTGAGTATCCAGGCTTTGTTTGTTTGGTATGAAAGACTCAAAACCTTATTTTTTTGGATGGCATACCATGCCATCAGGTGGCCAATAGACTCGGTTCCTCGCTCAAGACTGGTTGACACCACCAAACTAGTAAATCTAGTTGTTTGTTGTTTATAAAATGAATGAAAAAGGAGTCCTACCAAGCTTACAAAAAAAACACTATAAAATGTATAAAATTAATAACAATAACAAATTCTAAAATTACATACATACATATATGTAATGAAATAATAAAAAATATACTAAGTATAATATAAAAATGAAAACCATACTATACCATGTGCAATACTATTGGATTCTCAATGCCATGAGCCCATAAAACACTATCATTAAGTTGAAGCAAAATTTAATGGCACATGTACATATTATAGCTCTATCAAGCTATGTGTCTCCATCAAGCTCCATAGCACGATGGAGCTATGTAGTTTAATTCAGGGTTTTATTTAGTCCTAGATGGACCTTTTAAAAGCTTTGATGGAGGGCTTAAAAAATACCCTCACAAAGATACATTTTAAACCATTGGAACAGAAGTTCTTCCAAAAAAGAGTAACCCAACTCCATCGAATTCACCCTTATTTTATTTTGAAATTACAATAATATAAAAATATTTATCTTAATTGGCTTATTCATAAAATAAATAATTATGTAATATGGTTTTGTGTATTTATTTTCTCACGAGAATAATATAAAAAGTAAATAATTGAAATAAAATATTTAGAAAACAATTACTTTGAATTTGTTGTATTTATGGTGCAAAATGAGAATAATATAAAAAGTAAATAATTGAAATAAAATATTTAGAAAACAATTACTTTGAATTTTAGTTTTACATGTAAACATGACAAACAAATAAATATTTGTGAGTTTAGTTCTAATTTATATATTCATAATATAAATATTTGTAATTTTTTTATAGTTATGGTGACAATTCACATTAATAAATCCACTTGTACATGCCAACATGGCAAACACAAAGTTAACTACCCTAATTTATAGAACTTGACAATATAGCATACACAACTTCTTTAAATATATGGTGATATACTCCACATCGAATGAGACCAATAAAAAAATATTTCACTTTAACACCACATAGTAAGAATGGTGCTAACTTGTCCATCAAATATGGTGATTATATACTTCATTTTTAATATGATACATAAACATTTACAACACATTAACACCACATAACGTAAGTGGTGCTAACTTATGGTGATATAATTTATTTTTAATTTAATACATAAACATTTACACCACATTAACACCACATAACTTAAGTGGTGCTAACTTATGGTGATATATTTCATTTTTAATATAATACATAAACATTTACACCACATTAACACCACATAACTTAAGTGGTGCTAACTTATGGTGATATACTCCATTTTTAATATAATACATAAACATTAACACCACATAACGTAAGTGGTGCTAACTTATGGTGCTAAAAGAGAGCTTTTCTTGTTGTGCCTCAATTATCGATTCTTATTGGAGAGGGGGAGGTGATTATTTTAACAAGTTGTCAATTTTTATTCTAGAGAAAGACACGGTTAGTTTAATAAGTTATCAATTCTTATTCTAGAGGATGTCATGGCAGGGAAGGGGGCAGAGGGCGGAGGCCCCAGAGGAGATTATTTTAACATGTTATTAATTCATTATATATATATAAAAAAATAATAATAATTAAATACATACAGTTTAATTGATCATAATATTAGAGTAATTTGGTAAAAGCTAATAAATATCAATCCATAATAAATATCAAAACATTAACTTTATGATACATCCCACATTATCAAAATTAAATAATAATAATAATAATAATAACAACTTTATTTTAAATTATTATTTTTATTATTGTCATTCAACGAGATTCTACTAGGTAATCAAAATTTTACATGAGATTTGTAATGAAAGCTTTTCTATCTGGACCTCACTCTGACTAGATTTGTTGGTTAGAAGAGGTAGACTAAAATTGGTAACAAAATGCCAAAAATTGTAACGTGACCATATCCAAAAAGCACACAAGCTCTATAAAACAACAAGAATGCATACATAACCAACCAACATCAGAGGTTGTGGGGAGGGGTTAGGGTTTGCCCAGTGATTGCAGGATCAAGTGGTCATGGACCCTGTTCCAAGTGATTTATCCCGCTTTCAATCCTGCCCAACCTCTCAACGAAGGATCTTTGGCTCCTTTGAGTCTAATCCATTTTTTCTAGCATCATCCATTGATTGTTTTCCAGATCGTTCATGAAAGCAATTGCTCCATTCCTACCATCATGCCTCTATTGGTGCAATTCTACCAGGAGCGTCATTATACTTTGCATTTGTTTATCAAGCAAATCTAGTGAAGGAAAAGCCTCTACTCGAACAGACGCTGGCAAATGCTCATGGTCCAATTCATCGTCAGAGCCCCCCTCAGCCCCACCCACCATCCCCAACACCTTTCTCGCCTTCACAACCCAAAAAATCTCAACAGAGAGCCCCACCTTAGATGGCCCGACCTCTTTGTCTCAACATATTGCGACAAATAACTAACCACCATAAAACAATAGAGAAAACCGTCATCACCCGCCCATTTTGAGCAGCAACGACCACTATCACTTTCTCAACTTTGTGCCCCTTTGCCAAAAAGAATTCTTCCCCCACTACCCAGGGGCTCAACTCAGGCACCACTCCCCTCCTCACTAGAGCCCCAAACGAACTAGGAAAGAAACGAAGAGTCATATGACTCCAACCCCTTCTCATAACTAGAAGACTAACAAAAAACACAGAAGCCCAACCAAGAATGCAAAATAAAAATGCCACCCTGACAGAATTCCCTAAGCTCTCAGATGGAAAAGCCCACCGAATAAAATCTACCACTAACCCAAAAAATCTAGATACAAAATAGAGTTGAACAAGTAAGTGGAGAATACTAAAACTTTCCAAATCCACAAAAACAAGCTCCCTTGTCCAAGTCATCACTACCAATAAGCTACCCCTCACAACCCTGCTCCACCTCGCCTCTGGCTAGCCTACAAAGCATTCGTCGCCTCTATTCTCACGAAGGTCCCAAACCCTACACCTCCTAACCCGTCAGCCACTCCGTCGTCTATTTGCCTCAATGATACACCCAAAATTCGAATGGATAGGCATGCACATGTTGGTAGCATATGCATAGACGTCAGCCATTGTGCCACCCTCCAAAACTCCCATAACCAGTGTGATCAACTGCTGCATGAAGAACTCCCTCTAGCCTTTAACACTCTCTCGCCTCCTAAATTTTCCAGCTGGCTAGTTACTTGGCCACCACTTGGCTCTAAATGTCATCATAGCTTGTGAGAGCTCCCTCGGGAGGCTCACCTCCCCATCACCTCCACTTAATGCATCATGTTCAATCACCCCATTGGGATATTATTATTATTATTTATTATAAAAAATTAATATATAATTTAAAGATAATATATTTTAAAATTTGTAAGAATATTCTTTATCATGGAATTTCAGCCCATTTTATCATAGAAGTTTTTAACAAGTACAAAAAAATAATTACTCATTTCATGTAAAATTTATTTAGAAAACAATGTTTTTAATTAATTTTAGTTTACAACTAAAAATATTTAAAAATATTTTGTAAAAATTAACTATTTATTGTTTACTTAATAATTATTAATAATCAAATTAAAATTCTAAAACTTCGTAAACATATCTATTAACCTCATAAAATTTAATAACTTATACTAATATAAAAAATAATAAACACCATGTAATAGTTATTTTCCTTTAATATTTTTTTTCAAGCCCAAATAATGTTTGATCTAATTCATTCTATGGAATTGGTGGCTCTCGTTCATTCATTGTAATTGATGGATAGGACGTGAAACTTTGTCATAGCAAGCTAATTTAAATTTTAAAATTGTAATACTAAATTTATTATATTATGATTATATATGTTACAGTGTGATTGACAATATGTATTAAGATTTTAAATTTATTCTATTACATGAAAGATTGTAATATTCTTAAATTTCTATATCATATTTGGAATATTAGAGTCCTTGATTTTCTTAATAAATTAAGTAAATAAAAGGGTGGAGGGACTCACAAATCTCAAAGATGAATAAAATCCACTTTTTATGTGTGTATGTGGACATTTTAGATCTAGATCTAGAATCATGGAGTAGTGGAGCAGATCCATTAATGGAGATCATGTCTCATTTATGAGATAGATTATGGAGGATGAAACAGTCAAATAAGATCATGGATATTAAATATAAAATCATAAGGATCTTTGATATGGTCAACTGAGATCATAATGCATTCAAAGAAGATCATTAAGCACTTATGATAAGACAATGGAGGAAATGATGCATTTGATGCATGCATGATGGAGAGGGTGATCACCCCATATGAACATGATGGAGGACATGGATCATGTTGGTTCAATCAACATTGACCAAATCAACAGCGCAGTTAAACATGGAGAGGTTGTCCACATGTACAACACAGATTTGGAATGGGCCCAGGCTATGGAAGGCTCATGCAAATAATGAAGGTGAAGGCACAATGGAAGACATGATTTGGATTATTCATTTCTTGATCTGTTTAGATCTAGATTTGTCTTAGGACATTTCTATGCAGACTTGGGCTGTTTAGCAGAGTTTGCAGGGTGTTCCTGAGCGGGAATCCTACCTCTTTCTTTGAGTAGCTCTGGAAAGAGGATTGTTCTTCATTCCATATCAGGCATTAGTGCCATCTTCAAGAGGTTGTTTCTAGCATTCAGCTAGGAAACCAATGGAGGATTCATCCTACCACTTTTTTCTTCAGATCCAGCCTTTCAGGAGCAGCAAATCTACATCTGGCATTCAGGCCATTGGGTTTTACCTCCTTGCAGTAGCATTCCCTTCAAGGATTGTGCTGTTCAGTCCTGTAGATCTATTGGAGGAAGGAAGTTTCTAGTATTTCAGCTGGAAATCTTGTCAAGGATAACCTCCTCACATTGGATCTATTGTTTCCATCACTCAAGAGCTGATTTTCCATATCTAGCAGTAGGCTAAAGAGCCTCCCTCTCTGACAGTGCAGTTTTCTGAAGTTATTGTTCATCTAGCAGCTATTTTCAGCGGAGGAGATTGGAGGAGCTAGATTTTGAGCTTTTAGCCCAAGGATCTAGTGAAGGGATCAACCCTTCTTGCATAGATCTAATTTTACATCATTGCAGCCATCTTGTTATCAGATTTAGCTTCAGATTTTCATTCCCAACAACATATATGTGAAGCCCTTAGAGGAAGGTTGTCTTAGACTTGCAGATCTGAGAAACCCCTCCTGGGTTATCTTGGGAATCCATCATTGAGCCCAGATCTACAATTTTAGCATCATCGGAGCTCCCATTATGCCTAGATATGACTTTCTATCTTTCAGGCAGTTGCAGTCCCTATAGTTGTAGCAGGGACAACACAATTTACCTTCCAGCAGAGAAGCAATTACGCAGTCCCTCTTGGGATATCATTGCAGGGTCATTCTAGGCCACCCTTGTGGCTTGAGTGTCTCATATTTTGAGCACTGTTGTACTTGCTTTTTCACCTCCAAAATAATAAAATGGCTCAGCTATTTCTGTGCATTCTGATGTGTATATAGATTTATTGTTTACTTTGTTGCAGTTCTTATATTGTGTTTTAGTATTAATGCATCCCCATTTGGGAATATTACAGTGGTATAGAAGCATGATCTTTGGCTCAGCTTGTGGACACTTCAACTTTTACATCAAAAGAAGAAACAGATAGATGAGATCTATCATGGAGGATGATAATTCTGCCGTTACTTTCTTTATATCCATGCAAGATATCTCCAAGGAGGTCAATCCAATGAAGAATGAAGGACAGAAAGAATATCCAAGAAGAAGATGTGACGAGGAAGGTCCAAGCACTTCCTATCAGCAAAGAAGAAAATCGGAGAATCCTAGATCTCCTCATAGATCCACTATTCCCACTTTCTTTGGAGAAGGTGAAAGGTGTAGAAATGAAGAAAGGAATGAACCTGAGACTCATGAGACTCTCAGTCTATATCTTGAAGAGTACAAAGCACAATCTAGAGCATTCAAGGAGAAGCTAACTCTCCAACAATTCTTCAAAATCAAAGAAGAAAGAGGATCCTATAGCAGTAATAGAAGAAAGAGGCATAATAGATTTTATTTGCCTACATTTGATGGATCTTCATCAAGCACTTTTAAGGCTTGGAGGAGAGATTTAGATGCATTTTTCAGGCTACATCCTGTAGCTGAAGGAGAGGCTGTTCAAATTGCGGCACTTCATCTTTTAGGTGAAGCCAATGATTGGTGGTTTGGTCACATGGAGCATGCAAAGGTGACTAAATATTTAGATTTCTTTCACAAGTTGAGGAAGGAATTTGATGGGAGAAAACCAGATATGTGTCACAAAGTGACATTTCCTAAGGAGGAGGATGTCAATCTTGTCACTCTAGACAAGAAGTCACTACATTCACCACCAGCTACAGAAGTACTTGCATCCAGAGAAGAGACACTTGCAACTTTGCAATATTGTCTTGAGCTCTTGACAGATAAAGTCCCATGCATGATTTAGGAGATGCATGAGGAGGAGGAGGAAGATTCCAACGCTGGTACACTTGGAGAAAAGCAACCATCACTCTTACTAGCAGTGAGAGACACTATTGTCCCTGTTGGAGGAACTCTCGTGTTCTGGCAAGAGGTTCCCACACATCAGTTGATCCAAGGTATGCATGAACTTTCATCACATATTGTTTCAGTAGATCTTATTGAAACTTATGAGGACATGCCATCAGGGCCAATGCATAACCAAGGGTTAGAACATAGTGCTGATTTGAAGCAGCAACATATCACAGGCAAAGGACCCTTGATCTAATAAAGGATGAGGTTAAGAACTATCCTAGTTCCTCATTGTTGAGCTACATTCAACCCTTTGAGTTGAAGTGTAGAGTTTCAGAAAATGGGATGAGCATAATCCTGTGTACAATAACTGATTATGATATCAATGTTGTCCCTTGCTTTGAGACAACACATATATTATCATGCAGATCTACAACACTGTCACTTAGTAGCTATGAAGATGAGGAGGTACCATCATTCTTGGAGCATTTTGAAGGTAGCTTCACTCATGAAGCAATGGAGGTAAAGATGATAAATGGTAGACATCTTGAGATGAGAAACCTTTTCTCCTTTCTAGATGACCCTTTCTCAATGAGCATCTCACAACTCAAAGAGAAACTACCTGCAACAGATCCAAAAATTCATTGGTTTTGGAGGGCCTTTGGTGAAAAGAGAATCTCGTTGAGAGATCTCATTGGAGGTGCAC
The DNA here is from genome assembly GCA_034641835.2 of Pinus albicaulis. Taxonomy (NCBI): domain Eukaryota; kingdom Viridiplantae; phylum Streptophyta; class Pinopsida; order Pinales; family Pinaceae; genus Pinus; species Pinus albicaulis. The sequence continues at coordinate 55,738,228 of CM076571.1, forward strand.
TTCAACATTTCATGAAGTGAAAAGTTCTTCATCAGTTTGGGGAAGATGGTATTCTACAAAGGGAGGATGCCATGATTATGCAACACATCACTCATCATCCATATTGGGGTGAGTGGGTGAGGATGATAAGCAAGGGGTTGCATGACCACTTGCAGATTTATGACATGGGCCAGCAAGCTTGGTTACGTTGGTTGCCCTTGGGAGAATTTTGTCACTACCCAAAGGCTCCTATTTCTTTGATCCATGCCTTGACGACACTTATGAAATGAAGAAGGAGGCATGGCTGCGTTGGCTACTCTTGGGTGAGTATGGTTACCACCCAATAGCTCCTATTTTTCTGATTCATGCCTTGTCTATCAATGATAGAATGTAGCAAAATAAGGCATGTTCATTTTGGTTTCCCTTGAGAGAGATTGGCCACCACATGACATCTCTTATGTCTATGTGTTTTGTATTGGGTAAATCTTGGCATGATGCTCTCATGATGTGCATTGATGATGTTTCTTTGTATTGGGCTGATGTGACATTCCATATGTCCATTAGTATGTTTTTGCTCCATGATGCACATGAGGAGGAGAGAAAGTAGCAATATCTCTTGTTTCTTTGGTTGCTTTTGGGGGAGTTTGGCTTGTCCATCTTACATGGAGGATATGGAGGATGGCAGCAAAGGGCCTTACTCCCGTGGTTACTATTAGGAGAATATGGTTTGACATATTTGTCTACCCATATATCTCCTTTTCTTCTTTAACACTGTTACCGATGAAATAGGTAAGCTGACCTCAAAATGGGAACTCTAGCCCAAAAAGACTCAAAAAACATGAAAAAACACCCCAAAAACAAAAAAAGTGTATTCCAGAACACACTTGGTTTTTTTTGAAGGTCAAATTTCAACATTTTATAAAATTATGCTAAAAACAAAATTGTTTCTTGAAAAAAGGATTGAAAAAACACCCTCAAAACAAAACCAGTTGATGCTGGAATAACAAAAAAAAAAAAATTGTGTCGTATTTTTGACATTTTTAAAAATAGAAATAACATTTTTTAATTTTTAAAATTCAAACATTAAAATAAACCTAAAATTTAAGAAAAAAATAAATTTAAAAAATAAAAACATTTTAAAGCTTAAAATTTAAAACTATATAGGAATAAAAAAATAAAAATAAAAACAAAATAAAAATTTTAATTCAAACATTAAAAAAAACCTAAAATTTAAGAAAAAAAATAAAAATTAAAGATTAAAATTTCAAAATATATAGAAATAAAAATAAAAACAAAATTAAAATATTAAATTAAAAAAAAAAGTTAAAAAAAGAAAGAAATTATAAAAAATAAAATATAGAAATTAAATTTAAAAAAGAAAAAGAAAATGTTTATTCAATTAAAAAAAAAAAAAAAAAAAAAAAATTTAAAGAAATATATTAAATTTTAATAAATTTAAAACTTTAAAAAAAAAATTTAAAAAAAAAAATATTTAAATTAAAAGTAAAAAAAATGAAAAATTAATTAAAAATAAAAAATGAAAAATAAATACAATAAAAATATTAAATTTAAAAAAATATATATTAAAAAAACAAATAAATTTTAAAAAATAAATTAAATTTAAACTATAAAAAATAAAATGTATATATATGAACTTAAATTAAAAATATATATATTAGATTTTATTAAATTAAAAAAAAATGTTAATATTAAAATAACAAATTAAATTTAAAAAAAAAAATATTAAATTTTAATAAATAAATGAATAAACAAATAAATTTTGAAATAAAAAATAAATTTTAAATATAAAGAAAAAAAAAACATTGTTAAAATAAAAAGTTAAAAAACTTTAAAAATCAATTAAAATTGAAAAATTGAAAAAAATAAATTAAATAAAAAATAAAATAAAAAACAAATTAATTTGAAAATATTAAGTTTAATTAAAAAAAAAATCTAATTTTAAATACACAATTTTAATTGAAATAAAAAAAATATAAAAATTTTATCTAATTAAAAAAACAATAATAAAAAAATTAAAAAAAAAAAAATTCAAATAAATAAATAAAAAAATACAAAATTTATTAAATCTTAAAAAATTAAATGAAAAAACTAAACATAAAATTTAATAATAAAAAGAAAATATTAAAATATTAAAAAGAAAATCAATTAAAAAAAAAAAAAAAAAACAAAATTTAATAAAAATTATTAACAAAATTTAGAAAAAAAATAAAAATAAAAATAAAAATAAATAAATAAATAAATAAATTATTAAAACAAATTAAATTTAAAATATAAAAATTAAATTAAAAAAAATAATATTAAATTTTTTTAATTTAAAAAAAAAAAAAAAAAAAAAAAAAACTTTTTGATCATGGTGGCGCCGCCAATCGGCCTCTCACCCAGGTGGCGGCGGAGGCCGATTGGTGGCGCCACCACGATCAAAAAATTCTTTTATTTTTATTTTTATTTTTTTAATTATTATTATTATTATTATTATTATTATTATTATTATTTTTAATTTTTAATATTTTTTAATTCGTAACATATTTTTATTTCTTTATTTTGTTTTTAATTTTTAATATATATATATATATATATATATATATATATATATATATATATATATATATATATATATATATTTTTTTTTTTTAATTTGATTTTTTTCTTTGTTGTTTTTAATTTTTTTTAATTTTTTAATTTTTTAATTTTTTTAATTTTTAATTTTTAATTTTTATTTATTTTTTTTATTTAATTTTGTTTTGTTTTTTTTGTTTTTAAATTTAATACTTTAAATTAATTATTTTTTAAAATTCAAAATTTATTTATTAAATTTATTAAATTTTAATTTAATTTAATTTAATTTATTTTTTAAATCTTTTAGTTTATTTAGTTTTTCATTTTTTAAATTTATAAATTGTTTCATTTAAAAAAAATCAGTGAATTTATGGATATTTGTTTTTGAATTATTTGCACGTGGTTTTTTTAAATTTTGTTGTTTTTTGTTTTTTAATGATAGTTTTTTTTTTTTTTTTTTTTAATTTTTTTTAATTTTTTTTAATTTTTAAATTTGTATTTTTTTTTCTTATTATTATTATTATTTTTTTTAATTTAAATTTTTAAATTTAATTTTTTCTTTTTTGTATTTTATTTTTTTTTATCTAAATTTTAATTATTTTTAAATTTTCTATTTTAATTTTTTTTTTTAATTATATGGTTTTTTTTAATAACTTAGAAAAAAATGTTTTTGATGTTTTTTTTTTTAAAAATTTTTGGTTAATTTTTGTTTTTTTTCTTTAAATTATGTGTTTTTTTTTCAAATTTTGTGATTTCTTTTGATATAATTTTCAAATATTTTTGTTTTTTTTGTTTTTGTTTTTATTTATTTATTTTTGTTTAATTTATTTATTTTTATGAGTTAATTTTAATTTATTTTTATTGTTTTTATATATATATTTTTATCTAAGTTTTGTGTTTTATTACCAACATGAAAATCACCACTCTAAAAAAAAAAGGTTGATGCATCAATACGTTTCAAAATTAGCATGAAAATCACCACTCTAAAAAAAAAAAGTTGATGCTGCATCAATACGTTTCAAAATTAGCATGAAAATCACTAACATTTTAAAACAAATATTCATACTTCATAAATAAAAATATTAGAGTGTCAAAAATGTGCACAAAAAAAAAGGGGTGATTCTGCATCACCACTTTTCAAAATCGGGTGCTTTTTATGCTACCAAAAAAAAGTAGGTAACAGTGCGGTTACCTATTTCATCGGTAACAGTGTTCTTTTTCATGATGTTGAAATGATGCTTGGATCCAACAAGGCCAACAGGGCTAAAGATGAGAGCATATCAATGCTCAATCAAATTTATGAAGCATGGGATGGAGAGATGTATTGTAAGATGGGGCTTTTCCTTTGTGGAAAGAGCGACTTTATTTTATGTATCTCATGTATTAACGATGAATTTGGAACTCATATGGTTGTCACTTGGTACTTCATGATAGAAGGAGGACATCTAACCATACAGTTGGAGGTCATTCTATATGTTTTTGAAAGACAACTCTGGAACCATACATGCATAACACATTGCAGCAAATGGAGGAAGCCTTCCTTATGTGGATGCCATTGGGATGGGAATAGATGGCTTTGCATCTACTATTTGAGTTTCTTGAGGACAAGCAACATTTTGTCGAGAGGGGGGTAGGGGGGGCGGGGGAGAGGGGGTTGGACTGTAATATTCCCAAATTTCCACATCATATTTGGAATATTAGAGTCCTTGATTTTCTTAATAAATTAAGTAAATAAAAGGGTGGAGGGACCCACAAACCTCAAATATGAATAAAATCCACTTTTTATGTGTGTATGTGGATATTTTAGATCTAGATCTAGAATCATGGAATAGTGGAGCAGCGCCATTAATGGAGATCATGTCTCATTTATGAGATAGATTATGGAGGATGAAATAGTCAAATAAGATCATGGATATTAAATATAAAATCATAAGGATCTTTGATATGGTCAAATGAGATCATAATGCATTCAAAGAAGATCATTAAGCACTTATGATAAGATAGTGGAGGAAGTGATGCATTTGATGCATGCATGATGGAGAGGGTGATCACCCCATATGAACATGATGGAGGGCATGGATCATGTTGATTCAGTCAACATTGACCAAATCAATAGTGCAGTCAAACATGGAGACTTTGTCCATATGTACAACACAGATTTGGAGTGGGCCCAGGCTATGGAAGGCTCATGCATATAATGAAGGTGAAGGCACAATGGAAGACATGATTTTGATTATTCATTTCTTGATCTGTTTATATCTAGATTTGTCTTAGGACATTTCTATGCAGAATTGGGCTGTTTAGCAGAGTTTGCAAGGTGTTCCTGAGCGGGAATCCCACCTCTTTCTTTGAGTAGCTCTGGAAAGAGGATTGTTCTTCATTCCATATCAGGCATTAGTGCCATCTTCAAGAGGTTGTTTCTAGCATTCAGCTAGGAAACCAGTGGAGGATTCATCCTACCACTTTGTTCTTCAGATCCAGCCTTTCAGGAGCAGCAGATCTACATCCGACATTCAGGCCATTGGGTTTTACCTCCTTGCAGCAGCAGTCCCTTTAAGGATTGCACAGTTCAGTCCTGTAGATCTATTGGAGGAAGGAAGTTTCCAGTATTTCAGTTAGAAATCCTGTGAGGGATAACCTCCTCACATTGGATCTATTGTTTCCATCACTCAGGAGTTGATTTTCCATATCTAGCAGCAGGCTAAAGAGACTCCCTCTGTGACAGGGCAGTTTTCTGAAGCTATTGTTCATATAGCAACTATTTTCAGTGGAGGAGATTGGAGGAGCTAGATCTTGAGCTTTTAGCCCAAGGATCTAGTGAAGGGATCAACCCTTCTTGCATAGATCTGATTGTACATCATTGCAGCCATCTTATTATCAAATCTAGCTTCAAATTTGCATTCCCAGCAGCATATATGTGAAGCCCTTAGAGTAAGGTTTCCTTAGACTTACAGATATGAGAAACCCCTCTCGGGTTATCTTGGGAACCCATCATTGAGCCCAGATCTACAATTTCAGCATCACCGGAGCTCCCATTCTCCTTAGATCTGACTTTCTATCTTTCAGGTAGTTGCAGTCCCTACAGTTGCAGTAGGGACATCGCAGTTTACCTTCTAGCAGAGCAGAAATTACCCAGTCCCTCTTGGGATATCATTGCAAGGTCATTCTAGGCCACCCTTGTGGCTTGAGTGTCTCATATTTTGAGCACTGTTGTACTTGCTTTTTCACCTCCAAAATAATAAAATGGCTCAGCTATTTCTGTGCATTCTGATGTGTATATAGATTTATTGTTTACTTTGCTACAATGCTTATATTGTGTTTTAGTATTACTGTATCCCCATTTACAAAGAATATTTTTTTTTTTTGGAGTATAAAATTTTGAATAATTATTAAGGAAACCAATACTATTTAATAATTGTATGTATATTTACAATTATTTATAATGTAAGAATTTTTGGATAAGAAGTGTGTTTTTGAATTTAGATCGTTCAACATTAAATGCACGTCTTACTCATCATCATTATTAAATAAATTAAAATGGAAAACGCATTTATTTTTCAAAAATTCATTTTAAATTTACATTCAAATCAATATATTATTATTTTAATTTTCTTAAAATTATAAAAATATTAATAATTAATAAATAAATCAATATCATTCAAGCCTAACACATTGTTATATATTTATCCCGGGGATAATAATTTTTCTAAATTAGTGAAATTGTTAAAAAAAGAAATATAAGAAAACTATTTAGAATGAAAAGAAAATTGAAACCATATATTTTTAGAATTTGTAGTTAGATATGTTTGGCTATTTTTAAAGAATCGTTAAAATGATATATTAATATATCTATATGGCTAATTGAAATATAGATAATGATAAATTGTTTCAAAATCATTAATATGGTAGATTTTTATATTTAATATATTTTTATGTCTGATTATAAATAAACAACAATGAAGATGGTTCAAGGAGTGAATTGAACTATATTAGGTGAATTGAATTGTAGTAATATATATTTTGGAATGAATCACAATAAATTTATAATGGAAAAAATATAACAGCCACAATTATTAACCATTACATGTAATTAATCATTTTTTCATGTATTTGTAATTTGTGGTTCTACTCAAAATTATGCAGAGAACCATGTTTGTCATATATTTTTAATTTATGACAATGTGGATATATTCAAAAGTATGCATAATGGATATTTATTGGATGTGAGTTTGATATGTGAAAATATGATTAAAAAAATAGTTCTATAGTTTTTTCCCCTCCAAAAATATTTACCCCTGCGGAGGACATATGATGCAGGAGCATCCAACTGAAAGGTTACAACTAGAGTTGATTTTTTTCTGTTGGATAGAAGAAGAAGTTTTGAATTCTGTTTTATTTTGTTTTAAATTAATTTGGGCTAACACAACCATTGTAGTTTGCAGATTAAAAGAATAGTTAAATTAGGATTAGTTAAGTGTTTAGTTTTAATAAACTACTCTGAAACTGAATGACATTTTCTCAACCATATGGGGATTTTGGAAAGGCGTTAAACCAAACCAAATCCACCATTGTGAGGATCTGCCATCCGTAGAGAGAAGGAGAGTGTCATTAAAGTGAATATGTGTGTGAGAAAATAAAGAAAGTGTTATTGAATTTTTTAAATTGAAGAATAGTTATTTCTTTGCATTATAAATTCGACTGAGTATTGAAATGTGCCAGAGTCTTTACATATCAAATAACTGAAATTGTAGGACCAATAATATACAAGTCGGGCAACCATATCAAATAACCGAAATTGCAAGACCAGAATTTTACGAGCAAGACCAAGCCATACTCTGGAGACTAAGAAGCACAGGTATATCAAAAATATACTAATAACATATTTTAATTATGTTCCTTTACTATTTTCATTTAAAAGTTTTCCAACAAATTTCCTGGTCGAATAAACCTTATTGCAAGATCTGTAAATAAAATTTACAAATTCAAGCAAGAAAATACTATAATAGTTTATACAGATAAAGGAAAGTGTCGAAGAATTAAATACTGCATTATACAACAACTACAAGCTTAAAAAATCCCTTTGAGGGTTTGTTAGATTCTTAGCCGAAAACAAAATAGAAACAAATTACAGTTGTACATTGGAAGGGTCCTACCTTGTTTCACCAGGGAAATACCAGACCATGACGACAACGGAATATAGTCTAGGTCAGCACCCGCAGGCACAACCAACACATAGAATATTTAAAAAAATACAAGTGACGAACAGGAAAAAAAAAGAGATGTAGAAGAACTGAGAAGTAGTACAAGGAGCCGACTTACCTGAAGGGCCAAAGACCATTAAAGAAGCAGTGTGACCGAGAAAGGAACGATCATTTCCGCAGGACCCCGCAGGCAGAACCTGCTAACCAAGGCACCAAAGGGTTAGCAAGGGAACGAAGAAACTTAAAAATTGAAACCAGAATAGAAAGCTTACTTGTGTTGCAGAATTCGAGTCACCTTGGAGAAGAAGCCAACACCTGCTGAATGCACAAAGAATAGTTTTAAACTTCTAAATATGGTAAGAGAGGACTGAGAAGAAACGAACAGGAACAAACAAAAAAAACCCTAGCAAATTACCAAAAAATAAATTTAGTGACTGCACTAGTTTGCGAAGGCGGCCGTAGCAGGGTTAGAAGCCCTTTCACAAATCACAAAGGGCGTGTAAGCTCGCAGGCCATAGTAGGGTCAAAGCTCCCTCAATCTCTCGGAGGACTGTGCAAGTTTGCAGGTGGCAGCAGGGTCGAAACCCTCGCCTAGTTTCCTCTCTGACAAACCCTCGCGATGAAAAAACGAAATGAGGGATAAACCCTAAGTTTATGACATTGTAACGTGTGGTGTTAAAAATTTGGTCAAGACCTCGGTCGCATGGGCTAAGCGGAAGTGTAAAGGAGAATATTTGAATTCATTTCATTATTCAATAAAATTTCGTATTAAGAGGCGTTGGTTATAGTTTTAAAAAGTGTCAATTCAATTCAATATTTTCGTGTCCCCACCAATTATGGTATAAGAGCAAATATTTCTTCCTAAGTGGAGATGGAAGTAGGAAGAAGAGGTTGGGGAAGAGCTGCAAGGGGAGCAGTAGATGAAGGACTGCGTGAAGAAATTATAATGTTGTCAGCACGTTTGGTAGCAGTGGAAACATGAAGGCGTAGGGATCTTGAAGGTGGGGATGATAGTGATGGTGATACAATGGCACTAACAGATGGGTCAGAGGACAAGACACCAGAAATCAAACTACTCAAATCAGTTTTGATGGCTAGCAGAAAGCCAAGACCAGAGCTCTCCAATTATGATGGCATTTTGTCCACAGAAGCATTGTTGGATTCGATAAGTGAGTTAGATAAATATTTCGAGTATGAGGAAGATAGTGAGGATAGGAAAATTAGGTTTGTTGTCACTAAGTTGAAAGGACACGCAACACTGTGGTGGGACAGTGTGTAGGCAAAAATTAGAAGACTGAACAAGCCTTTGATCAAGAGATGGGACAGGATGATTGCAAATATAAAAAGCAAGTTCTTTCCTAAATATTACCAAATTTCCCTTTACAGACAAGTGCAGAATCTAAGACAAAGAATAATTACTGTAAAGGAATACACAAAAGAGTTCTATAAAGTGAACTTAAGGGTTGGGTATGTTGAAGATACCCCTGAGAAGACATCAAGATTGTGAATGGTCTACGGATGGAGATCTTAGATGAGATCAGTAATCTTTCCCCTAAAACTATAGAGGAGGCATATCAATGTGCTTTGAAGGCGGAAGAAAATATTACCAGGGAGCAGAATTCAAGGAGAGGATGTGGTTCTAGTAGAGGAAGAGGATAGTCCTTTGGCAGAGGTATAACTACCAACAATAATGAAGAGGGCAGCAGTTCGAAGACTTCGGGACAGACTGAGAAGGAAAGTAACACCAGGGGTGAAAGGCCATACCAGCGAGGAAGAGGTAATGGCAGAGGTAGAGGAAATGCCTACCAGTCTTACAAGTGTCACAAATGGGGACACAGGTCTTTTGAATGTCCTGAAAATGAGCAAGCTGGACAGAGAGGAGCGTATGTTGCTCAACCTGATGTAGCAGAGGCACCACCACAAGAGGTGGAGAATGTGCCTAATATAGGAGAGGCCTTGGTGTTGAACAAGGTTTTATTGAAACCAACTAAGGAGGTGGATGTCTTGACACAGAGGAAAGCATTGTTCCAGACTGTGTGCAAGTCGCATGGAAAATTATGTCAATTAATTATAGATAGTGGAAGCAATGATAATCTGGTAGCCACTGAGATGGTGGAGAAATTGGGTTTGAAGAAGTCAAAGCACCCAACTCCATATAAGGTGTCTTGGTTGCAGAAAGGACACCAACTGCTGGTTGATGAGTAGTGTGAAGTGGAGTTTCACATTGGCAAGTACAAGGACAAGGTGTTGTGTAGATTAATCCGTCTTGCGGACAAGACCTATCTCTCTAGTACTAAAAGTAACTAGAAACAAACAGCCAATTATACTAATCTCTCTCTAAGCATACAAGATTCATAAAAATTATATATAGGTGTAAGGCCTACCTTATGTCCAGCGCTTGCTTGATCTCGTTGAAGTCCCTCGTGCACGCTGTTGTGTAGATTAATCCGTCTTGCGGACAAGACTGATCTCTCTAGTACTAAAAGTAACTAGCAACAAACAGCCAATTATACTAATCTCTCTCTAAGCATACAAGATTCATAAAAATGCCATATAGGTGTAAGGCCTACCTTATGTCCAGCGCTTGCTTGATCTTGTTGAAGTCCCTCGTGCATTGAAGGAATGTTCCTCAATAAATCTGCAGTCAGAAACAAGAAAAAAGATTACATAGCACCTGTATAGACATTATTATAAACCATACTCATCATAATGATCAAGGAATTTATGAAATAAACCATGAATAGATAGTTTAATGAGAGAAATGAGTATATTTGTATTAACTTCAAATAAAGAAAACCTTTACAACCTGTGCCTTGATGTTGTGCAGGTCCTCCTGGGGTCCGAAGCAGGAATCTCTTCTAATTTGACAAGAATTGCACTCTTTGAACCAAGACAAATAGAGATGAGTGATTTAACCTCACAGAAAGTCTTAGTTAACTGAGTCTGAATCTCAACAGCATTTAACTTCAAATATCTTAAGCTTGAACTCCCTTTGAGGCTACCCAAGGCCTCTTTTTATAGTGGAAAAGAGGAGGTTTTCTGTTCCAAATATGAAGGGATATAATCCTCCTTCAAAGGGATTAGCTCCTTACATCAAGGGGTTAGCTCCATCAAGTGAGGGATGCATGAACCTTCTCAAAGCGTATCCATTCCCGAAAATTCCCATCTAGAATCTTCTAGAATTCATCTGAAATCAACTTTTTAACTTTACTTTCTCATCTTTTTGAGTTTTACAGAGGTCCGCACCCATAACACAAAGAACGTGCGGTAGGGTTCTACAGGAGAGCTGAACTTTAGGTGCGGGACCACAGGCAATGAATAGAGAAAGTGAGATACCAATGTTTAGGGGATTTTTAGGAACTTTTCTCTGATTTTGAAAGCTTGACATGAGGAACTGATATGTTAGACTTGAAAAAGGAGGAAGTATGAGTAATAATGAGCTCATACTCATAGAAAAATGTCAGGATAACAATTTTTAGTGTAAAAAATTGCCCCCTAAAGTGCAAAGTCTAGAATAGATGAAGCTGAAGTCTGTCATATATGAAGAGTGCAGTACTTTATCATTTCAAAGATCATCCTGTGGACACCCTAGTCGGAACCTGTAAAAACATTCAATGCAAAATATATACATATATATGTCATCACTGAGGTAGGCATTCCCATACTCAGATTAAAACTAACTAGAAACTAACTCAAATCGTTCTAATACAGGAATGATTTTAATATTACATCAATAGTGTAGACACAACATGGGCACATCCATCTGTAATGAATATTCTACTGTATAATAATAAAATTCCTCACAGCTTGGATGGTGGAAACTAGATCCAGGGTCTTGATTTTCGCATCTCGAACTAGTACGATTCTATCCATGTGAATAAATGTGTTGAAGTCGAACATGGTAGAAACCACTTGATTACCAGTCAATGATGTGAACTGTTAACAAGTGTGAGAGAAACCACCAGTAATTTCAATGGCTCTCAAAGTACCCAGTACAATCCATGAAATGTGAATGAATGAGCTGAAGTCGAACATCTCATGGAATCATTCGATCGAAGGTCAATGATGCTTGTCGTCGAAGGCAAGAAACTTGCCATCGAGGCATGCAGATTTCAAGGTACTGACAATTTTTGGATCAACTTCCTAGATAATGTGCTGATGTTGATAGAAAGTGATCTGTCGTAGGCAAGCCCACAACACGAAATCATAGATCAAGTTTTGAAAATATATTGACAAGGACTGACTCAGGGATGGTAAAAAATGGATGACATGTATTTTGCAGATGAATGGTTTATTTGAACTGTTCTCTTGAACACATAACGACACTGCAGATGGTTTGGTGACAATTGACCCAAAGCTAATACCCAGAAATCGGCTGAAGACTTTCAATATGGTTTGATTAACTGTTAGGCAAAGGATTTCCCAACCCGGGTGAATAAAAGTGTCGTGTTCAAGAGTGGTTGACTGGATTTTCGAAAAATTTAAAATATAACAAACACGCCCATTTTTCTCTCTTTTTCCCCCACCATTTCTGGCAAGTACCTCTTTATTTTTTACAAGCTTGAGGAGGATAACATTTTCTTGGTTATAAGCTCATCCTTCGGATGAGTCCAACTTAGTTTTAAAATTCGAACCTTAAGAAGGAGTGGTTCGTTCCTGTTTAAAATTGAACAGGTCCTTTACTGTTAAGTTTTAATGAGTCCAGTATAGGAGAAACTCGGTGTTTTTTAGTTTTAGGGAGTCAGAAGAAAAACTTAAGAAAACTCCGTGGGTGTACTTTTTCGTAATTTTAGTCTCTCGAGCCCGAAAAAGGATAAAATAATGCGGGAGAGAACTCTATTGACCGTAATTAGTCAATGTATACCTTTTTCGTAAATAGCCCATTTCAGTCCGGAAAAGGGGTAAACTTATACTGAAGGGACGATCATTCATTTACTTTAACGAGTTTGAATAATCAAATACTCGACAATCTTTTCATATTTAGAGAGTCTAAAAAGGGCTTAAAAGAGGACTCCAGGGTTTCGCTTTTTCGTAAATTTTTTGAAAGAGTCCGAAAAAGTGATAAAAGTATACTCTTTGTTGAAAAACGATCAGTTCTCCTGAAAAATCCAATTTCTGCACAAAAACTTGAAACATTACACATACCTGTTTAAGATAAGTAAAAATGCTTTCAAAAATGCCCTTTTTAAAGTGAAAAAATAAACAAATTTAAAATTCATTTATTTGAAAAAACTTATAAAAAGGACTTTTTCAATTTCTTTTTTATCGTTCAATTTCAGAGTGAAAAGTAAAAAGCTTTTGGGTAAGAAATTTCCTGTGAAGATTCTGGAAAATCTGTCTGTTGAAATCGAGAACCATTAGTCCCAGGTAATCCATGACCTCTTAATCTTGTTTTTCATCCGTTTCAAATTCATTTTTAGGCTTTAGTTTGTATTTTTAGGGCAAAAAATGGTTTAAAAGTTCGCCCGCGGGGTCCGCAGGTGCGACACATATTACCTGCGGACCCCGACTTTTTTCTACAAGGAAAAAGTCGTGGGTTCCGCACCCGGCACACAGTACGTGTGCGTATCTACGCATTGTTTACAAAGCATAGGTGCGGTACCTGCGCGGTTGAATTTAAAACACTCATTTCTCATTTGTTTCCCAAAAAATTTCAAATAAGATTGTTCTAACTTGCCTTTTTATGCATTGTAGGATTGACAAGATGCTGATTTGGAGAGAACGTGAGCACGAGGAAGTGGATGAAGCCGCAATACTCCATTTTCCCACACAACAGGCATTAAGAGCATGTGGCTTGTACAAATTTTGGGCCATCTCATGCATGAGGGCACAAGTAGAACTCCTGACATGGTTGGTGAACAGATGGAATGTGCAGGACCAGTGCTTCTTTATTGGTGGCCACCGGCTCGAAATTGAGCTAGAGGATATATATTTTTTGACTGGTTTTTCCAAGAGGGGCGAACAAGTTTCTTTGTTTGGGACTAGGGCAGGTGGCCAGTCTGTCTCTAGTCTTCAACTAGAATTCTGCAATGACCAGACAAATCCTCGGGACAAACGGATTGATATAAAACACATCATCCATCCTGAAATGAAAGTTATTGCTTTTACTGTTACCAAACTGTGTGGGAGTGTTGCGCTTCATGTAGCTATCGGTTCCCAAATGCGTATTGCCGTGGACTGTTTTCGCAGCACCATCTTTAAATAGTGTGAAGCTGTGTTGGCTAATGTAAAAGGCCAACTAACTAGAGCAAAAGATGGGAAATTGAAAAACTTTGGATATGGATCCATCATCGTCTCTTTTGCTCTAGAGAGGATCCCCATGCTAGCTCCACAGAGTATTGCTGTTGATGCCGGTCGACTTCGAGAACCTAGGATGGTTCGTTGGTCTGCGTTGATGGCTCGTCATGCTGTTGAGGGTACTGAGATTGTCCGATTTCCTCCTTCATATTTTCGTTCGCTGGATCGCCAACTTTTTGTGATAGAGGAATTTCCATATGCCTGGATAGATTTCCGTGGCGACCGAGAGATGGTTCTCCCAGCAGGGGAACAGTGGGATGATTCAGGTACAATCATTTTTCAACGTTTGCTAAATTCTATTTTTTTTATTTTTTATCATCTTGAAAACTAATAACCAAAAGTTTTTTGAATACATATGTGGGTCCACAGCGACCAGCCCATCTCCAACCTTACGAGAGAAGACATCCAGTTGCAGCCGCACCAGCCCCAGCAGGCCAATCAGCGGAGATTTTGACTGATTTAGAGCATCGTTTAGAGAGTTTGACTCTAGATATTCCAGAGATGAGCATAGATGACATTCCACTCAGGTTGCAGAGATACGTGATTGGAGTTCCAGGACCTTTTAGGAGGTTCCTATGCAGGGTAGCTCGGGCAGTGGTTTCTTATCGTGATCACCATCAGTGATGGGATGATCATATTGTAGACTCATATTTTTGACTTTTGTATTATCATTTTTGCCGATCATAAGGTGTTTCCAACCTATGATCGAAGAAGATGTATATTTTTTGAAAAAAAATTCTATACTATGATATATCACTATTTACCAGCTATCTGTGTACATATGTGAATGTTGTTTGATTTACTGCTTTTGATTATTGCAAATGTCTATTTATCATACTAGAAGCAATTGAATCTACTAATGTATTTAAATGTCTTGGAATATGCTGATATTCAATGTCATAAAATTCACGTTCCAAGAGACGAACTCTTAAAAATAACCGTAATAACACTGGATTTATAATGGTATAAACCCTGTTAAGCTGTAATACAACAAGTTCAGAATCCAACCTTACAATCAAACTCCGAATTCCAAATGATATGGATTCAGATAATAACTCAATCACTGCACTATACTCGGCAATGTTATTTTTTGTTTGACCAAGGCTTACCCCATGCATGGATACTAACTCGTCAGAGGGTGAATAGATAACCTAAGTTGCGGAAGAGATGTTCTGTGTACTACGACAAGCACCATCAGCAAAACCAATGTAGGTTTGAAGAGACGTCGACATCTGCAATATCAAGAGTAAAACTCAGATAAGCAGGAATGGTGATAAAAACACACTCTCTAAACTAGGCACACTTTTCTAATCTAAAACACACCAGCAGTAAATAAATCTAAACTAACAAAATCTCCACACCACATTTAAGCATAATATCGCTTTAGATAGAGCCCATTTCTGGGTTTATCCAAAGGGACACCGTCAAAATCTATCAACTCATAGGCCCCTTTTTCTAACTTTCGTTTAACAATGTAAGGACCATGCCACATAGGCACGAATTTCCCAGCTCCTAGCTTGTTGTTAGCTTGATCATAAAGTAAAACTAGGTCTCCTTCTGAAAAATTTCGAGGGGTCACACTTCTATCATACTGAGCTTTTATCCTTTTAACATGAGCCTCGTTTGCTATTGCAGCATTTCATCGATTCTCATCTAATTGGGCTAAGTACAAGAAATGTTTCTCCTCTTCAGACGTAGCTGGAAGTAATTCTACGGCTAATTTTAGTGACGGTATTTCGCATTCAATCGGCAACACAACTTCCAAACCGTAAACCAGTTGAAAAGGAGTGAAACCCGTTGATGTTTTGACTGAGGTTCGATATGCCCAAAGCGCTGAAAATAACATGGAATGCCAATTCGTCTTGTGAATACCAATGATTCGTTTGATCATGGTGACTAAAACTTTGTTAATGGCTTCAACTAGACCATTTGCTTGCGGATAGTACGGAGTGGAACTATCGTGGCGTAGGCCAAGTTGTTCTGTCAGTTCAGTCATCATGACATTCCGAAAGTGACTTCCATGATCCGTAATAATAGCTTGAGGAACACCGAACCTAGCAATTATGTGATTAAATACGAATGTTGCAGCAGTCTTGCCGTCAGCTGAATATGTAGGCATCGCCTCGGCCCATTTTGTAAAATAATCTACCGCTAAGATAATATACGCATGCCCCCCGGCCGAGTGAGGGTTACATGTAATAAAATCGATACCCCATTTCGCGAAAGGACCAACAGCAATTATAGGGTGAAGAGGAGCGGGTGGCGCGCGCATTTTTCGATCAAAAATTTGACAGTTGTGGCATTTCCGAACCACATAAATGCAATCTTTGAATAACGTTGGCCAGAAATAACCTGCACGCAATATCTTTTGGGCTGTGGCATACCCAGACATATGACCGCCACATGCTCCAGAATGGCAGTCATTTAACACCTTTTCAGCTTCTTCATGAGTTAGACAACGTCGAAAAACAGAATCCGCTCCACGATGATAAAGTGTATCACCAATGATATTATACTGTTGGGATTGGAAGCATATTTTCCGTCGCTGAGTTCGTGAGATGTCAGGCCGAAAAGATTGGGTTTGGAGATAAACGATAATATCTCCATACCATGGATCAAGTGTACTGATGAGAAACAAAGATTCGTCCGCAATGGACTCTTCTGCCACTGTTTCAGTATCAGTAAAGGGGAAATCGCACATCAGTTCCGCAAATACCAAAGATTTCTTTGCCTTGGATTTTTCAAATTCCAAGTCAAATTCCTGTAGGATAACTATTCATTTGGAATATTTGCCCCCTAGCAATTTTTTGGTCAAAATATACATCATAGCGTTGCAATTAGAAATTACCGTGGTTTTACGTAACAAGATGTAATGTCTAAATCGTTGGACAGCTTGAACAACTGCCAAGGCCAATTTCTCCACATGTGTGTATTTGATTTCAGTCGGATGCAGATTCCGACTAAGATAATAAATCACATGTTCATTGTGAGATTCATCTTCCTGAACTAGTACCATCCCAATGGTGGAATGTGAAGCAGCGAGGTACAAAATGTAATCTTGGTTGTAGTTGGGAGGATGCAATAACGGTGCATGGGTCAATGCGTGTTTAAGTGCATCAAAATATCGATCAACGATCTCGTCCCAAAAGAATGGAATGTTCTGTTTCAACAATCGGGTAAAACCCTTTTTAAGCTCGGCATAGTTAGAAATAAACCTACGTAAAAAGTTTGCTTTCCCCTGCAAACTTTGGAGTTGGCGTAAAGTCGAAGGAGGAGGCAATTTAACAATGGCTTCGACCTTCGATGGATCGACGCGAATGCCTACTTTCGAGACAACAAATCCCAGTAATCGACCTGATTCTACACAGAAAACACATTTATACAGATTCAACCTTATCCGATAATGCCTACATCTCATAAAAATTGCTCGTAAATGAGTGAGATGGTCGGCCCTACGTAATGAATGAGCAGGTAAATCATCGAGATATGGCTGAAAAATGTGCTTAATGTCATGAAATGCATAAGACATAGCCCGTTGAAAAGTTTCTCTAGCGTTCTTTAATCCAAAAGGTAGTTTACAATAAGAAAACGTTCCCCATGGACAAATAAAAGCTGTTTTGGGTTGATCTGCAGGGACTATGTTTATTTGATTGTAGTCGAAAAAGCCATCCATGAAGGAAAACAATTCACTGCTAGCACAATCATCGATTATTTGATCGATATAGGGAGTTGGATAATTATCTTTTGGACACGCTCGATTAATATCCCTATAATCGATACATACTCTTATCGTTCCTTGTTTTTTAGTCACAGGAACAATATTTGATACCCAATCCGTTAAGGGAATTGGATAAATGAATCATGCTCGAAGTAATTTTTCAACTTCAGTTTTTATAGCAGCAGCTTTTCTAGGATGAATTTGACGTAATCGTTGATGAACAGGTTTAGCATCCGGGTAAGTCTTAATTTCATGAACGACGATCGATGGATCAATTCCTGGCATTTCTTCATAAGACCAGGCAAACACGTCATGGAATTCTTGAAATAGGGCTTTATAAGTCTGAATTTCTTCATTTGTACAACAAGCACCTATATGAATGTTTTCAATTATTCCTGGTTTTACTGAAATGTCAATTGGAACCGTTCTAGATATATTTTCCAAATTTAACTCAGAATCAGGATTTTGCAATGGATTCTGAGGTTCCTTGACATATTCAGTAGTAAAAATTGAAGCGAAATCATCTTCAAAATGATCTAATTCAAGTAAAAATGAATATCGGTGATGTAGATCTTCCCATGGTAAATCATCAACAGACAAAAACTCATGAATTTTCTCATCTGTATGAACAAGTTCAGGAAATGTTGTTGTAACTGAACTAGATATAGAAAGTGATTCCTCTTGGATCCCATTCATTGGATCAATTTCGGTTGAAGAGGGGTCGGAAAGTGACTGGACAACCTGGTATGCAATTTCAAATGGACTCAAGGGCATCATGCCATCAAATGAATCAATCTCGGATTCGGAAGGTACGATCCAAGGATCATCAAACATAACAGTGTCTGATGAAATCATGTGAATATTTGCAGTAGAAGGCGATACGTTAGGAGGAGGAAAGGAAAAAGTTCCTAGTAAACCAGAATCTTTAATCAAACCCACTCCAACATCCTTATAAGGGATAGCCATTTTACCAACATGCTGGATTGTTTCTGTAGAGGCTGGGTCGGACGAGAAATAAGTTAATTGATCTATTGTCACGATCTTTCCTTGATATGGAAATTTTATGAGTCGAAAGACCGAAGAAACAACAACAGTCATAGCATAGGACCAACTACGACCCAGAAGAAGGTTGTAATCTAGAGGGGCATCAACCACTTCCACATCTAGATTAACAATTTTCCCTTCAACCCCTATGGGTAAATCTTGCAAATTACCAAAAGGGTGAAAACCTCGACCATCAAAAGCCTTAAGAATCGTTAGGGATTGGTTAAGTGTAGGAGAACCAACCGATTTCCAACACTGAATCGACATAATACACGTTGAAGCTCCATCATCAATCACAATCCGAAAGATTGGTTTATTTTTGACTAACACTGGAACCTGGAAAGCCATTTGGTGAGGTAGGCGAGGTGTACTATTTTCTAAATCGAAGATTATAAGGTTAGAATCCTGAACATCGACAGATCCTATGGCAGACAATAATAATTTACGTTGTGCGGGACACGATTGTAGCACTTCCAAAGCCGACATTGCTGAAAGAGAAATTGCTAAATCTTCAACAATGTTGTAATTCTGAGCAGCTCTTACATGTGTATTGAAAGCTGATTTATGAAGAACACCTTTAGCAGGCAGTTTGATTATTAAGTCTGGATTTGGTTTCTTGATCTGTAGCGGACCAGAAACAGGAGGAGAAATAGTTGATGTATTTGCATTAGAATATTCTGCTTCTTTACCATCAACAGAATTCTTAGAACCGTAATCTTGCGATCGCGTCGCAACCCTTACATGAGACATCATCATAATAGGCTCTTCTAAAGTAGTCGAGGAAGAACCAATCATCTTACTATCTTGAGTTGGAAAAGGATCCTTCAAGACAGCAGGTTGTTGAGATCCTTTAACGAATTTTGTAACCTCTGCTCGGTGTGGACATTCTTTCGTAAAATGATCTTCGTCACAAATGAAACAAGGATAGCGAGGCTTACGTTTTTTGTCATTGGATTCAGTTTTTTCAGCTTTCTCTTTCGAATTATTTTTGTTTTTGTTCTTCCCCTTCTTTTTACCACCGGATTTTGATTTTGTCGTAGATGTTTCGATGACATGAATGTCGGCAGAAACTTCGGGGGAAGATTCTCCTTTCGGGGAATCTGGTAAAGTTATAATAGGAGAAGAATTATTTGAAGAATTCTTCTTAATTTTAGAATTTACTGTACCAATCATACTGTCAGCGGCATGAGACCCTGAAGGAGCTGCAGCTATTTGACCTTGCTTTGGAAGATCGGGAATTTTCTCATGTAAAGTACCTGACTGTGTATATA
Source organism: Pinus albicaulis (assembly GCA_034641835.2). NCBI lineage: Eukaryota > Viridiplantae > Streptophyta > Pinopsida > Pinales > Pinaceae > Pinus > Pinus albicaulis. The sequence continues at coordinate 55,758,315 of CM076571.1, forward strand.
CGAGGTCAAGGTACTGAGCTTGGGCAATTACTTGCTCTTCAGTAACAACACCAGCCTTAGCTACATCTTCAGTGATATTTGGTAACAACGATTTAACAAACCATTCTGCCAAAATTTGATCCGGAATATAAACTTTCACCAAATGCCTCCTACGTCGCCATTCATGAATACGATCAGAAATATACATGGACGTAGATTGTTTTAGCGAAGTTAATAATTCTATGTCATTGTCGTATCTGACAGGCAACTGAAAATGAGTCAAGAAAGCAGTTGCTAACTGACTGAAATTATGAAACGAGCCTCGTGGCAACTCAATGTACCATTTGGCTGCAAGACCTATGAGAGTTATTTGGAAAATACGTAAACGAATCGAATCATCAATGATTGAATTATATGCACACCAAAGGTGATAAGTCATAACATGATTCGATGGATCCTCTCCTGACTTACCTTCGAATTTTGGTATATCACTGGGCAACTTATGAGGCATTGGTGGCCAGTTCTGATAATAAAAATGGGATCATTTGTAAGGCGCGTCAAATCAGGTAAGTCCAAAGTTGTGATAAATGGTAATTGACGGTTAGGGTCGTGAAAACCTTGAGAAGCCAAAGCAGATCCAGGAGGCGGATACCCAGGATAACTAGGAATCGGATTTGCATTAGGTATTGTGTAACCTCCCGGAAAACCAGGATGAACCGGACCATACTGAGGTTGTTGATAAGTATAACCAGGGTACGGTTGATACTGATAGTTTGGATTCTGTACATAGGGATCGAATTGCGACTGTCCCTGGTACGGTTGATACGTAAATTGAGGTTGACTTGTAACAACTGTACTTGTACCAGCTTGTCCTGTAGGCATCTGAACTTTAGTCTGAATGGAAGATACTGACTGAGGTACAGAGACTTGAGGGATTTCTATGGATACAGGGATAGAAGAATTCGGGGCTACAGATACTCCAGAAACAGGTGTGACAGGTTGAACAGACGTTGCAGCAGTTGTAGCATTTTGAGGGGGAGTCTGAGGTGTACTAGGCCTAGTCTGTTGAACTGAACTAGGTGCAGGAGTTTGAATAGCTGGCTGAACAGGTTGCTGGGTTGGACCAGAAACCAAAGGCTGTCCAGGTTGATAAGGCAACTGCACATTAGGCTACAAAGGCTATTGATATTGGGACGGATCCCACACCATAGTTCCGGGGTATTGTCCCATAGAAGGTTGAACTTAAGGACCATAACCTGGTTGAATGTAGGGTTGATAAGTAAGTGGTAAATTTCCGGCTCCTTGAAAAGATGGTTGAACAGAAGGCTGTTGGAAACCTTGAATTGGGTACTGACCTTGAGGTTGATAACCCTGAGGCGCGTACTGAGGCTGGGGTTCATAAGGACCCTGAGGAGCATATTGAGCTTGGGGTTGACCTTGAGGTATGTACTGTCCTTGAGGTTGATACCCTTGAGGTATGTACTGTCCTTGGGGTTGCCCCCCAAAATAATATGATTCCACAGTTTGTCCTGGGAAAAAAATACCTTGAGGTTGAGCCACAGGTGGTAATTGACTACTTGAAGGTTGTCCTCAAGGTGGTAATTGAGTTCCTTGAGGTTGCCCCCCAGGCGGTAACTGAGTTCCTTGAGGTTGCCCCCCAGAAGGAAACTGACTGCCTTGAGTTTGAGGATTTGGAATATTACCAGAAATCATAAAGATTTGATCTGCGTTTGACATTTCAATATTAAATCCGTTAAGACCAGATGATAACATGTTTTCAATTGGTCGAGGAGCTGCTCCCGAGAAAGTACCAGATAGAGACTGATATCCCGAAGGAACAGAAGGACCACCGTGTAAAAATGATTCCGGTGTTTGAGAAAACATGGATGACTCTCCTGCCATAAAGGATGGCGGATAATAACCTCTGGGTGTAGGATGAAATGGAATTCGAGGTGGATAAAAAGCAAGACCCGGATTCTCTAAAAAGTTCGTTAAAGAGAGATACCAAGGATCAGTTCGAATGGGGCTGTAGAAAATAGATTCACGCTCCCTAATATTTATAGATTGAGGGGAGTCGGGAAGAGATATGTCTTCGTCTGGATTAGTAAGTTCTTCAATAGAAATAAGTCCAGAGGGAAGATTGTCAGTAATGATATTTCTTACCCTAGGTGAACCAGGATCGCTAGAAGTTGGTGTGATAAATCCTGAGGATGTTTCCAACACAGAAGATTCAGTTTCAGGTTCAGAGATTTCAGGTTTGTCAGCTAATCCAGCAGAAGAAGAAAAACTTCCAGTAACTTCAGAAACTGAAATCGGTTCTTGAATATATTCTATTATAGGTATTTGATGATCAGGATGTATAAGTATAGATGAACTTCCAATTTCCGTTGATCTAATTCTACTACTGGTGGATGATACCAGAGCACGAAGCCCTTCAAGTTGACTTGGTGAATATTTAGGGGGTTTCCCTTGTATTCTCTGGGATTGTCTCGGCAATTCCGCCACAATTAAAAATTATCTAATCACACGCAAACAAAAAAAAAATTCAATGAAAACACCTAAAGTCTCTAAGAAACAAACAATTGAATCGTACGCTTAAAAATCTAGGAGTTCAAACCACACAAAAACAGTAACTTTCCGCACTAAAAACACTAGTTGGTGATGAAATCCAACTTAGTAGAGTTTTAATATGAAAAGGGCGGTTGGAACAGTTACCCCGACAACCTGCTTAATGAAACAGACCGGTGCAAGTTTCTCCACTATACCATCTCGAGTGAAGATAACCCTCCCGAGAGTCCAAGTGAGTCTAGCCGACGTCTGTTCCAGGTACAGTGGGATCTTCCCTCCACCGTCGCCTTATGAAAGAATCCTAAAGATTATGGCCACTAAGGTTACCAATTGAAACAAATATACCTGGGGGAACAGTCTACGATCCGACACACACGCAAGGGCAGAGTAACAAAGCTCAATCCCCTTGAAGGCTCCTTGAAATAATCCAAGGTATACCGACAAGTGACCCCAGGCTCCTCGACAATGGTCTATCCGAGGTTTACCATTGTTAATACGTGTATATCTTCTATCGTTCCCAATGAGGAAGGATTGATTACCCCACTGGTTCAGATATGATCTCGTGCTTGACTCCTATAAGAGGAGCTTCCCAGAGCATACATGCAACAATTGGAATTCTTCCTACCGCAAGATTTATCTACTTGTTTGTTTTAGCTATCTTGGAGATTTAATTACTCCCTACTCCAAGATACTAGCCTAAGCTATGTTGGTGATAAGAGCCCTAGAAATAAAAAGTTTACTAGATGAATTTTAATTAAGCGTTACTTTTATGAGTTGTTTCTTAAGTAAATGGGTGCAGAAATGAAACTTTGGATGATGTGAAGACTCGATTTCCAAAAAACACTAAAATGCACCTAGAATGATATTCAATTCTTTTTTCTTTCAATGAACTTTCTATCTAAAGAAAGAGTTGGCGAATGCAATTCTTTTAATTCTTTCTTTAAAACATGAAAAATAATTGAAAGAAACTATTTTGTCTTTTCAATAATGAGAAAAATTATCAAGCTCATAACAAAATCCTTTTTCTTTCCAAAGTCAAAGCTACAAAACAATTTTCCTTCAAAAGAAAGCTATAAAAATTAAAAAACTACTAAAAACTACAAAATCTAATCTTGAGATCTATTGAATTTAAACAATCTAAATTGAATAAAAGCTTTAAGATTTTTTTTTAGAACGTTTTCCTTAGTTTTTCAGCAAACTAAGAATCTATTTGTCCAGAATAACAAACAGATAAAAAACACTCAAAATATGTTTTTATAAAAAATGAAATTCAAAACCTTCAACGAAGTTTTTTCCGAAGATTTGCAAAGAAACAAAAAGCTCTATTTCTCAATAAAGGATGTTCTCATAATCAGGTCGGATTCAAAAAGACAAAAAGAGATCAATGCAATCTTAGATACTTCAAACTGTCAAAGCTTCGAATCACTACAAAGACCAAGTGAAAAAAAATCCAAAATGCAAAATCTTCTAGAAAATCATCAAAACATCAATACTGTTGGAGTTCATTCACAAAAAATTCTTGACAGAAACAATAATCATTCTGGGCAGAAACAAAAAATCTAAATCCGAATAAAAATAAACTACAGAAAGAAATCTGGAGGTTTTCTAAAATTTTTATAGGGTCCGCAGGCAACCAGTATTGACAGGTGCGGTCCCGCACTGTATTCTTTACAGAAAGTGCGAGCCTGCCCGCACTGTCAAAATAAGTTAGAGTGCGGTCCTAGGAAAAATTATAAAAACTTAAAATATTTCTAAATTTTCAAAAACAGGGAAAATATAAATTACCCAGACAGATATGTATCAATCAAAAACCAGGAAAAAATGTTTCCTCAAATCAAAAATAAAAGAGAACCAAAAACAACAAGTTCTTTCCCCAGTATGGTCGCCATTTTGTTGTGTAGATTAATCTGTCTTGCGGACAAGACCGATCTCTCTATTACTAAAAGTAACTAGCAACAAACAGCCAATTATACTAATCTCTCTCTAAGTATATAAGATTCATAAAAAATGCTATATAGGTGTAAGGCCTACCTTATGTCCAGCGCTTGGTTGATCTCGTTGAAGTCCCTCGTGCACTGAAGGAATGTTCCTCAATAAATCTGCAGTCAGAAACAAGCAAAAATATTACATAGCACCTGTATAGACATTATTATAAACCATACTCATCATAATGATCAAGGAATTTATGAAATAAACCATGAATAGAAAGTTTAATGAGAGAAATGAGTATATTTGTATTAACTTCAAATAAAAGAAAACCTTTACAACTTGTGCCTTGATGTCGTGCAAGTCCTCCCGGGGTCCGAAGCAGGAATCTATTCTAATTTGACAAGCATTGCACTCTTTGAACCAAGACGAATAGAGGTAAGTGATTTAACCTCACAGAAAGTCTTAGTTAACTAAGTTTGAATCTCAACAGCATTTAACTTCAAATATCTTAAAGCTTGAACTCCCTTTGAGGCTACCCAAGGCCTCTTTTTATAGTGGAAAAGAGGAGGTTTTCTGTTCCAAATATGAAGGTATAGAATCCTCCTTTAAAGGGATTAGCTCCCTACATCAAGGGGTTAGCTCCATCAAGTGAGGGATGCATGAACCTTCTCAAAGCGTATCCATTCCCAAAAATTCCCATCTAGAATCTTCTAGAATTAATCTAAAATCAACTTTTTAACTTTACTTTCTCATCTTTTTGAGTTTTACAGAGGTCCGCACCCATAACACAAAGAACGTGCGGTAGGGTTCCGCAGGAGAGCTGAACTTTAGGTGTGGGACCGCAGGCAATGAATAGAGAAAGTGCAATACCAATGTTTAGGGGATTTTTAGGAACTTTTCTCTGATTTTGAAAGCTTGACATGAGGAAATGATATGTTAGACTTGCAAAAGGAGGAAGTATGAGTAATAATGAGCTCATACTCATAGCAAAATGTCAGGATGACAATTTTTAGTGTAACACCAGGTGTTATGGAATGTCAAGATGTAAACTACGTTGCGTAGTTGTTTTATGGCCATGGTTGGACGTGAGCCTGGAATTGTGATCTAGATTTATACACAAACACAACAGAATACACATATAACGATAAATACAAAGGTGCAGTGGAAATAACACTTCATTTAATTAATATCAAAGAACTGAAATTTGCTTACAGATAGAATGGAAATAAACTAGCTAGGGTGCTGGTAGGTTATCTCTGATAAGAGATGTGGTGGCTACAAGCCCCTCAACTGAGTTAAAATGAGGCTCAAGGGACTATTTATTATAGATAAATAATGGAAAACCATAGACATCCAAGAACCTAATCCTAGGAGATGAAGTGTGAAAAATATGGACCCCGTTTGGGTAAATTGGTGTTTCAACTTCCCGGGGTCGTTAACTTTGGCATACTATTTGTGTTTGATGCACATGATACATCATTAGAAATATATATCTGAGGACTATAATTGCTAATCAAAAATATGAATTCTTGAACGAAATCATATTCGTCGGAGGTGCAATGCCCAAAAAACTTCGTTTAGGGCCTCAAAATGGCTCCAGAAGTTCAAGACATGAAAAAATGCTAAAAATAATAAGTTGCACCGAAACTGAACAACTAAAAGAGAAAATGGTGGTGCCCAAAGTGGAATAAGCGGGTGACCACCAATATCCACCTGGATCATTCCTCCCCCTTTATGAAGAAATGGTCCCCATTTCATTGAGTTCCTCCATAAGATGAGGAAACTTCTCCTGAACTTGCTCCCTGGTGACCCACTTGCCTTGGTGGAGGATTTGGCCAACTTTGACAACCCAATATAGTTGGATCTTCTGTTGGTGAGTGTTCTTGATTTGCATGTTTGTGATACAATATGTGGTGGCTTGTTCCATGTAGTCTCGATTTAACTCTGTTGGTGTGAGTTGTTCTGCAATTTCATAGGTGTCTAGTAGAGGTGGGAAGTAGGGACGAAGGCAGTCCACATTAAATACTGGGTGCAGACCAAGGAATGGTGGAATACTAAGCTTGAAGGCATTGTTCCCTACAACCTTGGTGATGGTGTACAACCCATATCGGAGCGATCGAAGCTTGAGGTGGGGTCCAGTGAGGCGGTCCTTCTACAAATGTATCTAGACTTTGTCGCCCACTTGGCAGTTGTGTGGCATACGATGTTGATCATGTCCTTGTTTGTGCTTAGCATTGGCTATGTCCAATATGTCATTAAATTGTTGGCAGATGCGATGAATGCACTCGATGAATATGTTCGCTTTGTCAACTTCAGACTAGACATGAGTGAAATTGGCCTGAGTAGCTGCAAATGGCATGGATACATCAATGGGACATAGTGGCTGGAATCCCAAGCCCACCTGAAAGGGGCTATGGCCAGTTGAGCTATGGAGAGCCTGGTTATAATTGTTTTGTAAATAGGGGAGGCTCTCATCCCATGTGTGTAGATGCTTTGAATTGTGCATGTGTAGAATGTGTACAATCATCCTATTGATGACCTCTCTCTGGCCATTAGTTTGGGGGTGGAAAGTTGTGGACTTGGTAAGCTTGGTGTCCAACATTGACCAGAGGCTGGACCAAAATGTGCTGAAGAACCTGCTATCCCAATTTGATATGATAGACTATGGGATCCCAAAGTGCACCCACACTCATTCAAATAAGAGTTTAGCAATGGCTTCTGCTGTGATATTCTTCTTGCCGACCCCATAATGGTCATCTTTGAGAATCTGTCAATGACCACAAAAACACATTCGTTTCCATGCTTAGTAGAAGGAAGGCCAGACATGTAATCCATGGATATGGGTTTCCAAGGTCAACTAGGGGTAGGTAGCGTAGTATAGAGGCCTTTCTTTTTTATGGTCGGTTTGGAAATGGCACAAGCAGTGCAGTATTTGATGTACTTCCTAACATCCTGTTGAAGGTTTGGTTAATATAAATACTTTTTTGGTACTAACATTTTTTTCTCTATCCCATAATTCCCAGTGACTCGACTGTAGTGTGCTTCCCATACCATCTTCACATGCTCGCTTGAAGGAACACAAAGGTGTCCCAGGTGACATAGCAATGCATCTTGGAGGTGATAATTTGGAACTTTCATACCCCCCAAGAGTGCTTGGTATGTGTGGCCAAATTCTGGATCGCTCTTGTAGAGAAGCGGTCAATCAGAAGTCTCGTGCCCACAAGAGTTGAAAACGGTGGTTAGCGCCATGATTGGTGGTCGGCTGAGGCAGTCCGCAACATTATTGGTGCTTCCCTTCTTGTACTTTATGCTCAAATGAAACTGTTGTAGATATGTGGACCACTTCTGATGGTGATCGTTCGGAAACTTCCCTTGTGTCTGTATGAACTGCAGGGGTCGATGGCCTATGTTGATGATTATTTCCTTCCCCAAAATGTAATGATTCCATTATCGACAAGCATGCACAATGGGATACATTTCTTTGTCATAAGTGGGATACTTGTGAACTATGTCGGACAATGTATCACTGTGATATGCCACTGGATTCCCCTATTTAGTAGGAACTTCCCCAATAGCATATCCAGAGGCATCTATATCGATCTCAAATGGTTGTTGCAAGTCTGGTAATGTGAGAACTGGGGTAGAACAGAGGCAATGTTTCAATTCTACGAATGCCTTCTATTGAGATTCCGACTAAAATAATTTTTCTTTCACTCCTCCCTTGGTGAATTGAATCAAGGGCCAAGTGATATGAGAGAATCCAAATGCGAACCTACGGTAGAAATTAACAAGACCCAGAAAGATGTGAAGGTCTATTAGAGTGGTTGGGGCTGTCCAATCCCGAATGAATTGGATCTTGGTTGGATCCACATGCACCCCCCTTTCATCAATAATGTATCCCAAATATTGAACCTGGGACATGAAAAAAGTGCACTTCTTCGAATTTGCACACAACTTGTGTTTCCGCAGTGTTTGGAGGACTTGTCAGATGTGGTGCAGGTGCTCTTCCCAAGTTTGGCTGAATATCAAAATTTCATCCAAGTACACCACTATAAATGAGTTGGTGAATGGTCGCAAGATGTCATCCATCAACCTCATGAAGGTTGCAAGAGAATTCGTCAACCCAAAAGGCATGAGAATCCATTCGAAAAGGCCCTCCTTAGCCTTGAAGGTAGAATTCCACACAGCGGAGGGTTCGATTGATACATGGTGATACCTATACTTTAAGTCGATCTTGCTGAAATATTTTTCCCCTTTGAGTTGGCCCAAAAGGTCATCAATCTATGGGATCAGATACCTATTCCGGACAGTGATCTTGTTCAATGCCCAATAGTCAATACAGTCTCCAAGTCCTATCCTTCTTCTATACCAACACGATCGGGCTCCCACAGGGTGATGAACTTGGCTGGATGTGACCTTTCTACAGAAGCTCTTGAATCTGCCTCTTGATTTCATCGTTCTCCAAAACACAGTGCCGATAGATCAGTCCATAAGGTAGCGACGCATCTGGGGTCAGATCAATGGGGTGCTTGACCTGACAGTGCAGCGGAACCCCTATGGGTGAGGTGAAAATATCCCTGTACTCCTCCACAACCTTATCCATTTGTTGTTTTCGTGTAGAGGAGCCCTATTTAAAGGTTGTGGCCACCATCTTCTTCTTGCCCATTTTGAGGCCCTAAACGACTAAAAATGCATGGAAATGAACAAATAATATTTTGTGATTGGAAGTGTCAGTGAGTTCCAGTTGTGCTAAGGAGGGAGGGACAAGGTATGCTAGGCAGTGTTAAGGCACGCTAGAGGCTAGGACGACATGCCAAGTTGTCCTAGGTGTTAGGGTGTACCATAACATGCCAAGGAGTGTTAAGGAATGTTATGGAAACTAAAGGGAGCACTAGGTAAAAATGCATGGCAATGAATGAATAAGATTTTGTGATTGGGAGTGTCAATGAGCTCTAGGTGTGATAAAGAGAGAGTGAAAAGGTATGCTAGGTAGTACCAAGGAATTCTAGAGTGCTAGGGTAGCATGCGAAGATTTGATAGGAATTAGGGTGTGCCAATGCATGTTCAGGAGTGTCAGGGAGTGTCAGGGAAACACAAGGAATAACTATATCAAAATGCATGGAAATGAATGAATACGAGTGTGTGATAGGGAGTGTCAATGAGCTCTAGGTGTGTTAAGGAGGGAGTGACAAGGTTATATGCTAGGCAATGCCAAGGTATGATAAACTACCAAGGCATGTTATGAATTTCTAGGGTGTTTTAGGCTGTCTAAAATCGTGCAAAGGAATGTAGGGGATGCTAACACATCCCACATAGTTCCAAGGCATTTAAGACATGCCAGGTGTTATGGCATGTCAAGATGTAAATTATGTTGCTTGGTTGTTATACAACCACATTTGGATGTGATGAGCCTTGTCTTGGTAGCTTGTTAAGTGGGATGAGTTGAGATTGGACACGAGTAGCCTAAGATGAGTTACAGGTAGTTATTAGGTGAACACGACATATTTTAAATTTCCATGCAATATGAGAATATGTGCTTGGTCTAATAATATTTGATGCAAACACACTCAAGTGCCACAACACATCTAATTTTGAAAATGAAATCTACACACATTAGGGAATCAACTAGTATACATGACAATATTTAAATTTTTCTAACTGTTCTTCGTTAAATTACAAACTATAATAGAATAGGTTAGATCTCTCGTACCAGCGATCATGGAACTTTACAATCACACTGATACAAGGAATACAACTAAGGCTTGGTGTTATTCTTTTGATAATCAATATACCTCGAACAATACATCACTTGAGCCACTTTTTTATGGTGGCAATACATAACTCTTTTAGTCCACATGTCCTAAACAAATGTGGTAGTTCCTCTTGCCTCCCATTATGCAACTCCTCAATTTTTCTCTATCAATGAACTCAACTCGGTTAATGAAATCGTCTCAAAAAACTTTTCCTTATATATGCATCTTTTTTCCTTTCAGGCCTACAACACATAGCATTTTCTATCAGTTGTTCATAACTCCATTTGTGAACAGCTCTTTGGTATTCCCACTTTTTCCATACTGTTGCTCCAAGATGACAAGTCTATGGCTATGGAGGTTTCTATTCTTCTCACTGACTCAATCCTCTAGAGTACAGTGAAATAGGGATATTGGCTAGCTCACTTGTCTGCTACTTTATTCCTTCAAATTCTACACATCCTTAGCCCAATACGCCTACCCTTCTACCAATATTGTTTTCATTCACAAGTACAAGAATTAGGGCTCCTATTTGATAATCACCTAACAACCCTCCAACTATACTTAGAGTGCCATAAATTATCCCAACCACAGTCAATTCGTTTACTAATATAGTGCCCACAACACTGCCCTCATCTAGGGATCTTCAAAAATTCCAAGTAATAGTGATTTGATTCCACCTAATAAGTTTTGGGACAATTGTCTTGTTCCAACTTATATCTTGTGTGCCTTGTGTGTCTTGTGGTTCTTGCAAACTCTCAGTTAATGCTCTATTTTTTATATGAACTGGACATACATGTGAAATATTACCTATGTAAGCTATGTTGCTTAGTTGTTTTATGGCCATGTCTAGATGTGATCCTTGTCTTGGTAAGTTCTTAAGTGGGACAAGTTCAACTTAGAAATGAGTAGCCTAAGCTGAGGTATAGGCTGTTCTTAGGTGAATAAGGCAGAATCTACTTGTAGTAGATGCAATTGGTCAAATTGTTGTGGCTGAAGTAGGCCAATGTCACATGAACTGTAGTAGCTAAGGACTTGATTGGGTACTGGAGTCGTGAAAAAATATAAGGCTAGTTGTGAGGGCATGAGTGGAAAAGCATGCTAGGAAAGGTTGACATGTGCCAGATATTTGCAAGGCATGTCAAATATACTAATATTTTCAAGTGCTAAGGCATGAAAATATGTGAAAGGGTGTGACAATACTCTCCACGGACTATCGAGGCAACAAAAAGGAGAAAAAAATTAAACTACAAGGAAATTAACACATCATATGGTTAATAAGTCATCAATTTAAATTTTCCATGAGGGGCATGCTAAGCACACCAACACTAGGTGGCAATAGGTGCCAAGTGCCAAGTGTTAGTGCATTAATGCACTCTAAGTGCCAAATCATCCTTTGTTACTTGTCATATACTTTCAAATAATTGATCTCATATAAATTTAATATTAAACCATGCCAAAGCATACCGATGAATCTTAATGAATGTTAGACATGCTAATACCTTCCAAGTTCCAACACGTGCCAAGTGCCAATATGTGTTAGGGAGTGATACACATGTTATGAAGTGGAACGACACGTCGAAGAGTTATAAGGTGTGACAAAGTGTGCTAATGCATGCTAAGGAGTGTTAAGGAGTACTAGGGCAACATAAGGGAGCAGTGAGGGAGAAATAGGTAAAAATACATGGAAGTGAATGAATATGATGGTGTGCAAGGGAGTGTCAATGAGTGCTAGCTAGAATGCTAAGGAGGGAGTACCAAGGTATGGTAAACACTATTAACGCATGCTAGGGAATATCAGGGCATGTTAAGAAGTGCCATAGTGTGCTAGGGAGTTCTAGTGTGTGTTAACATGTTCCAAATAGTGCCAAGACATGCAATATGCTAAGGTGTGCTAGTTTTTGTAGGGTGCCAGGGTATGCCAACATGTGTCAAGGATGTTAAAATGCAAGGAAATGAAAACATAAGAGTGTTAACAATTCAAGGCTTTATCTTTTTTCAAAAGGGGCATGTTAGGCACACTAATAATAGGTTCCAATACATGCCAAGTTCCAATGTGTGCCAAGTGCTCATGTATGTTAATGCATGCCAAACTGTTCCAGGGCATTCTATGGATTACAAGGCATGCCAACACATGATAGGAGAATGTTATGTTATGATAGGACTTCCCAGCATGTGCTTGGGTGTCATAGTCATGGCAAGATATTCTAGGTATACATATTTTCTAAGACATGTGAGGTGACAAGGAATGTGATTGTGTGCTAAAGCATGTTAATATGTGCCAAGAGTGTTGAGGAGTGCCAGATCTCTCTCATTAATCGAATTTACAAAGATTGATTATGTATTAAATAATATATTTCTACACAGAATAGTGGAACTTTATCTAAAGGGAATTTTTTAGATAATAAACCTAATAGAGATTAATCATGTATTGACTCATACGAAAAATATATTCTCATTACTCGAGGGAAATGATACACACTAATTAGTTATTAAAAAATGGATTGACTCTAACACTATATGGCCTTGGAAACATAATGAAAAATACTTGATAAAAATGGTCTTAAATCATTTATCCTTTGACAAAAAATATAGTAACATGCACATAGCATCATCAAAAATGCATTGGAATGATCAATGATGACGAAATTTTTTCGACCGTCACCAAAAGTAACCAAAAAGAGCATTGGCGAGG